>OX465297.1:58521669-59121669 GCA_949987735.1 Leucophora obtusa
AAGTGAGCTTTCTAATGCACCTTCTCTAAGAATATAAGTTCTCTGATGATACCAATTTGTTAGCATTTTCATTCGATGGCAGAAAAGATGATACTTTAACGAGAGATACAATTGATGAGAAGTATCATACTAGAATGGTAAAAGAACCTCATCTTGTTATTTTGAGAGAACCGAATTCTGAATTGATTGGTTACGTAAGACTGGAACATGAAACCGCTGAAAACAAAACAACCAAATTAAATGATTTTTTCAACGATAAAAATATATCACTGGATGCATTAATTGGCATATGCACTGACGGTGAGCCAACAAACACTGCCCCAAACGGTGGAATTATACGACGATTCGAATTGCTGTTAAAAAGACCATTGCATTGGTTCGTTTGCCTTCTACACTTCAACGAACTTCCGTTTCGGCATTTGTTAGAAGCTTTGGATAAATCAACCAGCACTGGACCAATATCGGCAACCGGAAAATTGAGCCGTCAAATCGAAACTTGTGAAACTCTTCCGGTAAGTTATTGCTATCACTCATTTATTAAAATTGTCAACCGTTTTTAATTGTTTTATTTTTATATATTTTCAGGTGGTGGACGGCTTTCAGAAAATTGAGTTGAAAAATATGCCCCCTGCTCCAGAAAAAATTGAATTTTCCACCGATTCCAAGTACTTATACGACATGGCCCATGCAATTTCTAGCGGCGTGGTTTCAGTGGATCTGGCAAACATCAAACCAGGGAAAATTGTACATTCTCGGTGGCTCACGAAGGCCGCTAGACTATTACGATTATATGTGACAACGGAAAATCCAGATGCAAATTTAAGAATACTGGTTGAATTTATAATTACATGTTATGTGCCAATGTACTTCAATATCAAGTATTACAGCTCTGTCGTGTACGGTAGTAGATTATTTTTCAAATTCATTAGTTGGTCAAGATTTCTAGAACCTCGTTTACGCAAAATTGTCAATAAAGTAATTACAGATAATTCATATTATGCGCATTCGGAAAATATCTTGTTATCAATGTTGTTTGATGATAGCAAAGAAAAGCGCGACTGTGCTATCAAGATAATTCTACGCTATCGAACCGATGTTGACGACCCAACGGGACTTAGAGCTTATAAAAAACCAGATATAAACTTTTATTGCACAAGTTACACGGAAATGATCAATATGAATGACATAAATGACGTATTTGAACCACCATTCACGCGAAGCATTCCATACGATACTTTGAAAGAATATTTAAATCAAGATGATCCACCATTTAATGATCCAAAAATTCCATCACACATACAAGAAACAGAACGACACGTTCAATTGCTAGCTAGCGTTTCCAAACGAGTTATACCGGAAAATGTAGAGGCTGTTATGGCGACGACATTAGAGAGCCGTGCGAAATTGCCCAGACTTGAAAGCAAAAAAGACTTCAAACAGTAATTTTTTATTTTTTATTTTCTATTACTAAGTTAAATTAATTTTTTCATTTACATATGTTCTGACTAAATAAATTTCTAAGGAGAAAAAATAAATAAAATAATAAAAATAAATAAAATAAATAAAAAATAATAAAATAAAGTGCCAAAAATGGTGATTTTTAAAAATGTTTGTATGGGGAACCCCCCAGGGGAGTTCCAGGGGGTGTGCCACTGGCATGGGTGGATCGGCCCTCTAAAGTTAGTGGGGGTCGGTCATACATTTGGACTCGATTGGGGCACTCTAAATGGGTCAAAGTGTGATTTTTCAAAACTTGACCCTACGGGACAAAAGTCAACAGTTGGGGGGTATGAGGTATGGTTCCTTCGGCAAAGTTTCTTATTTTGATCCCTAGAATACGATTTTCCCTGAGCCATGGGCGGGTCGATTTGTAGGGAGGCAAAAAAATCGCTCAAGTGACAAGGAAGTACGTATTCTAGGGATCAAAATAAGAAACTTTGCCTGAGGAACCATACCTTTAAAACGAATTCTGAATCCCCGACTTTTTATGTTCCAAATTTTGAAAAACTCCCACTTTGACCGATTTAGAGTGCCCCAATCGAGTCCAAATGTATGACCGACTCCCACTAAGTTTGGAGGGCCGACCCACCCATGCCAGTGGCACACCCCCTGGAACCCCCCTGATTATACTCAATGATATAAGCTTCCAAAAAAGCACATTTAGAGTGACTCTGTTATAATAGAGCGTGAGTTAGGGAGTGCCAAAGTTGACCACTTCGAGTAGTTTTTAAATTTTTCTATCTAATATGGAATAAAACATCTCATAAAATGTTTAAATACTACAGCTCTATAAAATATGACAATATTTATAAGATTCAAAACTTTGCAGCGGTTATAGGATAATTAGGGTGTGCTGATTTCGAATCTGCAACCAGTTTGTTCAAAATTTGCTCTAGGTTTTGCACAATTCGCTATTTAAATTTTTAAAATTTTTCAGCCGATTTAAAAAAAAAAAAGTATAATTTAGTAACATAGCTTCGGAAAGAAAACGCTTTACACAGTTTAAGCTTAATTCCGTGCCCTATTTTTCAAACTTAAGTGTGTATCAATATCTCAGAAACGTCGCTCAAAGTCAAAATTTAAAATTTTTTTAAGGTTTTTTTAAAAAAAAAATTTAAATATAAGACAAAGTCCGATTCTAAATATCAAAGCCAGTTTGGAAAGAAAAGGTCCAAAATTTATACATATGTCATATTGCATTAACAAATTATGTATGTGCACTTTAAGAGCCTTTTGTAATTAAATTTAGACTTGAAATGAACAAAAAAAATATTTTACTGTACTAATAACACGGTGCTACAGTGAAAATATACTTATAAAATGACCTAGTGTAAGTTGTAGGCCTGGTTGAGTAAATCACTTTTCAATTTTCAGAATTTTGAATATACCCTTAAAATCTGAAGTTATCGGCAAAAAACGTTTTTTCAAAACTTCACGGACCAAAATATTTTTAACTAAATCACTTTTGAACCGATTTTCAATTTTCGAACCGTTTCAGAAAGATGAATAGTTAGCCTTTCCAAATATATATACATGTTTATACTTTTAACAAACCCATGTGAAAGTATTATTCAAAACATTTCAAATTTAAAATTTTTTTTTAATTTTTTCAACTTTGGCGACTTAATTTTCTAACACTTTGTTTGAAAACATATTTTTTTATTATTTTTATTAGAAAGTGCGTTTATTATTGAGTAAAACAAGTTATTGTTTGTAAGAATGGGTTGCAAATTGTTAAAGTTACAATTTTTTTTAAGATAAAATTTTAATTTTTTTCTGTATGTGGGAAATATACAAACAAAACAACGGTAAAATTGTTTGCGCCTAAAGTAGTAGGTATGTATAGAAAAATTAAAATTTTATTTAAAAGAAAAAAACGCAACTTGAACAATTTTCAACCGATTTTAACAAACGTGCTTTCAAATAAAAATAAGAAAAAAATAGGTTTTCAAATAAAGTATTAGAAAATAAAAGCGCCAAAGTTGAAAAAATTAAAAAAAAAATTTTAAATTTTAAATGTTTTGGATAATACTTTCACATGGGTTTGTTAAAAGTATAAACATGTATATATATTTGGAAAGGCTAACTATTCATCTTTTTGAAACAGTTCGAAAATTGAAAATCGGTTCAAAAGTGATTTAGTTAAAAATATTTTGGTCCGTGAAGTTTTGAAAAAATGTTTTTTGCCGATAACTTCAGATCTTGAGGGTATATTCAAAATTCTGAAAATTGAAAAGTGATTTACTCAAACAGGCCTACATTCTATACTACATCATTTTACAAGTATATTAAATTTTTTCTATTTTGTAGCACCGTGTAATCTACTGTACTCGTACTATTACATAATTTTTTTTTCTAAAAATATCAGATTTCATTCACTATCATTGGCGGACTTAGGCCGGTCTGGGGTGGGCTAACCTAGACTGATTTTTGCCCACCCCAGAATTTTAAAAAAATCTACCTACAATTCTTTTATCTATAATTTTGATGGAAAAATGTATCACAATATTACTTTTTTTTAAATTTTGAAGTAATATTCGACCTTTGAAATTGATGAATTCATTAAATAATTGAGCTCGAGGTCATTTAGTTTTTAATATAAAATATCTTTTATTATTTCATATATGTATATGCCACCGATATTTCGTCATTCATTGAATGACATCCTCAGGGTTTCTAAAATTTAACAATAAATTACATGAATTAATAAATTATGCATATATTCTAACTTAACACTTTCTATCCATTAACATTTAATATAAACATTACATCAAACAAATATAATTAACTAAAGCTTTGTAGGGTACAAACAGAGAACTTATATTCTTAGAGAAGGTGCATTAGAAAGCTCACTTTTTTTTGAGCTTTCTATGGCGTGAACGATGAGGGCAAAAATTTGATTTTAGCAAATTCTACTTTATCACTAGATGACGTTAGTGTTCCCGTGAACTGAAGGGACAAATTATTTTTGCTTACGAAATGTGGTAAGGTAGGACATGTAAGAAATGTAATAGGCGAGCAGCAAAATTAGGATGGTTGAAAAAAACAAAGAACAGGAATTTGTTTTTCTTTTAGGCGAGGGGGGCGCATAATACTACATGTTATTGTTTATGATATTTGGGTGTGCGGGGTTGTAGAAAATGTTTTTTTTTTTTTATTGGTGGATAGGTTTCTTGACATGGGGGTATGGTTAAATGTTTGTAACTTAAGGGACGAGGAGGGATGGGTAGATTTTTGTTTTAATGTGTATAAATTGCATTAGATGCGTGTGTATGTGCATTTTTGTTTATATTTGTAACAACAATAAGCTTTACACGCAGGAGCAACAACAATGTTTACAATGTTTTTTTTTGTTGTTTTTTTTTTTTTTTTTTTTTTTTTGTTTGGTGAAGCAAAAGATAAGCAAACCAACAACAAACATACTGTTTTTTATTGCTGGACAAAAATGTTTTCTATCATTATATATGTATGTACATATATATGTAGGTGTTAAAACTTATTAAATTTTAATTTTTTTGAATTTGCCAAATTTCACTATTCTTTGAAATTTGGCAACATGGCTTGGGTTCGTATATTGTGTATTACAATTACTAACATAAAATATTTTTGGATTTATAATCCAAAAAACATCTTTATTTCTGTTTGTAAAAATGTTAATGTATATTTGAAATTTTTGAAATATTTGAAATATTTGCAATATTTCAAAAATTTCAAAATATTTAAAAAAAGGAAGCTAAGTATTTTACTTAACTACATATTTCATTTATTTTAAAATATTTATATTTCAGCTTTGAAGTATTAATATTAACAAAATATTTATATTTCAGCTTTGAAATATTAATATTTATTTACTTACTCCAAATTATTTGAAATAAATAAAAAAATATTAATATATTACAACTCAAATATAAATATTTATTTACTTGCTTAAAAACCTTTTTAAGTAAGTAATAAAATACTTATACTTGAACTTTCAAATATAATTACGAAAAATATTTCAAATTGTTAATTTAAGTAAATATTTTTAAGTAACTATACAGCTTTGTTCCTGGCACGAGCAAATTTTTTTTTAAAAACAATAAAAAAATACTATATAGGTAAATTATTTTTTCGAAAATCTATTTTTCAATACTGATAAGCATATACCCAGCAAAATCTTTCATTACCAAATAAGTGGTTATATAATAGAAAATCATAGCTCCGCACAACTTATTTTTTGGCGTCTAAACTCATTACTTTTGTTTGGCGTGGTCGTTTTTATAAGTAGTCACGCTTACCCGCTCGCTTACGAAAAAATGAGAAATAAGTAGTTATGAGATTTTGAATAATAAGTGGTTACACACATGCTTACAAAAAGTTGAATTATAAGTGGTTATCCGATTGCTTACTTGATTCTTAAAAATAAGGAGTTAAGCAAATACTATTAGCTTAAGGAAATAAATTCAGAAAAATTTAAGTTTTCTCTAGTGTGTAATTTTAGGACTCGTCATAAAAATTTAAACATAAAACATATTTACATATAATAAATATAATTGTATAAAATTTAACTGTGTAAAAAGAACTTATTTAAACTATTACGAGTAAGTCATTATTTTATATTTAGAAACAATGAATACAATAGGTCGTTATTAGGAAGTCATTATTTTATATTATAAAATAATGGAAAAGGTAATGATATATCATTTTTGGTAATGCAGATAGTAATGAGGTGTCATTACCAATATTTTTCTGGGTACATTCAAAAATGCTTGACAGTTACTACATGACAATTGTTTGTGTAGTAATCAGTAGTAGTTGTTTTCAACTGTAATTACTGTTGTTTTCCTATGCAAAAATATAAAACAATTGGCATGACAGTTATTTAAAGAACTAACAAGAAGTACTGCAATTTTTTAGCACTTGGTTAAAGCAGTTATTTTTAATATCCCAGTGAAAAATGCTCATATACGCTCAAATATGTTCATATATGGTTTATGTATGGACGCATATGAACAAATATGGATTTTTTATGAACATATATGGATTTTATATGAACATATATGGAAGTATATGTGATTCCATATATGGAAAAAGATTTCATACACAGACATATATGGAGGCATCTGCTATTTCATATATGGAAAAGGCACTCATATATGGACAAATATGAAAGTATATGTTGTTAGGGATTAGTTAAAAGAAAAAGATCTTGTAGGTATAAAATTATCTTGGTACCGCGATAGTCGAAAAGGTACATTTTCTAGTCTGGGTAGGTACAAAATCTAGAAGCTCATCTCCCATCCCTGATTAGAAAGAAGAGAAAAAGGAAAAAAAGAAACTTAACGGGCAGAACGTTAATCCTCTACTAGTTACAAAATACATAAGCATTTTGTTCTTTTGACACAACAGGCAGTTGGTTTTTGATATTGCTGGTTTTCGGTCGCCAATCGCGGCAATATAAAGAAAAAAGAAAAAACAGATGAATCCGTGAATAAACTTAGTGTTCTGTGAAAGTTGAAATGTTATAATTAAAACATAAAATTAATGTTAATAACTCATTCAAATTTTTAATAGAAAAAAAACAAGATATCTAAACTAAAAGAATTAGTTGTGTGGGTTAGAACTAAATGAATCTAGTAGCCTGAAAATTTAAGAAATTTATAAAGCCAGATAGAAATCAAACAGAAATGTGAAAGAAAATGTAAAATTAATGATTCAGTTTTGCCGTAAATTTATTGTTATAAAAGTTTAAGCATGTAATATTACTGGTTAAGTAACTTCTTAAAAAAAAAAAAAAAAAAAAAAAACATGAAATCAACGTGGAAAAGCTACGACCGTTATAAAGATGCTACAGATTCTAACGGGGGAAGGCAAGAACAATTAATAAAAAGTGATCAAGTTGTGTAGAACTTAAAGAAAGAAAACTGCTTGAAAATAAACCAAATAGAAAAACGAGGTGATTTTGGAAGAAGAAAAAGTTTAACATTTTTTTTTTGCAAATTTAAAACAATACAGAAAAACTTATTAAAAGTGTTTAACCATAAAAAAAAAATGACTGTACCAAAAAACCAAGAAAAGTGAAACCGTTACACTTATATGTATTGCGGTTCAATACTAAACCAACCAAAATTATGGGTAAAACAAACAAGAAAAAAAAAGAACCAAATATACAACTCCATAGAACTATAACTGCTAATTTAAAGGTATAACAACAACATCATTTAGTAACGTTAACCTGAACTAAGCAAACAACAACAACATGCAAGCAAAAAAATTAACAACTTGATTATCAACACAGCAACTTCATCAACTATAGCGGTACACAACACATCAACCACCACAACGATATGACACCGTTAAGCAGCTGAGTAACTATAAAATAAACTAAAAGAATTTTTTTTTTCAAATATTATAAAAACAAAAGGAAAATGTTAACAATTTTTTTTTATTAGTGAATATATACCAGTTTTTTTTTTTCTTTCACTTGCCTACTGTAATTGTTACAAAAAAAAAATACACCTGAGTCTATATTTACCTTTATTATTAATTATATCATTGATTTATTTTTATTATACTTAGTATTAAAAATAAAAAAATAAAAAATTACACTATAGTGTAATTCTTATTTACATTTACCTTACCAGTATACTAACCATTTATGTCACCCTATATATTATTAAACTTAGTATTATAATTTTATTAATTAGTATTCTAGATTTCTTTTTATATAAATTAAAATCAACAGCAAAACACAAAACCGAAAAGAACTATGAATTTAACAATAAAACCAGTATATTTTGAAATTTAAAATGAAAGTTTAGAAGATTTTTTTTTGAGGAATGAGGCAGACAAGCAATAACAGTTAAACTCTGACACTCTAATTTTGGGGTGACCGTTAATTTAAAGAGTGCTAAAGGTTGCCATTGGCGTAGCTAAATTTAGCCATGGGTGGGAAGAGTGCACTCGGGGTGGCAGATAACACCTAGTCACCATAGTTTTGTTACTATTTCTGTTTTGGTTCATGAGATTACTAAAGTTTACACCTTTTTTTTTTCTCTCTATTTCTTATTGTAAAAAGTGGCTTAATAAATGGCATGAACTAGTTTTTTTTATGTCTATGCTTACGCGGCGATGAAATCGGGGTTAAGAACCACGTCACAATTGGCAGAGCTAGCCAAATTTCTCCTCCATGCCTTTGACCTTACTTTCTCGTAGTTTTTTTTAATTTAATGTGAAATCTGACATGACCGCGCGTAACATAGCTGGCGCCCAACGTAATCCAACGCAACGCAACGCGTGCAACGTAGCCCAACGTAATCCAACGCAACGCAACGCGTGCAACGTAATCCAACGTAATCCAACGCAACGCAACGCGTGCAACGTAATTCAACGTAATCTAACGTTACCCAAATTAATCCAACGTAATCCAACGTAATTCGATGTTATCCAAAGTAATCCAACGCAACGCATGCAACGTAATCCAACGTAATCTAACGTTATCCAACGTAATTCGATGTTATCCAACGTAATGCAACGTAATTCAACGTTATCCATCGTTACTCAATGAAAAAGGGAAATATGAACATTTGATTTATTTCAGAATCGACGGTTGAAGTCAAATCCAAATAAATTCAATGTAATTACTTCAAATCTAATTAAATTTTCAGTCACAAAAATTCGTAAACAAGTTCGTCATGAACCAGAATGGAGTTGTACCGAAATTATATTGACAAATTTTTTTTTAAGTGAGTCTTTGATGACACGTTTCAATAACAGTTATCTTAATGCCACATTTTTGAAAATTTGTTAAACCTCTTATTTTATTAACAGCATATTCATTTGATTGTTTTGGAAATCTATAAGTCAAACGTTATAAGATTACATTCTTTAACTTTTCTGCGATAGATATTTTGACTCACTCTCTTGAATAAAGGCTCTCTTAAGGGTTGCAAGGCTAAAGTTTTTATAAATTCACGAAATGAAAATTATTATTGCGGTAAAACTTAGGAGAACCCTAGAGTGTATTTAGCTTTTGTGCTGAAATGGGCACATAAGAGGAAATTTTTTTTACCACAAGAGACTTTAAGGTACATTACATTATTTGTTGCATTAATGACCTTGTGGTTTATCTCGAGCAAAGTCTTTAATACTTATAATAAGAGTTTAAATAGCGTGTTCGAGAAGAGTGTCAGATTTTATCCAATTGCAAAATTGTCGGTCTCATTCCTCAATAATTTTCATGAATATCTAACCAAGTTTCGATCAAATATATATATATACAATTTTCACCAGTTTAAGGTTTTCTTATTATTTCCATATAAAACAAACCAACTTTATTAGTCAATCATCAAAAATTTACGTATTTCGAAGGAAATTTTAATTTCTTTTCATTTCCGTTTAAGATTTTTTTTTGCACGGTTAAAACCGATTGTGTGTCATTTCTGTTTTTCATGGTTTCTTACTTTCCTTCTGGGTTTTATCTAACAGGGGTAAAGGAGAGATTTTTGCAATTTTATTTTATTGCCTACCATGAACAGGACTACTCGCAGTAGTTCCAGAGGTTCTAATAATAATAGTTTGAATTCATCTAGAGGTAGAGGCAGGTCAGCTTCAGCTCCTAGTAGTTCATTAGGAGAGCAAGACCCAATTGTTTCCGAACCAAAAATTAAACGAACGCCTCCTCCAAGTAGAAAAACTCCAAGTTCAAGCCTTGGTACATTAAATTTTCACGGGCAATTTGAGGACATTGTATCTTTGGATCAACCATATCCACTCGTTGAATCAATACCTACTCTTATAACTGTAGACACACCTACTGAAAATATTGAAATCAATACCGAAACCAATACGGAATCTCAATTGGAGAACACTGCAACTTCATTTGAAACGCAGCGAGATTTACTAGACGAATCGCTCCGAAATTTAAGTCAGGCATCCCTTCAACAATTGTTAGCTCCAACTGGATTTATAGATAACCAGAACCGAATTTTATCTCGTTTAAATATGAACCCAAACGACACTGGCACCAGTGGTCAAGCCGCTGGAAATTCTATTGAATCTCTTATAGCTATGCTAGAACAAACAGTTAGGTCTACTCAAGACGAAATGAGAAATGAACTTTCGGCCATGAAACGAACGCTATCGAGCATTTCCCAGACACCATTGCAGGCCTCAACCAATACTGCATCGGATTCTTTTCGGGTTCAATCCCAGATTTCAAATAATTCAACACCCCCTGTAGTGAATGCAAAAATTGAGAAGTGGAAAATCAATTTCGACGGTACCGGTTGTATATCGGATTTTTTATTCAAGGTAGATACGTTGTGTGATAGAACACAATGCAGTGAAGCACAGTTAATGGCACATTTTCACACTTTTCTGAGTGGTAAAGCAGAAACCTGGTTCTGGGATTTTATTAGGAAAAATCGTACTGCATCTTACTCTCTGCTAAAATCTTCAATTACACAGGAGTATGGTAATCTAGAAACAGACCACGAAGTTTTACTACGAATTTCAAATCGTAAACAACAGTCAAAGGAATCTTATGATGACTTTCACACTAGCATTGTTTCCATGAATTCTCGTATGAGAGAACCCATTGCCGAAAAAACTCTCATAGATATTTTGAAACGTAATGTTCATAATAATCTGAAATTGTTGTTATTCAACACATCGCCACAAACTCTACACGATTTGAGGGATAGTGCCAGGAATGCTGAAAAGGTTTTACGTGAAACCAAGATTTCTTTGCCTAGTGCTAACACCACGCGTCAGATTAATGAAATTAAGTCTATGGTAGAAAACGGCGATGACAGTGATTATGAACTCGATCCACAAATCGAGGCATTACATCCACTCCGACGTGCTCCTAAGCCTGATTATTCCAAAATTAAATGTTGGAATTGTCTTGCTCTTGGACATTCGTATATATATTGTCCAGAGGATATAATAAATCGCTTTTGTTTTAAGTGTGGCCAACGAGGTGTGAGTACGGTTAAATGTACTAACCCTCATTTGGGAAACCGAAAGAAGAGCGAGATGGCCACCGGGGACTCTCGTTCGGAGGTCAAAGCCCCGAGTTCACAATAAGTCAAACGAGGAGTTGTCCACAGGAGGAAAATTCGAGCTTTTCAGACTCGGAAATTAGTTCTAGTTTTAACTCTACGTATTCTTTTGAAAATTTAAACTTAATTTGCAAACTCCTAAGTAAATCCATTGCTTCTTGTAGAAATCGCTATAGAAAGCGTAAATTTTATCGACATCTAATTGAGTCTTCTATTTTGTGCGATAAACCTGATGAAAGACCTTTTTCCAAAGTGAAAATTTTGGATGAAGAACTCTATGGTTTATTGGACTCAGGTGCTAGTGTTTCAGTCTTAGGCAGAAATAGTATATCATTCCTACAACGCCATTCAATTGTATTAAAACCGGTTCGATCTTTTATATCCACTGCTAGTGGCTCCAAGCAAAAAGTTTTGGGTTTTTGCGAACTCCCTGTTACCTATAAAAATATTACAAAACCGATAGTATTTTATATAGTACCTTCTTTATCTCAAACTTTGTACTTAGGTCTTGATTTTTGGCGCGATTTTTCAATTGCTCCGCATATTATACCTGCTATTGAATCTGTTGACTTAGAAAACATTGCAGAGAACGATGTTTGTTTTCATGATTTATCTCCCGAACAGAAACTTAAGCTTGACGGCGTGATTCACGAGTTTCCATCTTTCGATAAACTAGGTTTAGGGTGTACTACTCTGGTAGAACATCATATTGATACCGGCGATGCTGTCCCTATTAAATGTCGACACTATCCGCTTTCACCTCCACGCCAAGCTGAAGTTTATCAGGAACTTGATAGGTTACTAGAAATGGGTGTGATTGAAGAATCTAACTCACCTTGGTGCTTTCCGGTCGTGAATGTTAGAAAACCGGGCAAAGTACGCTTATGCCTTGACTCTAGAAAACTGAATCTCATAACGAAGAAAGATTCTTACCCCCTTCCTCACATAAATGGCTTGCTCAGCAGATTAAAGGACACGCATTTTATAAGCGGCATAGATTTGAAAGATGCTTTCTTTCAAATTCGACTGACGGAATCTTCAAAGGAGAAAACTGCCTTTGCAGTGCCCGGTAGACCCCTCTACCAGTACCGCGTAATGCCCTTTGGACTTTGTAACGGTCCTCAGGCAATGTCACGCTTAATGGACAAAGCCATCCCGTCTCGTTTAAGGGAAAATGTCTTTATTTATTTGGACGACCTTCTGGTCTGTAGTGCCACTTTCGAGGAACATTTGAAATTATTGCGACAAGTCGCTAAATGTCTAAAGGTTGCAGGGTTAACAATCAATGTTACTAAAAGTAAATTTTGCCAAAGTGAAATTAAGTATTTAGGCTACCGAATTGGTAGCGGGTGCCTTAAAGTAGACCCCGATAAAGTTTCTGCAATTGCTAATTTTCCGACACCTAAAACGCCTCGTCAGGTTCGTCGGTTTATAGGTATGGCGAATTGGTACCGGTCTTTTATCAACAATTTTGCCAACATGGCTGGCCCTTTAACAGATTGTTTACGCAAGCGTAGTGGTGTTTTCGCTTTGACGCCTGAAGCGATTGATAGTTTTGAGAAACTTAAATTAGCCCTTTCTAGCGCCCCTGTCCTCGCTCAACCAGACTTTTCGCGGGAATTCATTATCCAATGTGATGCTTCACGCATCGGAGTTGGTGGTGTTTTATACCAGATGGATGATGATAATAGGGAAAGACCCATATCTTTCGTGTCTCAAAAGCTTAACTGCTCCCAGCGAAATTACACAGTCACCGAGCTAGAGTGTTTAGCAGCAGTTGTCTGTGTGAAACGATTTAGGCCTTATATAGAGGGACTGCCCTTTCGGATAATCACCGACCATTCAAGCTTGAAATGGCTAATGACCCAAAGGGATTTGAGCGGCAGACTCGCCCGTTGGAGTCTAAAATTACAGGGATTCGATTTCAGAATGGAACATAGAAAAGGTTCTCTAAACGTCGTTCCAGATACTTTATCGCGTTTTGACGTAGACGCCCTGGATATTGATAATAGCTTTCCGGAAATTGATTTGACTTCGTCTGAATTTAACTGCCCTGAATATGAGGAGTTGAAGAAAACTGTTGTCGAAAACAAGGAAAAGCTACCTGACCTTCGTTTGTCCGAAAATCTTGTTTACTCAAGGGTAAAATTTCGTCAGGGAATTGATAACGAGGAAGAAAGTCTTTGGAGATTATGGCTCCCTAAATCCTTAGCGGGGAAAGCTATTCAACTTGGCCATGAGTCAAGTTGTCACGGCGGTTATTTTAAAACTCTTTCTAGAGTACGACAAAAGTACTATTGGCCCTCAATGGCACGTGAGGTTAAAGCTTATGTAAGCAAATGTGATGATTGCAAAATTATTAAGGCTTCGACCCAAACCCTTCGACCACCTATGGGTGAAGCCTTTATAACTGTCCGGCCGTTCCAACGTCTTTATTGCGATTTCCCCGGTCCGTATCCGTGCTCAACGTCGAGAAATACACAGCTGTTTGTTGTCATTGACCATTTTACCAAATTTCTTTTCCTCAAACCTTTAAGATCTGCTACCTCAATTAATGTAATTGATTTTTTTCAAAATGATCTGTTTAACACATTTGGTGTCCCTCAGTATGTACATAGCGATAACGCCAAGCAGTTCATTTCAAAGGAAATGCAGGATTTCTTTTCGCTGTTTGGGGTTACTCATATTAAAACCGGTTTATATTCCCCGCAAGCGAACGCTTCCGAGCGAGCCAATCGGGAAATAATTTCGAAAATTCGTTTTTTTCTTAAGGATGAACCACATCATCTTAATTGGGATGGTTGCATACCACGTATTTTGTCCGTCTTACGTAGCGATTATCATACCGCAATTCATTGCTCACCGTATTACGCCATGTTTGGTCAGAACATGTGCATGCACGGCTCGTCATATCCTTTGTTGGAAAAACTCAATATGTTGGAGGATGACACTATCGTTAAGAGAACTGATAAATTGACCCACATCCGAGATAAAATCACTCATAATCTAGAGAGAGCCCATGAAAAGGCAACTAAATCTTATAACGTTCGCACTAGACACATCCACTATCGAGTTGGTCAAGAGGTATTTCGCAAGAATCACAACCTTAGTAATTTTCAAAAGGCTATCAATGCCAAATTTACCCCTAAATATATTAAGTGCCGCATACGTGCACAAATAGGTAATTCACTTTACGAGGTAGAAGATCTTCAGGGAAAGTTAGCTGGAAGATTTCATGCCTCAGACCTTAGGCCCTAAATTTTATTATCGTGGGAATTGCCCGGCTGGTCGTGGGTCGTGCCACACGTTGAATTTAAATTGTATTTTACGCGCGTTGAACCCTTTTCCTGTTCGTTAATCATTGTGGAATTTCTGAACGAAGCAGTTTTGTTAGGGATTAGTTAAAAGAAAAAGATCTTGTAGGTATAAAATTATCTTGGTACCGCGATAGTCGAAAAGGTACATTTTCTAGTCTGGGTAGGTACAAAATCTAGAAGCTCATCTCCCATCCCTGATTAGAAAGAAGAGAAAAAGGAAAAAAAGAAACTTAACGGGCAGAACGTTAATCCTCTACTAGTTACAAAATACATAAGCATTTTGTTCTTTTGACACAACAGGCAGTTGGTTTTTGATATTGCTGGTTTTCGGTCGCCAATCGCGGCAATATAAAGAAAAAAGAAAAAACAGATGAATCCGTGAATAAACTTAGTGTTCTGTGAAAGTTGAAATGTTATAATTAAAACATAAAATTAATGTTAATAACTCATTCAAATTTTTAATAGAAAAAAAACAAGATATCTAAACTAAAAGAATTAGTTGTGTGGGTTAGAACTAAATGAATCTAGTAGCCTGAAAATTTAAGAAATTTATAAAGCCAGATAGAAATCAAACAGAAATGTGAAAGAAAATGTAAAATTAATGATTCAGTTTTGCCGTAAATTTATTGTTATAAAAGTTTAAGCATGTAATATTACTGGTTAAGTAACTTCTTAAAAAAAAAAAAAAAAAAAAAAACATGAAATCAACGTGGAAAAGCTACGACCGTTATAAAGATGCTACAGATTCTAACGGGGGAAGGCAAGAACAATTAATAAAAAGTGATCAAGTTGTGTAGAACTTAAAGAAAGAAAACTGCTTGAAAATAAACCAAATAGAAAAACGAGGTGATTTTGGAAGAAGAAAAAGTTTAACATTTTTTTTTTGCAAATTTAAAACAATACAGAAAAACTTATTAAAAGTGTTTAACCATAAAAAAAAAATGACTGTACCAAAAAACCAAGAAAAGTGAAACCGTTACACTTATATGTATTGCGGTTCAATACTAAACCAACCAAAATTATGGGTAAAACAAACAAGAAAAAAAAAGAACCAAATATACAACTCCATAGAACTATAACTGCTAATTTAAAGGTATAACAACAACATCATTTAGTAACGTTAACCTGAACTAAGCAAACAACAACAACATGCAAGCAAAAAAATTAACAACTTGATTATCAACACAGCAACTTCATCAACTATAGCGGTACACAACACATCAACCACCACAACGATATGACACCGTTAAGCAGCTGAGTAACTATAAAATAAACTAAAAGAATTTTTTTTTTCAAATATTATAAAAACAAAAGGAAAATGTTAACAATTTTTTTTTATTAGTGAATATATACCAGTTTTTTTTTTTCTTTCACTTGCCTACTGTAATTGTTACAAAAAAAAAATACACCTGAGTCTATATTTACCTTTATTATTAATTATATCATTGATTTATTTTTATTATACTTAGTATTAAAAATAAAAAAATAAAAAATTACACTATAGTGTAATTCTTATTTACATTTACCTTACCAGTATACTAACCATTTATGTCACCCTATATATTATTAAACTTAGTATTATAATTTTATTAATTAGTATTCTAGATTTCTTTTTATATAAATTAAAATCAACAGCAAAACACAAAACCGAAAAGAACTATGAATTTAACAATAAAACCAGTATATTTTGAAATTTAAAATGAAAGTTTAGAAGATTTTTTTTTGAGGAATGAGGCAGACAAGCAATAACAGTTAAACTCTGACACTCTAATTTTGGGGTGACCGTTAATTTAAAGAGTGCTAAAGGTTGCCATTGGCGTAGCTAAATTTAGCCATGGGTGGGAAGAGTGCACTCGGGGTGGCAGATAACACCTAGTCACCATAGTTTTGTTACTATTTCTGTTTTGGTTCATGAGATTACTAAAGTTTACACCTTTTTTTTTTCTCTCTATTTCTTATTGTAAAAAGTGGCTTAATAAATGGCATGAACTAGTTTTTTTTATGTCTATGCTTACGCGGCGATGAAATCGGGGTTAAGAACCACGTCACAATTGGCAGAGCTAGCCAAATTTCTCCTCCATGCCTTTGACCTTACTTTCTCGTAGTTTTTTTTAATTTAATGTGAAATCTGACATGACCGCGCGTAACAATGTTATTCAATTTATGCAAAAGGGACTTGTATATGAACATATTTCGAAGAATACATTTTTCCATATATGTAAAAGGAACTCATATTTGGATATCGAATTTTTTCAATAATTTTTATTCTTTGTAATTTACTTGTAAAAATTGTATCATCTTTCTTTGATTTGGAAATAATTTAAAACAGAAAGTGATATTAATTTATGATCTTGAGTCAAACTAAAATAACATTCATTTATTTTTTTATTTATTTCAAATAATTTGGAGTAAGTAAATAAATATTAATATTTCAAAAATGAAATATAAATATTTTGTTAATATTAATACTTCAAAGCTGAAATATAAATATTTTAAAATAAATGAAATATGTAGTTAAGTAAAATACTTAGCTTCCTTTTTTTAAATATTTTGAAATTTTTGAAATATTGCAAATATTTCAAATATTTCAAAAATTTCAAATATACATTACCATTTTTACAAACAGAATTAAAGATGTTTTTTGGATTATAAATCCAAAAATATTTTATGTTAGTAATTGTAATACACAATATACGAACCCAAGCCATGTTGCCAAATTTCAAAGAATAGTGAAATTTGACAAATTCAAAAAAATTTAAATTTAATAAGTTTTAACACCTACATATATATGTACATATGTACATTCATATGTAGGTATATATGTACATACATATATAATGATAGAAAATATTTTTGTCCAGCAATAAAAAACAGTATGTTTGTTGTTGGTTTGCTTATCTTTTGCTTCACCAAACAAAAAAAAAAAAAAAAAAATAAAAAAAAAAAAACAACAAAAAAAAACATTGTAAACATTGTTGTTGCTCCTGCGTGTAAAGCTTATTGTTGTTACAAATGTAAACAAAAATGCACATACACACGCATCTAATGCAATTTATACACATTAAAACAAAAATCTACCCATCCCTCCTCGTCCCTTAAGTTACAAACATTTAACCATACCCCCATGTCAAGAAACCTATCCACCAATAAAAAAAAAAAACATTTTCTACAACCCCGCACACCCAAATATCATAAACAATAACATGTAGTAATATGCGCCCCCCTCGCCTAAAAGAAAAACAAATTCCTGATCTTTGTTTTTTTCAACCATCCTAATTTTGCTGCTCGCCTATTACATTTCTTACATGTCCTACCTTACCACATTTCGTAAGCAAAAATAATTTGTCCCTTCAGTTCACGGGAACACTAACGTCATCTAGTGATAAAGTAGAATTTGCTAAAATCAAATTTTTGCCCTCATCGTTCACGCCATAGAAAGCTCAAAAAAAAGTGAGCTTTCTAATGCACCTTCTCTAAGAATATAAGTTCTCTGGATGAGGGCAAAAATTTGATTTTAGCAAATTCTACTTTATCACTAGATGACGTTAGTGTTCCCGTGAACTGAAGGGACAAATTATTTTTGCTTACGAAATGTGGTAAGGTAGGACATGTAAGAAATGTAATAGGCGAGCAGCAAAATTAGGATGGTTGAAAAAAACAAAGAACAGGAATTTGTTTTTCTTTTAGGCGAGGGGGGCGCATAATACTACATGTTATTGTTTATGATATTTGGGTGTGCGGGGTTGTAGAAAATGTTTTTTTTTTTTTATTGGTGGATAGGTTTCTTGACATGGGGGTATGGTTAAATGTTTGTAACTTAAGGGACGAGGAGGGATGGGTAGATTTTTGTTTTAATGTGTATAAATTGCATTAGATGCGTGTGTATGTGCATTTTTGTTTATATTTGTAACAACAATAAGCTTTACACGCAGGAGCAACAACAATGTTTACAATGTTTTTTTTTGTTGTTTTTTTTTTTTTTTTTTTTTTTTTGTTTGGTGAAGCAAAAGATAAGCAAACCAACAACAAACATACTGTTTTTTATTGCTGGACAAAAATGTTTTCTATCATTATATATGTATGTACATATATATGTAGGTGTTAAAACTTATTAAATTTTAATTTTTTTGAATTTGCCAAATTTCACTATTCTTTGAAATTTGGCAACATGGCTTGGGTTCGTATATTGTGTATTACAATTACTAACATAAAATATTTTTGGATTTATAATCCAAAAAACATCTTTATTTCTGTTTGTAAAAATGGTAATGTATATTTGAAATTTTTGAAATATTTGAAATATTTGCAATATTTCAAAAATTTCAAAATATTTAAAAAAAGGAAGCTAAGTATTTTACTTAACTACATATTTCATTTATTTTAAAATATTTATATTTCAGCTTTGAAGTATTAATATTAACAAAATATTTATATTTCAGCTTTGAAATATTAATATTTATTTACTTACTCCAAATTATTTGAAATAAATAAAAAAATATTAATATATTACAACTCAAATATAAATATTTATTTACTTGCTTAAAAACCTTTTTAAGTAAGTAATAAAATACTTATACTTGAACTTTCAAATATAATTACGAAAAATATTTCAAATTGTTAATTTAAGTAAATATTTTTAAGTAACTATACAGCTTTGTTCCTGGCACGAGCAAATTTTTTTTTAAAAACAATAAAAAAATACTATATAGGTAAATTATTTTTTCGAAAATCTATTTTTCAATACTGATAAGCATATACCCAGCAAAATCTTTCATTACCAAATAAGTGGTTATATAATAGAAAATCATAGCTCCGCACAACTTATTTTTTGGCGTCTAAACTCATTACTTTTGTTTGGCGTGGTCGTTTTTATAAGTAGTCACGCTTACCCGCTCGCTTACGAAAAAATGAGAAATAAGTAGTTATGAGATTTTGAATAATAAGTGGTTACACACATGCTTACAAAAAGTTGAATTATAAGTGGTTATCCGATTGCTTACTTGATTCTTAAAAATAAGGAGTTAAGCAAATACTATTAGCTTAAGGAAATAAATTCAGAAAAATTTAAGTTTTCTCTAGTGTGTAATTTTAGGACTCGTCATAAAAATTTAAACATAAAACATATTTACATATAATAAATATAATTGTATAAAATTTAACTGTGTAAAAAGAACTTATTTAAACTATTACGAGTAAGTCATTATTTTATATTTAGAAACAATGAATACAATAGGTCGTTATTAGGAAGTCATTATTTTATATTATAAAATAATGGAAAAGGTAATGATATATCATTTTTGGTAATGCAGATAGTAATGAGGTGTCATTACCAATATTTTTCTGGGTACATTCAAAAATGCTTGACAGTTACTACATGACAATTGTTTGTGTAGTAATCAGTAGTAGTTGTTTTCAACTGTAATTACTGTTGTTTTCCTATGCAAAAATATAAAACAATTGGCATGACAGTTATTTAAAGAACTAACAAGAAGTACTGCAATTTTTTAGCACTTGGTTAAAGCAGTTATTTTTAATATCCCAATGAAAAATGCTCATATACGCTCAAATATGTTCATATATGGTTTATGTATGGACGCATATGAACAAATATGGATTTTTTATGAACATATATGGATTTTATATGAACATATATGGAAGTATATGTGATTCCATATATGGAAAAAGATTTCATACACAGACATATATGGAGGCATCTGCTATTTCATATATGGAAAAGGCACTCATATATGGACAAATATGAAAGTATATGTTATTCAATTTATGCAAAAGGGACTTGTATATGAACATATTTCGAAGAATACATTTTTCCATATATGTAAAAGGAACTCATATTTGGATATCGAATTTTTTCAATAATTTTTATTCTTTGTAATTTACTTGTAAAAATTGTATCATCTTTCTTTGATTTGGAAATAATTTAAAACAGAAAGTGATATTAATTTATGATCTTGAGTCAAACTAAAATAACATTCATTTATTTTTTTATTTATTTCAAATAATTTGGAGTAAGTAAATAAATATTAATATTTCAAAAATGAAATATAAATATTTTGTTAATATTAATACTTCAAAGCTGAAATATAAATATTTTAAAATAAATGAAATATGTAGTTAAGTAAAATACTTAGCTTCCTTTTTTTAAATATTTTGAAATTTTTGAAATATTGCAAATATTTCAAATATTTCAAAAATTTCAAATATACATTACCATTTTTACAAACAGAATTAAAGATGTTTTTTGGATTATAAATCCAAAAATATTTTATGTTAGTAATTGTAATACACAATATACGAACCCAAGCCATGTTGCCAAATTTCAAAGAATAGTGAAATTTGACAAATTCAAAAAAATTTAAATTTAATAAGTTTTAACACCTACATATATATGTACATATGTACATTCATATGTAGGTATATATGTACATACATATATAATGATAGAAAATATTTTTGTCCAGCAATAAAAAACAGTATGTTTGTTGTTGGTTTGCTTATCTTTTGCTTCACCAAACAAAAAAAAAAAAAAAAAAATAAAAAAAAAAAAACAACAAAAAAAAACATTGTAAACATTGTTGTTGCTCCTGCGTGTAAAGCTTATTGTTGTTACAAATGTAAACAAAAATGCACATACACACGCATCTAATGCAATTTATACACATTAAAACAAAAATCTACCCATCCCTCCTCGTCCCTTAAGTTACAAACATTTAACCATACCCCCATGTCAAGAAACCTATCCACCAATAAAAAAAAAAAACATTTTCTACAACCCCGCACACCCAAATATCATAAACAATAACATGTAGTAATATGCGCCCCCCTCGCCTAAAAGAAAAACAAATTCCTGATCTTTGTTTTTTTCAACCATCCTAATTTTGCTGCTCGCCTATTACATTTCTTACATGTCCTACCTTACCACATTTCGTAAGCAAAAATAATTTGTCCCTTCAGTTCACGGGAACACTAACGTCATCTAGTGATAAAGTAGAATTTGCTAAAATCAAATTTTTGCCCTCATCGTTCACGCCATAGAAAGCTCAAAAAAAAGTGAGCTTTCTAATGCACCTTCTCTAAGAATATAAGTTCTCTGCCCTAACTGTTGACTTTTGTCCCGTAGGGTCAAGTTTTGAAAAATCCCACTTTGACCCATTTAGAGTGCCCCAATCGAGTCCAAATGTATGACCGACCCCCACTAACTTTGGAGGGCCGATCCACCCATGCCAGTGGCACACCCCCTGGAACTCCCCTGGGGGGTTCCCCATACAAACATTTTAAAAAATCACCATTTTTGGCACTTTATTTTATTATTTTTTATTTATTTTATTTATTTTTATTATTTTATTTATTTTTTCTCTTTAGAAATTTATTTAGTCAGAACATATGTAAATGAAAAAATTAATTTAACTTAGTAATAGAAAAGAAAAAATGCCCAGACTTGAAAGCAAAAAAGACTTCAAACAGTAATTTTTTTTATTTTCTTTTCTATTACTAAGTTAAATTAATTTTTTCATTTACATATGTTCTGACTAAATAAATTTCTAAAGAGAAAAAATAAATAAAATAATAAAAATAAATAAAATAAATAAAAAATAATAAAATAAAGTGCCAAAAATGGTGATTTTTTAAAATGTTTGTATGGGGAACCTCCCAGGGGAGTTCCAGGGGGTGTGCCACTGGCATGGGTGGATCGGCCCTCCAAAGTTAGTGGGGGTCGGTCATACATTTGGACTCGATTGGGGCACTCTAAATGGGTCAAAGTGGGATTTTTCAAAACTTGACCCTACGGGACAAAAGTCAACAGTTGGGTGTAGTAGAATTCGTTTTAGAGGTATGGTTCCTTCGGCAAAGTTTCTTATTTTGATCCCTAGAATACGATTTTCACTGAGCCATGGGCGATTATTAAATCGACCCGCCCTAATATATATATATATATGTATTTGGTGCGCATAGTTTGGAGACATGGCCAAAAAACTATGCTGTATATGTCAGAAATGTCTTGATACTATGCGCAGGACATTTCTGACTCATATACAGCATAGTTTGGGCACATTTTTGGCCATGTCTCCGAACTATGCGCATATATAGTAGCGGGCGCAGCCCGCTACGTTGTTAGCGTGCCTTAAAGTTTAAATTTTAAATTCGCTTTTTATTTAAAGTACAGTTTTTATAATAAAAGACTTCACCCAGCCACTACAAATAAATAATTCTGCACAACAATGGGTTTAAAATATATAAATATTTGATCACTTTTTCTCATGAAAGTGGATTGTTAGTAATGAATCCATAATAAATTGCAATATAAGTGTGTATGTTAAGATAATTTGGTAAAGTGCGAACTTAGGTAGATAGACCCGTAAGTAGTTTTGTTCATTTGTGTTTTGAATGAAAATAAATAACGTAAAGCAGGTTTGGAAAGCATTTTATAATATTAAAAATAGCGGGCAAAGCCCTCATTTTCCCTTTTTGAGCCCCCATTTTATAACGACCCTGTCCAAAATTCAAAAAAGTATCTTTCTAATAAGTTAGGTTTCTAGCGGAAGGGGTTTTTACAGGCCCCCAAGGTGAGGCTTTTCTTCTTTTTGCCCCTCCCTTTAGGAATTTACAAAAATTCCATCTTCGCGGCTATCTGCGATGGATAAGGAACATTTATACCAAATTTCAACTGCATTGCCTAAGCGATTTGGGCAGGCCGTCAGTGGAGACATTTTTCCCTTTCAACCACCATTTTTACTATGTTCCTGTTCCAAAATAGAAAAATTACGTTACCTGCGAGTTAGTCCTACTCCAAGGAATTCATATTTAAAATTTTAGGTTGGCCAAAAGGGATTGGGCAGGCCGTCAAGGAGGAGAATTTCCCCTTATTTCCCCTCCCGATAGGAATTTCAAAAATTCCGTCTAAGCGGACGCCTACACAGAAGGAAGAACTCACATTCCGAATTTGCTTTTGGGATATCCTATAGGGAATTAGTCGATGTCTACTACCTCCAGTGATTTGTGCAGGCACTTTTCCAATTTGTGAGACGGTTTGTGGGGAGACTTTTCCCCTCTTTGCCCGTTCCGGTAGGAATTTCCAAAAATCCCGTCTTAGCGCACGTCTATGCCGAATATCAAGAAACCTTGTTTTAGTGGAGATATCCGTGGGGGGAGGAAAAAAAGTAGTTTTTTTGATATTATATATTATTTTAAATGGTACTTTTTGGAAAAACGAAATTTTTTGGAAAAAGATAATTTGTTTTTACAAAGTACTTTATTTGTACTTTTTTTGGAAAAGGTATTTTTTTTAGGTATTTTTTTTTTTGAAAAAATTTATGGAAAAGGTACTTCTTTTGGAAAAGGAACATTTTTTTAGAAAAAGGTACTTTTTTTGAGAGGTACTTTTTTTGGAAAAGGTACTTATTTTGAAAAAGGTATTTTTTTGGAAAAATTTATGTTTTTTGGGAAAAGATACTTTTTTGGAAAAGATACTTTTTTTTGGAAAAGGTAAATTTTTTTAGAAAAAGGTGCATTTTTTGGAAAAATGTCCTTTATTTTGAAAAAGGTACTTTTTTTGAAAAAAGGTACTTTTTTGGAAAAAGGTACTTTTTTTGGAAAAAGGTACTTTTTTTGGAAAAAGGTACTTTTTTTGGAAAAAGGTACTTTTTTTGGAAAAAGGTACTTTTTTTTTGGAAAAAGGTACTTTTTTTTGGAAAAAGGTACTTTTTTTGGAAAAAGGAATTTTTTGGAAAAAGGTACTTTTTTTGGAAAAATGTACTTTTTTTGGAAAAAGGTACTTTTTTGGAAAAAGGTACTTTTTTTGGAAAAGGAAGGTACTTCTTTTGGAAACGGAACATTTTTTTAGAAAAAGGTACTTTTTTTGGGAAAAGGTACTTTTTTTTGGAAAAGGTACTTCTTTTGAAAAAGGTATTTTTTTGGAAAAATGTATGTTTTTTGGGAAAAGGTACTTTTTTCGGAAAAGGTACTTTTTTTTGGAAAAGGTAAATTTTTTTAGAAAAAGGTACATTTTTTGGAAAAAGGTACTTTTTTTTGAAACAGGATTTTTTTTGGAAAAAGGTACTTTTTTTGGAAAAAGGTAGTTTTTTTTGGAAAAAGGTACTTTTTTTGGAAAAAGGTACTTTTTTTGAAAAAGGTACTTTTTTTGAAAAAAGGTACTTTTTTTGGAAAAAGGTACTTTTTTGGAAATACGTACTTTTTTTGGAAAAAGGTACTTTTTTTGGAAAAAGGTACTTTTTTTGGAAAAACGTACTTTTTTTTGGAAAAAGGTACTTTTTTTGGAAAAAGGTACTTTTTTTGGAAAAAGGTAATTTTTTGGAAATGGTACTTTTTTTGGAAAAAGGTACTTTTTTTGTCCCCTTTTTGCCCCTCCCGATAAGAATTTCCAAAAATGGCGTATCAACGGACGTCTACACCGGTCGAGGAACCTACATACCAAATTTCAACTTCATAGCTCCAGCAGTTTGAGCAGGCCGTCAAGGGGGTGACTTTTTCCCCTGTAAAAATTTCCAAAACTCCCGTCTTGGTGGATGTCTACGATAGTGGAGGAACCTTTATTCCAAATTTCAACTTCCTACCTCCAGCGGTTTGGGCAGGCCGTCAAGTGGGGGCCTTTTTCCCCTTTTTAACCCCCATTTTACAACGTCCCTGTCCAAAATTCCAGAAAAGTTAGCCCATATTCCAAGGAACACATGTCTTAAATTTCAGCTTTCTAGCCAAAGGGGTTTTGGCAGGCCGCCAAGGGGGAGACTTTTCCCCTTTTTGCCCGTTCCGGTAAGAATTTCCAAAAATCCCGTCTTAGCGGACGTCTACGCCGAAAGAGGACCTACATACCAAATTTCAACTTCCTAGCTTCAGCGGTTTGGGCTGGGCGATGTTGAGTCAGTCAATCAGTCAGTCAGTCACGTTATTCTTTTATATATAGAGAAGAAGATATTTTAAGGGTATCGACATTTCATTTATTTCGGTATCGGTATTTTAAGGATAACGGCATTTCAGTTATTTAGGTAACGGGTTTTTAAGGATAACGGTATTACAGTTATTTCGGTAACGGTATTTTAAGGATAACGATAGTCAGTTGAAAGGGTTTTGAATCGATATCGGTGTTTTAGAGGTATTGCCTGCCAACCCTGTTTTTTTTGTGTTATTTTAGCCTACATTTAGAAAATTTTATTTTCTAAAATCTGCTAATTTCAGCAGTTTTTCTGCAAGGTAATTATTAACTAATTTTCAGTAGTTTTAACTAAAATTCTCACAGACCTTTTCTATTAAAGTAGAGTAAATTGGAATTAAAAAATTTTTAAACAAAAAAATATTTTAATTTTTTTTACGACATGAATAGCGTTTTGTGTTTGTTTAGGCTCATGTTTTACCAAGATGAAATGATGCCAGTTTTAATTAAAAAATTTTAAAAGTTCTAAAATTACAGTTTTTGCTTAGATTTAATAAAAGTCAGATCAATTCATAAATCTTATTAAAACCATCATGTGTCAAAATATTTATTACACCTCTAAAAAATATTAAAATACAATCAGAAAATATGTTGTCATGTCATATGTTATTGCTGGCAATATGCCTGCTTCCAACTAAAATACAATTTGTTGGCCAAGGTCGTTCCATTGACCATTCCAAGTTGCATGATTTTCAAAAAGTTCTCAAAAAAATTTTCAAATTCAATTTGGTCAAGCCACTTTATTTTTCGAAAAGGACATTGAACCTGATTCCAAGTAAAATACAACTCGCAGGCAGAGGTCATTCCATAAGACCATAGTGGGGAAAATCGTAAAGATAAAATCAATCCGATATAAGTATGATTTTTAAAAAAGTGATACATTTTTAAACCAGCATTCGATGTTTTATTTTAAATGTGCTTTTGTATATACAGACCATGAGCTTCCTTTAAAAATACAGTTTATCATTTGACCATTCCTAGTTACACCAGGAGTGGGCATCAAATAGGGTTCTATAAATACTTTCGACTAATCGATTAATCGACTTTTTGCGAAAATTTTTGAAATCAACATTCGTAAAAAATTGCCGTTTTTTCACGAATGTTCCTTAGTGTATTCCCCGCTTAACACAATATAAAACGAGTAAAAAGGTTAAAGTCGGGCATGCCGACTATACAATACCCTACACCAGTCTGGGTAAAAGCCAACTAATGTTTGGATCCGAAATTCGAATGGGTTAAAATGGGGCTTGTGTCAAAATTTTCTATAATGTGAGTCTGTGATGTCGATATATTTTGCTCCTTTAATATTATAATTTTACGTTGTAAAATATGTGGGGATGTTATTTTAATTTAGTTACTAACATTTTTTTGTGAGTGTAGGAACGGAATTGTCATACTTACATTTTTTTGTAGGTGAAAGATTATGATTTGAAAGTGAGCTTTTGTTTTTCAAATCAAACAGACAAGAGAATTTACAGAGAACCAGAGAACTTATATTCTTAGAGAAGGTGCATTAGAAAGCTCACTTTTTTTTGAGCTTTCTATGGCGTGAACGATGAGGGCAAAAATTTGATTTTAGCAAATTCTACTTTATCACTAGATGACGTTAGTGTTCCCGTGAACTGAAGGGACAAATTATTTTTGCTTACGAAATGTGGTAAGGTAGGACATGTAAGAAATGTAATAGGCGGGCAGCAAAATTAGGATGGTTGAAAAAAACAAAGATCAGGAATTTGTTTTTCTTTTAGGCGAGGGGGGCGCATATTACTACATGTTATTGTTTATGATATTTGGGTGTGCGGGGTTGTAGAAAATGTTTTTTTTTTTTTATTGGTGGATAGGTTTCTTGACATGGGGGTATGGTTAAATGTTTGTAACTTAAGGGACGAGGAGGGATGGGTAGATTTTTGTTTTAATGTGTATAAATTGCATTAGATGCGTGTGTATGTGCATTTTTGTTTATATTTGTAACAACAATAAGCTTTACACGCAGGAGCAACAACAATGTTTACAATGTTTTTTTTTGTTGTTTTTTTTTTTTTTTTTTTTTTTTTTGTTTGGTGAAGCAAAAGATAAGCAAACCAACAACAAACATACTGTTTTTTATTGCTGGACAAAAATGTTTTCTATCATTATATATGTATGTACATATATATGTAGGTGTTAAAACTTATTAAATTTTAATTTTTTTGAATTTGCCAAATTTCACTATTCTTTGAAATTTGGCAACATGGCTTGGGTTCGTATATTGTGTATTACAATTACTAACATAAAATATTTTTGGATTTATAATCCAAAAAACATCTTTATTTCTGTTTGTAAAAATGGTAATGTATATTTGAAATTTTTGAAATATTTGAAATATTTGCAATATTTCAAAAATTTCAAAATATTTAAAAAAAGGAAGCTAAGTATTTTACTTAACTACATATTTCATTTATTTTAAAATATTTATATTTCAGCTTTGAAGTATTAATATTAACAAAATATTTATATTTCAGCTTTGAAATATTAATATTTATTTACTTACTCCAAATTATTTGAAATAAATAAAAAAATATTAATATATTACAACTCAAATATAAATATTTGTTTACTTGCTTAAAAACCTTTTTAAGTAAGTAATAAAATACTTATACTTGAACTTTCAAATATAATTACGAAAAATATTTCAAATTGTTAATTTAAGTAAATATTTTTAAGTAACTATACAGCTTTGTTCCTGGCACGAGCAAATTTTTTTTTAAAAACAATAAAAAAATACTATACAGGTAAATTATTTTTTCGAAAATCTATTTTTCAATACTGATAAGCATATACCCAGCAAAATCTTTCATTACCAAATAAGTGGTTATATAATAGAAAATCATAGCTCCGCACAACTTATTTTTTGGCGTCTAAACTCATTACTTTTGTTTGGCGTGGTCGTTTTTATAAGTAGTCACGCTTACCCGCTCGCTTACGAAAAAATGAGAAATAAGTAGTTATGAGATTTTGAATAATAAGTGGTTACACACATGCTTACAAAAAGTTGAATTATAAGTGGTTATCCGATTGCTTACTTGATTCTTAAAAATAAGGAGTTAAGCAAATACTATTAGCTTAAGGAAATAAATTCAGAAAAATTTAAGTTTTCTCTAGTGTGTAATTTTAGGACTCGTCATAAAAATTTAAACATAAAACATATTTACATATAATAAATATAATTGTATAAAATTTAACTGTGTAAAAAGAACTTATTTAAACTATTACGAGTAAGTCATTATTTTATATTTAGAAACAATGAATACAATAGGTCGTTATTAGGAAGTCATTATTTTATATTATAAAATAATGGAAAAGGTAATGATATATCATTTTTGGTAATGCAGATAGTAATGAGGTGTCATTACCAATATTTTTCTGGGTACATTCAAAAATGCTTGACAGTTACTACATGACAATTGTTTGTGTAGTAATCAGTAGTAGTTGTTTTCAACTGTAATTACTGTTGTTTTCCTATGCAAAAATATAAAACAATTGGCATGACAGTTATTTAAAGAACTAACAAGAAGTACTGCAATTTTTTAGCACTTGGTTAAAGCAGTTATTTTTAATATCCCAGTGAAAAATGCTCATATACGCTCAAATATGTTCATATATGGTTTATGTATGGACGCATATGAACAAATATGGATTTTTTATGAACATATATGGATTTTATATGAACATATATGGAAGTATATGTGATTCCATATATGGAAAAAGATTTCATACACAGACATATATGGAGGCATCTGCTATTTCATATATGGAAAAGGCACTCATATATGGACAAATATGAAAGTATATGTTATTCAATTTATGCAAAAGGGACTTGTATATGAACATATTTCGAAGAATACATTTTTCCATATATGTAAAAGGAACTCATATTTGGATATCGAATTTTTTCAATAATTTTTATTCTTTGTAATTTACTTGTAAAAATTGTATCATCTTTCTTTGATTTGGAAATAATTTAAAACAGAAAGTGATATTAATTTATGATCTTGAGTCAAACTAAAATAACATTCATTTATTTTTTTATTTATTTCAAATAATTTGGAGTAAGTAAATAAATATTAATATTTCAAAAATGAAATATAAATATTTTGTTAATATTAATACTTCAAAGCTGAAATATAAATATTTTAAAATAAATGAAATATGTAGTTAAGTAAAATACTTAGCTTCCTTTTTTTAAATATTTTGAAATATTGCAAATATTTCAAAAATTTCAAATATACATTACCATTTTTACAAACAGAATTAAAGATGTTTTTTGGATTATAAATCCAAAAATATTTTATGTTAGTAATTGTAATACACAATATACGAACCCAAGCCATGTTGCCAAATTTCAAAGAATAGTGAAATTTGACAAATTCAAAAAAATTAAAATTTAATAAGTTTTAACACCTACATATATATGTACATATGTACATTCATATGTAGGTATATATGTACATACATATATAATGATAGAAAATATTTTTGTCCAGCAATAAAAAACAGTATGTTTGTTGTTGGTTTGCTTATCTTTTGCTTCACCAAACAAAAAAAAAAAAAATAAAAAAAAAAACAACAAAAAAAAAACATTGTAAACATTGTTGTTGCTCCTGCGTGTAAAGCTTATTGTTGTTACAAATGTAAACAAAAATGCACATACACACGCATCTAATGCAATTTATACACATTAAAACAAAAATCTACCCATCCCTCCTCGTCCCTTAAGTTACAAACATTTAACCATACCCCCATGTCAAGAAACCTATCCACCAATAAAAAAAAAAAAAAACATTTTCTACAACCCCGCACACCCAAATATCATAAACAATAACATTTAGTAATATGCGCCCCCCTCGCCTAAAAGAAAAACAAATTCCTGATCTTTGTTTTTTTCAACCATCCTAATTTTGCTGCTCGCCTATTACATTTCTTACATGTCCTACCTTACCACATTTCGTAAACAAAAATAATTTGTCCCTTCAGTTCACGGGAACACTAACGTCATCTAGTGATAAAGTAGAATTTGCTAAAATCAAATTTTTGCCCTCATCGTTCACGCCATAGAAAGCTCAAAAAAAAGTGAGCTTTCTAATGCACCTTCTCTAAGAATATAAGTTCTCTGGAGAAATGTAGATGTGTTAAATTTTTTGGTGGTGTGGGGTTCTGACGACAATGAAATATTTAAAACTGAAGTGTTTGATGAAGAAGTAGTAGAGGAAAATTTAGATTCAGATGAAAAGGACGTTGGTAGTTCCAGTTTAAGCACACCTAGAGAAACAAGTTCGGATGAATTTATTACTAAGGAATCTTATAGTGATTTAAGCACACTTATTGAGCAAAAAATGAAAAATTGGGTTGTAAGTAGGGTTTGGGATTTCCCAGACTTTTTTATTTCCCGGGAAACGGGAATAAAAAAATTTGATTCCCGGAAATTCCGGAAATATTTTTGAACAAAATTGTTAATGAAAACCACCTATATAAGTAATTTTTGTTAAAAAAAATACTATTTCAGTACAAATTCAGTCTGTGTAGTGTAGCGGCTAATTTTTGTTCACTTTACACTACCGCTCAGGAGACCACGCTACCTATCTATCCGGCCGTGCTCAGGGAAATGGGGTGGAATCTTGTCTCCTTTGAAGTAGTTTATTTGCCTATTGCCATAAACTTAAATTATAGGTAGCTAATACACTAATATCGATGTATACAAAAATAAAACTAGAAAACAAAAAAAAAAAAACAGAAGAACAAGGCAAATAATTTCAGTGGAAGAGGTACCAGATGTATTTGCCCCTTCCTATTCTCTTCCCTCCCTACCTGTTATCCTCAAAACTATTTAATAGATAACCCATCTTTAGTTACTCTACTCCGTCTAAACTTTTCGTGGCATTAAAAGAAAAATTAAAATTTCATGTTTATATTTATTAATTTATAGAAAAACAATAACAAGGCAAAAGAATTTAATGAAATGAAACAAAATTCCTAACATATTATTATAAATTTAACATATAAGGTCCCACAAAAAGAAATAACTAAAAAAAATGTTTATACTAAAAATAATAAATTACTTTGAGTGTAGCGAAGTTTAAAGTGTTTATATTTCAAAAAAAAAAATTTAATTATAATACCACTGAACGGATACATTTAGAATATGAATTGAAATTTAATATTAAGATTTAATCAAAATTTAAAATTGAACATGAACGTGAACCAAAATGACAGAAAGAAAATATTTAATTTTAAAACATAACTGTAATATAATCTAAATCATGTTCCAATTGCAAAGTTGTTAAATGAAATAAATGAGTGGCTTGAAATTTAATATGAAACATATAACTCACCTTTTAGGTCCAACGACGACTCCAGGCCTGATGTCGCTTGCTGGTAGCTTTAGGGGCGTAAATTAAATTTCAATATCCGGTTGTGTAATGTAAAGGTATATGTGTATGGATATAAATGTGTATGTGTAATATAAAACGATTTGGAATGAAACAAAAAAATTAACACCAACAAAAAAAAAACCGATTAATATAAAATAAAATAAAATTAAAATGTCAACACAAAGAGAGAAAAATCGATAACAAAATTTAAATATCGAATAAAATTTTAAATTATCGATAAAAATTTAAAGTTATCGATAAAAAAATTTAACGGATTTTTTTTTAACTAATTGTATGGTATGCAATTGCTATATGTTTGAATTTCACGACGGACAATTTATTATATGATATGCGTTCAATATATGATGTGGATATTGTCATTAAACTGTCATAAAAATTTGAAACATTCCTTTCAGATGATTTTATATGTGTTATCGGTATTTGTTTTACCAGGATCGAAGTTTTATAATACCCGTGCAATGCTATCCCAACACATATATATTAAATAAATTTGGTATTGTGCTTCAAGATGCTGTACAATATACTTTTAACAACTCAAGAATGAGCAACTGATTTTAAGATGTATATTATTCTTGGCGACGCCTACGTAATAATTGCGTCCGATTGGTCAACAATTGCTTGGAACCAACGCGTTGAAGTAACGAACTTTAAATGATGATAAAATTATATATATAAGGAGACGGATGAATACCAATTCTATTTTCGCTTTCCAATCTCAAGCTTTCGGTGAAACTTCAACAACTATCCGTCTAAATTAAAAGTAATTAAAATCAATAAATATTGACCATTATTGTGCGCAATTTCTAATATTACCTCCTCTATTATTATTCTAAAGTTTTAGCAAAAAAATGAATTCCAAGGCAAAAAGTTAAGGGCTCCCTGTTTTCCTTTCCCACAGAAAAAGAATTTTAATTATTTGTACAGTAAAATTATCCAGAAGTTTAAAATAATAAATTGATGAGCACGATCTCACAGTAGTGAGAATTCAAAGTAAAAATATCAGAATGTTGAACATTTGATTTCACATATATTACTCTTAGCACTGCCAAATGAATTGCATGATTCCAGCAGAAAGCACCCACTACTGGACTGTCGGAAACAAACCGTTTCATCACATTTGGCCCATTAGATATGGTGGCCACAATGTTATTTTCCAAAGACAAATAAAACTCTTCTAGTCTTATTTCTACAATTCTTCTTATTTCATCAGCATTACATCTTCCTGATATATAAACCAACCCCAGGTTATAAAATGAATTATTTCTGTTTATACTACTGTTTCCAATTATTCGACATAGGCGGTTAACCGGTTATTGCATTATTCGAAAAATCACTAAAACTGATTAACCGGTTATTCGGGTAGGTTATTCGAGAAAATCGGCGATTAATCGTTTAAAATAAAATTAATGTATTTCCTTAACTTTTTACCAACAAAAACACTAACAGCTTCCTGTTTTTGTTAAATATCAACATGACAAATGACAAGATGTATTTTAAAAAAAAATCAAATTAAAAAAGCACATCTACACTAGAGAGAAAATGCTAGAGATAAAACAAAATCACCTCTAATTAGCTCTATTTTGAATGAGTTTAGCTATTTTGGAGTGTTTTTGCTCCATCTCTAGCAGTTTTCTCTCGCGTGTAAACGTACCTTAAGGTTGAAAAGTTTCGGAATCTGAGATTATCTAAATTAAAACATTTCTTATACTAATAGAAAAATTTATGTAAAATATGGCTGAAGCTATTAAAAATTAGTTAAAAATGGAAAAAAAAACTGCTGAAACTAGGAGATTTTTTTATAAATATTAGAAGTTAAAAATAGCATAACTCAAGGTAGATTTTTTACTTCTTACGAAATTTTTTTTTAATCTGTAAAACTTTGGATACAAAATTTCTTTGAATGCAAATTTAATCAATACTACAATAAATATAATATTGCATTTAAAAAAATTATTATCCAAAGTTCTTCCTCCTCCCCTGAAGAAATAAAAAAAATTAGTTACATTTGAGTAAAATATTAGTTACATGAAAATACCAATTTACTGTAGAAAAATTTGGGAAAAAATTTTCTGAATAGCAGAGTTAGTAGACTAAAGAATATCATAAACAATTGTTAAATTTCTCAGTCTTTTTCCCGTTTTTAAGGGCCATTGACAATACACAAAATTATCCAAAGTTTGAGCTAACATTCCCTTCTGTATTTATGTATTTAATAAAATTTAAAATTTTTCCAAATGTATTTGAGAAATTTCTATTTTTATTTTAAAAGCATTTTTTCAAACATACATGCTTTCTCTTTCTCTTAAGTCTCATAATTCCTATAAAGTTTTCATTATGAAAGAGAAAACATGTATGTTTGTAAAAATGCTTTAAAAAAAAGTAGAAATTTCTGAAATACATTTGGAAAATTTTGGAATACAAATAGAGTCTTTTTAAATACATTTGGAAATTTCTGAAATACATTTGGAGAATTTTGAAATACAAATGGAATTATTTTGAATGCAATTTTACAATTCTGAAATACATATTTAAAATTTTTAAATGCAAGTGAATAATTTTGAAGTGTATTTGAACAATTTTAAAATACAAATATAATTTTCTTTAATACAAATAAAATATATTTGTAATTTTGAAATACATTTTGAAAATTTTAAAATACATTTTGGACAATTTTGAAATGCAATTGGACAAATATCAAAGTTTTTTAGACAATTTTAATTTTTTCGACAGATTTTTGGATAATTCTAAAACATTTTTCAACAATTTTGAGTGATTTTTTTAACAATTTTAAAACATTTTTGGAAGAATTTAAAACATTTTTGGATAATTTTTAAACATTTAAGACAATTTTGAAACCTTTTTAGACAATTTTAAAATATATTTGGATAATTTTAAAACATTTTGAAATAAAACTGAAAATGGTGTAGTTTGACATGTTGTAGAATTGATGTGGTTTTGAATCGATTATACTTTCTTTGGAGATGTGAGAAAAGGTAGAGTTTCTACAGAATTAAGATGTCAGTTGACAGTTGTGGGACACATATTTGAAAAAATGCAACCTTGCCTTGAAGGACATGGAAAGAGAATTTACATTAGCTTTAATTTTTAAAAGAACAGAATCAAAAATCGCCTACTGTATTGATTAAAGCCTATAGAGCACTTCGACGCTGATCCAGCCAGACACTTCGTGTATTTTGGGTAGTTTTAGAAACACCTTTATTTTGCTTTAAAAAGGTATCTAAAGGCTTAACGACCTCTTTCACTCAATTTTAAACGAATTTGATGGCATTTTAGTAATTTTATGTTTATTTTAAGCTTTTCTTGTAATTTTTTAGACAAAGTTAAGAAAATTATGAAGTTTTGGGAAAAAAATAAGGGAAAAATTCCATAATAAAATTGTAACCGGTTAATCGACCTGTTTTAACCGATTATTCGGATCGAATAATTATTTGAGTTTTAAATTATTTGTTTCGACATTAACCGAAATAGAGGCGATTAATCGAGGAATCGGTTAATCGATTAACCGAATTGGAAACACTAGTTTATACATATGTTCAAATATCTCTTTTGTGATATTCTTGTCCATTCATCTAAGATTATAGTAAATCTCTTATTGTTAGAAATATTGCTCGATATTTCTTTTATCATGATATCTTTTACATGATTGTAGTAATATAATATAATGTTCTTTACATCGGTTTAATTTTTTGGCAATGCCAGGTTTTTATTATAAAAACTTTTTCAAATAAACGAAGATCTAGTTATTGTGCGGATTGACATTGCGTCGACTGCGGCTAATTTGGATACCATTTGAGGAAATGTTTGCCCTACCATAAAACGTTCAATGCCTATTCAGCTTACACTTTTTTCTTCGGGTACTTTGCTAATTTTAGCTGGAACGTTATTCTTGTTCTTGTTTTCTTCAAGAGAAGTTGCATGACCAGTGTTGCCAATTTAACATATTTAATGCTAGATTTAGCATTTTTTTAATTCATTTAGCATGAAAAAATGCATCTAGCATATGGCATTTTTTTCAGCATTTTTCCAACAAAATTTAGCATATTTTTAGCATTTTTTACAGTTTTATTTTCTGTTTTTTTTTTAGAATAATCTACATTAATTTGAATTTAAATGTAATATGAAAAAGAAATATTTTTTTTTACTTCTAGAGTAAGTACTAGGAACTATTTTTATACGTACACGTTAATTACACTGTGCAGTCGCAAATTTTAACACGCTGGGAACCGTACTGGTAAAGCTAATTCGAGTACGCTGAATTCTGGGATCATTTTTATACCCTACACCACTACGTGGTCAGGGTATTATAAGTTTGTGCTGATGTTTGTAGCACCAAAAAATATTGGTCCTAGACCCACCTTATAGTATACCGATCGGCTCAGAATTTTTTTTATTTCGATTTAACGATGTCCGTCTGTCCGTCCGTCCGTCTGTCTGTCCATGCATTCTTGTGCGCACTCTACAGGTCGCAAATATGAAGATATTTTGATGAAACTTGGTACACCGACTTATGTCGGCCCAAGGACGACGCCTATTGATTTTGGTTAAAATCGGTCCATGTTTAGACCTAGTGCTCATATAATGGTCCCCCCAAAATTATATTGTTTATACGCTGCAGGTCGCAAATATTAAGATATTTTGATGAAATTTGGTACACAGACCTATGTTGGCCCACGGAGGAAGCATATTGATTTTGGTTAAAATCGGTCCATGTTTAGACCTAGTGCCCATATAAGGGTCCTACTAAAATTATATTGTTTATACGCTGCAGGTCGTTAATATTAAGATATTTTGATGAAATTTAGTACACCGACCTATGTTGGCCCAATAACGCAGCCTATTGATTTTGGTGAAAATCGGTACATGTTTAGACCTAGTGCCCATATAAGGGTCCTTCCAAAATTATATTGGTTATACGCTGCAGGTCGCAAATATTAAGATATTTTGATGAAATTTAGTACACAGACCATGTTGGCCCAAGGACGAAGCCTATTGATTTTGGTGAACATCGGTCCATGTTTAGTCGTAGTGCCCATATAAGGGTCCCCCCAAAATTGGCTTGGTTACAAACTGCAGGTCGCAAATATTAAGATATTTTAATGAAATTTGGTGCGCTGACTCACATTATAGAAAATTTTGACGCAAGCCCCATTTTAACCCATTCGAATTTCGGATCCAAACATTAGTTGGCTTTTACCCAGACTGGTGTAGGGTATTGTATAGTCGGCATGCCCGACTTTAACCTTTTTACTCGTTAATTATAAATTTATCAAATTTGATTAAATTTGTAAAACATTAAGGAAGCTGTCATTTTTTTTAACGAATTTTTTTATATAGATTTTTTTTTCGCAAAAATTTCGCAAAAACATTTTTTTCTGCAAATAAAAAGTATGTGTTATGTTATTTTGTGTATATTCAATAGGGTTTAGAAAAATATTTAATAGAGTTAAGAAAAAAAAATTTTTTCGAAATAAAAAACAAAAATAGCGAAAAAAAATGTTTTTGGGGAAAAAAATAGCGAAAAATTGTATTTAACAGGGTTGGATTGATTGAAATTCAAAAATGATCCCAAAAGTATAAAAAATATTGGTTTATGGTACTTTAATATTAAAATTTTAAATCGGCATGCCCGGCTTCAACTTTTTTACTCGTTTTACTTTTTGTTGTTGTTATGGTGAAGGAGTGATTTTGCACAAAATACTCCAATTTTTGGAAAAAAAAATAATAAGGTAAAAAAAAAATAATAAGGTTCGTTTTTAATCTTTGCAATTTTTATTGATTTTTTTAGGTTTAGGTCATAGAGGGTAATGTGGATAGCGTTTGTGATAAATTCCTATCTTTTAAGAATTTCAGTGAATTTTGATTTTTTTTACTGTAACACCTGTACACTTTTCATTTAATCATACCAAAAATCTTACAACGTCAACCAACACCACAAAAAGTATTAACCCTGATCGCGAAAATAATTTTTTTAAAGAATTTCATGCAGGTAAGCCCAAAGATGCAGAAATTTGAAAACGGTAAACAGAGAGTGGAATAAAAACCATTAAATTAATTTTGAGTAGATAAATTAAGGCTGATTCATATTACACGCCAAAGTATTCCACATTACCACCTATTTTAGAAATAAAACATTTTGAGGTACTTTTGGTTATCCGCCTTTAAATTTTGAGATAACATATTTTCAGTGACACATTTGGGAAATCAAATAATAATAAATTTATTTTAACCCTTAAATGCATGGTGTAGCTATTTGGCAACATACCGGTTTTTTAATAAAAAAAAACCCTTGATGCAGAAAACTGCATTTTTGGGCATTAGAGGCCCCTTCTGTACATAGTGCTCCTATATTTTAGCGCAGAATTTTTAAACAGTTAGAGTAAAAATCTTGGTTTTGCTCTGTATATTTGTGAAAAATCTAAAACACGCGTTTTTTTACAAAAAGTGTAATATTCAAAAATATTTGTTTAAATATTTAAAGTGGTATTCTCGCAATAAAATTCAGTTTGGCGACAATAAATGTATAAATTACAGTTTATAGATTTTTTTTTTTTTTTTTCATACACGTTAAAATAATCACAATTTAGAAATTTGGCAAAAAACCATATTTCTCAATAAAAATCACCTTTTTTTAAAAATAATTTTTTTTTTGGTATTTTTCTTGAAATGTACACGCCTTTAGAAATCATATATGAAAAAATGGTTAAAATCGAAGAGATCATGCATTTAAGGTTTAAAGGATTTTTGAACTTTTTTACAAGAATTAACTTTTGAGTTGTTTTTAATTTTTCTTTTATATAATTTTAGTTAATAAAATGAACTGAATTTATAATTAGAGATGACTTATTTTCAGTCTAATTGTAAAAAGTCTCTAAAATAGTATTTTTTTTTAAACAAATTGAAACATTTTTTTATAAAATTTTTTTAGCATATTTTTTCTAGCATATTTTTTTTAGTTTTTAGCATTTTTTAGCATTTTTATGCAAAAAATCTAGCATTTTTTCTTAAATAAGTTTTGGCAACACTGTGCATGACCATACATTTTTTTTTTTTTTGTGAACCAAATTTAGATGTCGGATAACCAAATTTAGGTACCTCCGTTAACCATTAGTCTTTTAGGGCAAATATTGCACTGCGCTGCATTGTCCTTTTTGTGAAGTATTTCCATACTCCTGACATTTTATTTTTTAATATGAAAGAATATATTAGTTTGAAAGCAGGTGTATTAAAATAAAGCAAACTTGAAAATATCACAATTATTAATGAAAACGTTACTTATAAAATTATTGGCCCTTAATATAAAGGAGTATTTTAAATTTAAAGTCGAATTTATTTTTAATCATACGGTTTTGTTCATTTTGTGTAAAAAACATTTATATTTTCAAACATTTTGATTGGTTGAAAATAAATTAACCAATCAGAATGCTCCAAAAATAAACCAAGTCAAGGTATACTGCCACTAGGGAATGCAAAATCCCGCACTTTTTGATTTCCCGGGAAAGCTGGAAATTTATATTGAATTCCCGGGATCCCAGGATCCCGCAAAGGACTTTTAGAAAATATTTTATAGTAATTTAAAAATTCTTATTAATAAAATTTCTTTAAGACCTCAAATTTTTATGATCGTGAAAAAGCTCAGGTGGTTTTTCTTGGAATTTTCATAGTGGGAAAAAATCAATTTTATATTAGAAATTATATGTCTAATTAAGAAGTGAGATCATAAAAATGTTAACACACATAAAGTTAAATAAAAAACAAACCACTGAATTTTAAGACTTCAAACCATATTTTTATTAAATGAAATTTAATACAAAATCAAACAAATAAAACCGCATGGAATTCTAACCACTACGAACAAAGTTATCCATTTTTTCCGGAAACCCTACCATTAAGGCTTTTATGGTAGTTTCTGTCACCTTTTTAGAGCAGGTGGTGCATCTACGTTTGAAATCTTACATGTCCTGGGAGAACTTTTTTGTGCCCTTTACTTCTCTTTTAACAAGAGATCAATATCTCTCCACTGGCCTGACCTGTGGGCAGTTTGGTGGATTTGCCTCTCTTGGTACAAGAACCACATTATTATCATTATACCACTCCAGCGCTTTCTTGCTGTAGTGACAAGATGCTAAATCGGGCCAAAAGTAAGTGGATACATTGTGCTGACTCAAAAATGGAAGAAGTCTCTTCTGCAAACACTCCTTGATATAAATTTCGCAGTTTATAGAGCCAGATGTCACAAATGACTGGCTTCTTTGGCCGCAGCTACATATGGCTTGCCATACTAGGAATTTTTAGGGAATTTCGTTTGCTTTTTCGACCTTAATTTTTCCGCAACATTGCCTCGAACATCGGAAACATAAAATTCTTGACCACGGAGCTGCGAAAAATCAGCCAGGACATAAATTTCGTCGTCCATCACACAACAGTTGTATTTTTGTATAAAATTTGATTTCAATTTTCGAGCTCTGGTTTTGGCCTCCAAATTTTAAAAAGCGTTTCTATCGGGAACTTTTTGAACTTTGTAGGACTTTAGTCCTGCCTTACGTTTAACTTTAAGTACAAAAAAGTCCGAGCATTGGGCTAACCGAGCTGTTTTTCTGCCAGATGTGTTAGAAGCTCTCTTAAGGATGCTTTTAACTTTATATGCCTTACCGATGTTACGATAACCAGTCGTTGTTCCTGCTCCCGGCTTCCTTTCAATTGTTAGGTGTTCCAGATACATTTTTACCACTTTTGAAACTGTTTGGCGGCATACATTAGTCTCTTTGGCAATTTTTTTGTATGTCCATGTTTGGTTTTGTTGAAAATATTTAATTATTTTTGAACGCACTTTTCTTTCATCGTCCATTGTGTAAAAAATTGCATATTAAAACTCATGATGTAAATTAATTTATTAACTGACATATTTTTAAAATGTAAATTGCCGAAAAAAAAATATGGGAAGTTTTAAACCAAACTTATAGGCAAAAATGTGTGTTAACATTTTTATGACCTCACTCCTTATATATGTATTTTTAAAAACTTAATAAACTAACACTAATTTTTAGACTAAAGCACTTGTCAGTAAAAAAAAATAAATAAAAAAATTAATATAGAAAAGAATTTTAGAAAATTGGAAAATATTTTAAAAATTATGTAAAAAAAATTCTAACTTGAAAATTTTTAAAAATCAGTGGACAAATTTGTTTTTAATTCTGTACAGAATAAGTGCGATTCAAAATTTTTTATATTAACACTATTTAGTTGAGGGGTTTTCTTAAAGAAATATATTTTTTAAGTTCCTTTTAGTGCCTGTTAAAAAACAAAAAGGAACTTAAAAAGTTCGATCAAGTACACAAATTAATCAGTGTATTCGTTTACTCGAAAATCTTACTACTTCTACTACAATTTTGTAACTAAATGAGCAAGACTAATGTAAGATTTTTACTATTTTCAAAACGTTGGAAAAGTTTGCATAAGTAAATTTGAAATAATTAACTTTATTATTTTAAACTGCATTTTTTGAAATCCCGGGATTCCCGGTCCAAATTCCAGGGAATGCGGGAACTGAAAAATGCCTAATTTCCCGGGAATCCTGGGACGGGAAATCCCGGGATGCATTCCCTAACTCCCACCCAATATTTTAACTAAAGTCGACTTTGACTAAAATATACATTTGAAAAATTAAGATAGTAAGGGCGATTATTTGTAAGTAACTTTTTTTTCATATTTCTTTCAAACATTTTACCAAGTTTTTAGGTTTTACTACTTAAATTTTGAGTAAGTTATGAGCAAAATCTTTATTAGTTGAAATGATCCTTATTACTTGGGAAAGATTTCTTTTGTGTCAAAGAAATTGATTCCCTTTTAAAAGATTTTAACAATGACATTTTTGTTTTGGTATTTAAAATATTTTTTATGACTAAAATTAAAAAATCGTATTCCAAACAAAAACAATTTAAAAAATTTAATATTTTTTAAATTTCCCGTTTTCCCGGGAAAAATATATTATTTTTTAGGAACTTCTACTTTGAGCATCGATTCCAAAGCAGTGCTGTCAAAAGTAAAAATGTTGTTGTGTTGGTGAGAAAATGAGAATTGCAATGTAAGAAATGTTGAATGGGTTAATTGTATCTGTATGAATTTATTTTTTATTGAAAATATGAAAATTTTCTGTGTATAAAGTGAATTACTATCGGAAAAAATCAATAAATATCTATACACTCATAAAAAAAAGTTAGTACAAAAGTCTGTTAAACGCGTTCTAATTCAGTTGAACTAATTTTTCCTGTTGTTTTCGTTTAAATCCGAAACGAAATATGTTTTTGTGGTGAAATCCAATTTCACCACAAAAACATATTTGTGCTGTACTTGAACTAATTTTTCCTCCTGATATTTAGCTATTTTTTTATAAACGATTTTGACAATATATCAGCTAATATAGATAAATTTGTTGTCAACTTTTTTAATATTTGTGGTTTCAAAAGAAAACGATAAGGGTGCTAGTGTATAGTGATTGATGGTGCTTGATGAGGCTTGATGGTGAGGTGTGTATCAGGGTTCCAAGCCGACCCAAAATTTTCGGCGGCTGCGGCGCAACCAAAACAACTACGGCGGCGGCGACGTTTCTGTATATACACCGGCGGCAGCTGGATTGACGGCTCGAATTGTTTTCTATGCACTGTTAATAACAGAACTTTGAAAAATTAATTCTTTTCTGATTGAATCCGCTTAAGACCTGATAACTTATCTCAAAATAAACTGAGTTTAGTGCTTAACCATAGTTACCAGTTAGCTAGCCATACAAAATATATGAAATAGCAATTGTCGTTGTCGACTCAGTTCTGATTAATCTCTAAAATAAGAAAAATAAATTTTAAAAAATGGCGGCGCGAAAAAAATTCAGCGGCTCTTGTTTTGGTCGGCTGCCCTTTTAAGCCGAAGCGAGTCGTTTGAAACGGCGGCGGCTAATAAAGCATAAAAGTGGTCGGCGGTGGCGTGACGCCGATTTTGCGCCGGTCGGCTTGGTACTCTGGTGTGTATTGGTGAGTTTGCCGACCAATACAATTAAAAAATTTCTAGTAAGTGTATTTTAATACACTCACACTTTTTCACTTGCGGCAAGTGAAATGACAGAATAAGGAAAACAGTGTTGCCTAGTAATGTTTTCTATTAATTCACTAGTATTTGGTAAAGTAAAAGTTGTAATGCAACTGATTTTGTATTTATTTGTAAATAAAAGTAAAAAACAACACAATGGCATATCTTAATGGTAATTTAAAATATCAATTTTAAAAGTTTTTGAAAAAAAAATTGTTAAGAACAAATTTTTTCCCAGCTTTGATAGAATATTGAATACTTGGCAATACTGGAGTGCTATTTAGTGACAACCTATGCCTTCGACGACATTTTAAAAATTAACTTGCAGCAAGTAGTGTGGATTCATGTTTTTTTCGGTAATTTTCGAAATTTTCGCTGATAATATGTATTCTCAACTCGCAACCATTTACTTGCATGTGGAAACGGGGGGTAATACAAATAAAAATAATATGGCGTGTTATGACGCAAAAGAAAGCGGAGGTATACTGGACATTAACATTTCGCAATTAAAATTGTTTTAAAAAAATAAAATAATAAGGTTTGTTTTATAATATAAACTATATTTATTTACGGGAATACTATTAAATATGTTATTGTTTTTCTTTTATTTCAGCCTTTTAACGTTTTCATCTAAATTCAACCTACCGCTGGCACACATATTGGAAAGAAAATACAAGTGATATTTAGTGCAAATAGTGTTTTTGGATTGTGTTATTTATTCGAAAATAAAATTAACAATATTTACATGATACATGAAGTTGTTTTTATTCATTTAATAACAAAAAGTGATTGTAATTTTAGTAGCATGTTTTACAGATTTCAACTGACCCACTTTCATTTCTATTAAACGAAAATTCTTCTAAATTTTTGAAATGTTAACTAAATTTTTTACCTGTTTATAACCAACTAAAATTTAGCAGAAAACATGTGCTGATTTCAGCTGAGTAATTTTCATTTCCATTAAACAACATTTCTTATATATTATTGTATTTGAACTAACTTTTTTACCTAAAATTTAGGTCACCTAAATTTAGCAAACCATGATTCTCAACATCATTGAAATTTCTGCTGGCGCAAATTCAGGTACTATTTCCTGTTATTTTAGTAGAATTTTTAACTATTTGTACGGGCTTTTTTTATGAGTGTATATATAAAAATAAGTTGGTATATGTTCGTCATTTTATAACTCGAGAACCACTCAACCGATTTACAAACCAATACATGCGTTGGAAAGGTCTACTTTTATTGATGGTTCCTGAAAAAAAATGACGAAAAATGTCTACGCATACGCGTTATACGCACACTTTTGTGATGGTGTGTTTTTCCTATATAAAATGTGTCATTGATATACAAATTTTTATTTTTTAAAGGATTTCTGTCAACCGATTTCAACCAAAATTTCAGGGTACGTTGAGGATGGTCTGTAGATGGTTATGTTGAGTTTGCACGAAATTGGCCCAATGGTTCCGGAGATTGGCGTCCCTACATATAAAATTTTCGTGTTGCTATGACAACCAGGCCTTGGCGTTACTATGACAACCAGGCAGCACTTATAGCATTAACCAATCTAATCTCAGATCATCCTATCTCATTATCTCATCTCAATTTTTTTTTTTTTATGGAAACACTTTTTTTTTGTGGAAACTCTGTTTTTTTTGTGGGAACTTTTTTTTTTTTTGTGGAAACACTTTTTTGTGGAAACATTTTTTTTTGTGGAAATTTTTTTTGTTTGTGAAATATTTTTTTTTTGTGGAAAAAGTTTTTTTTTTTTTGGAAACACTTTTTTTTTTGTTTTGTGAAAACTTTTTTTTTTGTGGAAAAATTTTTTTTTTTGTTAAAACATTTTTTTCTGTAAATTTTTTTTTATTGTTGTGGAAACTTTTTATTTTTTTGTGGAAACTTTTTATTGTGCAAACATATTTTTTGTGCAAACACTTTTTTTGTGGAAAACCCTTTTTTTTTGGTGGAAACATTTTTTTTTTAAATTTTGTTTTTTTTTTGTGGAAACTTTTTTTTTTTGTGGAAACACTTTTTTTTTTGTGGAAACACTTTTTTGTGAAAACTTTTTTTTTTGTTGTGGAAACTATGTTTTTTTTGGTGGAAACTATGTTTTTTTTGGTGGAAACACTTTTTTTGGAAACTCTTTTTTTTGTGTAAACTTTTTTTTTGTGGAAACATTTTTTTTTTATGGAAACTTTTTTTTGTGGAAATACGTTTTTTTTGTGGAAACACTTTTTTTGGAAACACTTTTTTTGTGTAAACTTTTTTTTTGTGGAAACACTTTTTTTACACACTTTTTTTTTGTTTTTTAAACACTTTTTTAACACACTTTCGGGGAAAGAACGGAGAAATTAAACAGGGAACAAGTGGAATTGAAACTCGAGAAATTGGCAATGGAACAGAGAACGAAATGAAATGCGGAACAAAATTAAACAGAACGGGTAACGAATGGATTCGCAATTACAATAAACAAATCGCAAAGAGAGTCATAGTGTTTACATATAAGAGTGACTGACTGACTTATTTTACCCTCTAACCGGCTTTTTCATCAAAGTATAAATAAAATCCAAAAATGAAATTTTTTGTGCCTTTGATTAAGAAGATGTAACGATTTTCGTTTTTCGGAAACTACGAAATTGAGCGAAAACGGTTTTTAACTTTAATAAATATTGGTACTAATACTAAATTTTTTCTTTTTGTCAAATTTGATAATAATTCGTTTTCAAGTTAAGACGATGTCCCAGAAAGGTATCCTAATAGAACCATGTATGTGCTTGGACCAAAGTAATGACCTTTTAAAAGCTAAAGCTGTCTTACTTTGTGTGTATTATCAATGGTTTAAAAGTAACTTAAATATATTTTTCAGATTTTTGAAAATTGTGTTAGTTTCAGAATATTAGTTGGCGAACTTTTGTTGAGGCTGTTTATTTCATAGCCCTGTGGGGTTAAGTGCTATGGGAATAGTGAAGGAGGACACTGTATTAGGGATAAAAAATCATACACATTATATGTCCAAATTGATGTTGCGGTCGCTGGGGATCGAACCCGCAACAACATAACCATTACACAACAGCTCTAACATCGTCATCGTTATTTATTGTTAATTATTAAGTGTGTCTATTTGAATTTATTTTTACTTAAAAAGTAGAAAATTTGTCTTAACCTAAGCTTCCTCTGAATAATAATTTTTGAAATTATTTTGTATATAAGCTCCTAATAAGCATTCTCATCGAAGGGGGCTTTTATTTTGAAGATTTTTACATTAATAAAAAACATTGTATTTTATTTTCATAAAAAATTTAATTCCTATACAAAAAAAATACATTTTAAGCTTTCAGGTACGTTAACAATGTAGCGGGCTTGCCCGATACGGTAAAATTCGTTTTCGGTTTAACTGACATCCCAAAAACTAGGCCTAAGGCACGCCGCTAGTAATATATTAAAAAAAAATACATTGTAGTTGCCCAAATAAAGAATATTAAAACGGAGCAAATTAAAATTGCTCGAACGAGTTTGGTTTTATAATTAATTTTTATTGAAATTTTCGTAGGGTTTTTATATACAAATTTTGCTTACTTAGCTAAAATTATTAAAGTAATAATTCCCACGGAAGTATAGCATGAACAGAACTACCGAACATAGGTGGACAATATACACAAATATACAGCAACAGTAGTCTTTTGTACGACACTAGTAGAGTTGACTGTTTGTGCAATATGGTGATCATCAGGTCAAGGACTTTCATGCACTAAAAAATCGAAAATATGCGTTTAAAATATGCACTATAAAATTTATAACGAAATTTGCACTAAAAACCAAAAAATATGCAATTAAATGTTTTTTTTAATTATATTTATTAAAAACTAACATAAACATAAAAATTCAGGTATCAGTTACAATAAGCTTGTTCGTTTACTTACTACAAGTTACTATATTTACTACAGCTGGAAAAATTCAATACAAAAAGTAAACAAAACTTTGCAATTGTAGTAAAAGTAGTAAGAAATTTGAGTAAACGAACACACTGAATATGTCTTCAAATACACATAGTTTTTTTTTTTTTTAAAGAGAAGCAGCACTCAGGAAATTCTTCCTAATAATTAACGTGTTGCTTCCTTTGGAAAGGGGATAGAGTAGAAGTGAAAGGTGGTGAAAGATGAAGGGCTTCAAATATGGCAACACTGTAATTGCGCGAGATGTTGAATTTTAGAACAGTTGTTGCGCGCCATCTGATGGTAAGTTGGCGAACTTTGTTGAAGCTTTTTAGTTCATAGCCCTGTTATATTATTTTACTTCGGCGGTGTTAAGTGCTATGGGAACACCGAAAGAGGACGCTGCGATAGAAAAAAAACTCATACATATTACTATTTTTCATAAATTGATGTTGCCTTGGTTGCGGCTCGAACCCGCAATCTCACGTGTAACAGTCCAACGCGCTAACCATTCACTGAATTTTCAAAATATATTTTTAGAAAATTCAGTGAAAATAAAAAGAAATACAGTTGATTGTAAATATTAAGGGTGTGTGGAATTTTACCTGAAAAAAACTTTATTATAAAATACAACTTAAATATGTGTACTATAAAATCGTACTCACTTTCGTAACTCAGAAAAAAGTGGTAGAAATTAATGCTCGGGGACAAGTTTCCTTAAAATAATTTTTATAAAATTTTCCAACTTTCTGTTTGTGAGCAATATCACCCGAAAACGTTAATTTAAAATTACATCTATAAAAAATGTGTTAGTGGATGACAACATATTGTACACTATGTGTTTCTCTTTCTAGTGTAGTGTTGTATTACCAACAGAGCTTCCAAATAATTAATTCTTCAGAATTTTTTTTTAGTTTTAAAGTATGAATTCTTAAATCGAATCTCATATTTAAAAATATTAAAAAAATATGCAATAATGTGCAAAATATGCAAAAATATGCAATAAAATCATAAAATATGCAATAAAATATGCACTTAAAAGCAAAATATGCATTTATGACAAAATATGCAAAAATATACACAACAAATCGATGGCATTTTTTGCAAATTCTTTGATTCGGAAAAGTATTTGGTTAAAATCATTTTTGGGCCACTGACTACAAACATGCATTTGCATGAAAGTCCTTGCCCTGGTGATCATATTTCATACCATCTACAGTACGGTCGATCACAGGTGGACAACCCATACAATTTAAGTAATAGTCGTATTTCGTTCAACATTAGAAGAGTTGACTGTTGGTGTAATTGGATCCACATCATAAAATAATTGTGTCGGTATAAACGACTAATATTCATACTACACCTTCCTTTTTCGGAAGACTGCTCATATAACAAAGTTTTATGAACATTCTTTTACATATAAATTTTATAAGTATTAACATTATGTTTATGTTTACTAACTAGTTGTCTTTATTATCTGAATTTTATAAAAAATATTTTTTTTTGTTTTGGGATCCCATTATTTTATCCTTTATTATCTTGTTATATTATTGTTCATAAATCTTAAGTCTATTTTTATGAACTATTTGTTCTTTATTATTTTTCTCATCAACTATTGTTACATTATTTCTTAAATCTATATTTTTAATTTCATATGGCCCTTTATATTGGTTTTCCAATTTATGCCCTATTTCATTCCTAAGCAAAACTAGATCTCCTATTTTAAAATTAAAATCTAATGTATTTCTATCGTAACATGACTTTTGTCGAAACTTAGATCTATCTAACATATGGCATGCTCTTCTATGTGCTACTTCTAATCTAAATTTTATCTCCTTAGAGTAATAATCTATATTGTAAAGGGTAGCCTCCTTACGCCTATCCTATCTACTTCACTAAATTGTTTAAACATATTCGGAAATCTACCGAAAACTAATTCATATGGGCAGTAGTCGTGAATAGACGATGGTGTGGTATTAAAGCAGTACGTGAAGTACCTAAGCCATTCATCCCAATCGTCTTTGTCAACGGATATGTACGATCTTACATATTCATTGAAAGTTCTATGATTCCTTTCTATCGTGCCCATTGTCTGATGGTGATAAGCAGTTAAGGTGAGCTTCTTCACCTTAAGAAGACTGACATAGTTCCGTCAGTAAAGAATTCTTGTATTATGTACCCATATCTGAAATGAACCTCTTCATTGGACCATAGGTAAGAACAAAATGTTCGAAAATTGCTTTTGCAATTGTTTTACCGTTTTTGTCTGATACAGGTAACGTTACTAGATATTTTGTCATATCACATATTATAGTAACTGCATATTCATTGCCATTGTAGGATTTTGGTAATGGACCTATAGTATCCACTAGTATAATATCATAGGACTTTTTAAGTGTTTTGTAGTTTTGGCTGTTTGACACTTTTGGCATGTCACGTCTTTAGTGATATTCTTCCAATAGTAATATCTTTTAATTTTGTTTAATGTTCTGGAAACACCGCAGTGATCTCCTTATGCTGGGTCATGATGGTATCGTTTCATAACATCCTGAATAGCTTTGGCATTATTATCAATTCGGGTCACCTCATTCAGTAGCGCTACTTTTATATTATTCAAAATTTTATTGCCCATTTGTTTGAATTCATTAATAGAGATAAATTCGAAAATTTTCTCACTAGGTGCCACTTGTAATTAATTAATATTTAGTTTACCGGCTACTTCTTCGAGCCTTGGGAAAAATTGTCCTAAGTCAAGCTTCCCATTAGTAAACAAATGAGTAGCTGAGATGCAAAACTCGTTCGTTACAAAAATTAAAAAAAAAACCAGATGACAATTGATTCTGACTGTTCTGAAGCGATTTGTGAGAATATTTTCGATTTTTCAACTTTTGAGTTTTTAATCAAGAATGGCATAACATTAAAGAATTAAAAGCATTCAACTAATTTTGTTAATTTATTTAACCGCAACAAGTTTTTTGCTTCTTCCCAAAATTTTGTTAATGTATAACGAACGAGTTTTGCATATCAGCTACTCAAATCAAAAATTGGTATATATTGTTACGAAAATGGCTTGGCCTAGTATAGAAAACTCTGGACTTTTCTAGAAGAAAATAGCCCAAGAGACGGGATGGGCAAAATACATCAATCTGGCAACATAGTACTACATTTAATTATACACCTAAGAATATGCTATGATTAATTACGCATTAGAATTGTATAGTTGGTTAATAATAAGTGTTTGTGTGTATGTATAATGTCAAGCCTAATGTAGAGTTATATTGTATAGTTGGTTAATTATAAATGTTTGTGTGTATGTATAATGTCAAGCCTAATGTAGAGTTATATTGTATAGTTGGTTAATAATAAGTGTTTGTGTGTATGTATAGCCTGTAAGCGTTTGTAGAGTTAAGTATAGCATGCTAGAATTATCCAGTGTGTTGTAGAAATATGGCTGTTACTATATAAGGCGCGCGTTAACATTAGTGAAGGAGAAGTTGATTATTAACATTTGTGCTGTTAAGACCGCGAGTTAGTATCGTGTTAAAGTTAGTAGCGCTTTAGTAATCGTCATAATAGAGAGAGCTTGTAAATAAATAATAGTGTGTAAATAAATAAGAGCGTCTAAGCTATTTCAAACTTAAGTGTATTCGTGTTTTGGTTATTGGCTAATTGGTTGTTATTATCGCTGTGACAGCACCAGCACTGTTTATCTAAGGGAGATAAACGAACGTTTTGTAAGGTAAAACGTAATAATTGGTATCAGCGTTGGAACTGGTTATTTTGATTGCAATAGAAAAGAATCCGGTTTATTTAAGGGAAATAAACCAACGTTTTTAAAAAGTAAAAACGTAACAATTGGTGTCAGAAGTGGGATTGCGAAAAATAAGTAACCAGGATATTGCAAAATAAACATAATTGGTGTCAGAAGTGGGATTGCGAAAAATAAGTAACCAGGATATTGCAAAATAAACATAACTAATAGTAATGAAGTTTGAAGAGCTTAAAGTGGAACAGCTCAAGCAGGAATTGAGTAAGTTGGAGCTGCCGACAACAGGTAATAAGGCAGAACTTCAAAAAAGGCTAATAGATGAATTCATGCGGCTTGGCATGGACATCAATACTTACGTATTTGACGGAAAAGAAGAAATGGAGGTATGTACCCTTTCAGCGGCAAGCAGTATGGACATTAATGCAGTGTTCACAGCCTTGATGGAGAAAATGGAAGAGAATTCTAGAAAAATGGAAGAAAGCTCTAGAGAAAGGGAAGAAAGAAACTCTAGCAAAATGGAAGAGAATTCTAGAAAAATGGAAGAAAATTCTAGAAAAATGATGGAAGAAAATTCTAGAAAAATAATGGAGAAAATGGAAGAAAACTCTAGAGAAACTAGAGCCACAAATGAGAAACTGAAAGAAATGACAGAGGCCATAAACCAAAGAATGGATCGCGTTGAGGTACAAGTCAGCAAATTTGATGAGAAGCTTGTCGATTTGGAGAGTAAGATGAATAATCTGGAAATTAACATAGAGGCGAAAATTAACAATCTTCAATGCCAAGGTGGGCCAGTTCGTGTCATTCCAGAAGTCGCTAGCAGAGAAACAAGCCAGCCGCCGTGAGCCGTTTAAGCCGCCGCCGCCGGTCATTTTTGCCTCAGCCGCCGCCGCCGATTTTTTTCGGCTCATTTCGGCTGGAAGTATCAATTTTCAAATATAAAAAATTTAAAAATAAATATATTTTTTAAAAAGAATTTACTAATTCATTAAACTTGAACAACCAGAGCTAAAAACGATTTTTTTATATGAAGAGGAAAAAGTTAAAATCTTCTAAATATTAACCCTTCAATTCATAAATGCTTTTTAAAGTTATATCAGGTTTACAAAACGTCATTTTCATACAAAATTTGTTCAATAAACCTCCTATAATTTTACAAAGCGTTTATGAATTTAGTGGTAAATTTTTATAAATACATATAATTTTTTTAAGCTATAAAAGCTTATGTAAATTTATACTGTGAAAAAATTTTTTTAAAAAAAAGTTCTTCATGGGTTAATATAATACTTCAGAATGTAACTCTTTGCAGATGTGTAAAAAATCAATTAATAAAAAAACATAGCTGCTTAACTTTGCATTTAAAACTCAATATATGTATTTGGTGTATGCATTTTTATCAAAAATTATGACGAAAAATCGTTACAGAATTGAAGTCGAGTTAGCATAGATTACGAAAAAGTTTGTAAAATTTATTAATTTTTGTTAAAAGCGTTACTTCTCCTCTTCATATAAATTCTTACAGTTAGTGTTTAGCTTCATTGATTATTAAAATATAAGCTATTAAAGTTAAAAAACCTTATGAGTTACTGGTTACGGAGTTTACATTTGGCCTATAAAATTGGTTACAAATTTTATGTATTAACCAAAAATTGGTCAGATTGTTATAAATTTTGTAAAACAGGTGACAATGCGCTGATATATATCGAAATATATAACTCAAATGTAATCCATGCATTTGAAATTAGCTGGTTACATGGATTTTATCACATTTTTTGATATCACCCATATATATTTTTTCAATTCTAAAATATATTTTTAAAAATGGTCCAGTTGAATATTTTGGATAAATTAAACATTTTGTAACAAATAAATAAACAAGTAAAAATAAAAGATATTATAAAATTCTATAATATTTAGAAAAGGACACTTTTACTGATAAAATGCTCAAACCAATGTTCGAATTGATCACACAATTTCATCATTTAAGGACATTATTGATTGGGCATCTAATTCAAATGGATCCCTACAAGATATGTGCATCCTGCCCAAACTTTCTAACAAAGCCTCCATTCAAAAGTCTTCAAACAAGTTTAATTTCTTAAATCAATCGATATGTATTTTTTCTATGTTCTTTATTTATTCCTTAATTTGTTAAAATTAAAAAGAATAAATAAAAACAAATTGATTCACAGTATGCTTTAATTGTCTGAAAATTCTATAAGAGGCAAAAATTGTTTTGAGTTCCAAGGGGGTTACATTTTCCCAATGTTGAGATTACTTTGGAGCCCTTTACATTGGCAAAAAAATATGCTGGCAAAATTAAAATTTTGCAAGTTGTGTTTCAACGAAAAGGACTTGGTACTAAAAGGGTATGTTTATAATTTATTAAATAAAACTTGTATGTTATATTAAATATTTAGGACCATTTGTTAAATATAGTCAGTGTTGCCATAACGGCGATTTTCTCGTCAGATCTGGCGATTTTATTTCGGCCAGACAAATTATTACTTATTATTAAGTAGTAAACAAAGGGATTAATATTCTGCTATACTAATCCTCTGCTGTTACAGCAGAATGGATAGTAGCAGCGAGTCTACTGAAGAAAGCGATATTGTCTGGTAGACAGTCGCTGAAAACAAAACGACGAAAAAATCGATCACCAGAATTAGTTAAGCATGCAATCAAAATAACAAAAACTACCAACAATAATTATTAGGGCAAGGAATTCCATGCAAATGCATGTTATTTCTCGATAGTCCATAACTAATATGGACTAAACATTTATCTGACTCATCAAATTTAGAACAAACTGGCATCTATTTGTAGTTGCATATTTTGACATAAATGCATGTTTTTGCATATTTCGACTTTAAATGAATATTTAGTGGCTTTTTAATGCATATTTTGTGCTTTTTAATGCATATTTGTGCATATTTTTCATTTTTACTAGCATTTTTTATTTTGTAAAAAAATATAAAAAATTGATACGTTTTCATATTTTGATTCAATAAAAAAAAACATTTTTAAAACTTTATTGACCTATGGGAAATCTTCGAGTTCTGTGTCTGTTTGCAAAATAACTAACTTAAATATATTTTTAAGTTTTAAAGTGCATTATTTTTGCAAAAATTATAGTTTGTAGTGCATATTTCTTATATTGTTAGTGCACATTTTTCTTTTTTAACCGCATATTTTAGGCGCATATTTTTCATTTTTAAGTGCATGAAATTCCTTGCCCCAATGATGATATACCAAGTACCTACTAGCAACAACATGTTTGCTGCACTTGACCTGGTGTCTTCAAATGCAATAAATTATATGATATGAAATGTCAAAACCATTGCAGCGAAACGTCAAAATGATATCAATTGCAGAGTGGTGGAGAACACTTGACCATTTCATGGATAAGAAATATCATAGATTTTTCTTCGAAAAACACCAAATTTTATGAAACATTAATGTTTACCGACAAATAATAAAAAACTAAACACTTTTCCATTCCTTTTTACCAAATTTTTTGTTGTTTTTCTATTACAAAATTAAAATGAAAACTAAAAGTGACATTTGATCTCTGGCATCATTGCAAGAACCGATGGCATGTCAGCGATATCATGATATTGCAATAAAATTGAAATTGAGTGTCTTCACTTGAGATGAGAGCATTTTGACAATTGCTTGCTATCATTTTATTGCATGTCAAGACACTAGGTGATGTAGACAATAATGATGATGATAATTATATTAACGATAATGCTAACAAAGAGCTTTCTTAAGAAAAACCGCCTCCAATAATTATTCCAAATGTTTCAGATATAAGAGCGATGATGAATAACTTTTCAAAAATAGTAAACCTGGAAGATTATTCGTACAAATCTTTGAGAGATGGTCAGGTAAGAGTAATGGCAAAAAACGTAAAGGCATATAGAGTGATAGTAAAATATCTATCTTTCGTAAAAAAGCTTAAACGTTTTCAAATCACATTACAAAATGTTGTTTTCAGCCGATTAAGCCGCCGCCGCCGCCGATTATTTGGTTGCGCCGCCGCCGCCGATTTTTATCCGGCTCAACCTCAATCGCCGCCGCCGCCGATTTTTTGCTTGCGCCGCCGCCGCCGATTATTTTGGTCGGCTTGTTTCTCTGGTCGCTAGTAGAATAAAGACACCATGTTTCGATGGCAGTACACCGTTTAACGTATTCAAATTCCAGTTTGAAACTGTGGCTGGCAGAAATTTGTGGACAAATAAAGAAAAAGCCATTGAGTTGATTTTGGCCTTAAAAGGAACCGCAGCAGAAGTCCTTGAAAGCATACCAATGAGCTGCAGGAATAATTATGACGATATTATGGCTGCACTGCAACGAAAGTATGGTGGTGAACATAAAAAGGAAATCTACAGAATGGAATTGCGAGGCAGAGTGCAGAAGGTCAATGAAACACTGCAAGATTTCGCGATGGAGGTTGAAAGATTGGTGCAGATGACATACCCCGGTGAAAACCATCCATTCTTGGACCAGTTCAAGATTGAGGCGTTTGTAAATGGCATTCGCGATCCCGATGTGAAATATGCGGTATGCGCTACACGGAAATTAACTTTTGCAGAAACTGTTTCATTTGCTCTGGCACAGGAGACGGCTAAAGTAATTTCTAAGCCGCAAACATACAAGGTGCGAAATTTGGAGGTTATCGCTGAAAAAGAGAGAGACATAGTTAACGACTTAAGAGAGGCAGTTATGCAAGCACTAGAAGAGAAACAAAACAAGCCACAAGCTAAATGTTATAACTGCGGTAGAGCCGGCCATTTTCAACGAAATTGTAAAGCACCAAGAAAACGATCTAGATCTTCTTCGCCACCGCGGAACAATAAGAGAGTCCACCAACAATCATCACAGGAGTCACCGTTAAACTAAAACGGGCTAGCACTACGGGGCGTGAGCTAGCTCCCACAAACGAGGGCCCCACAATTTCCATATCAGTGATACAGCAGAAAAATAGCAATCTTACAATTTGTGGGTTCGTCTACGGCAAAAAGCACATCTTTACGATAGACACAGGGGCGTCACAGTCAATTATTAGGCCCGATGTAGTGAAAGGGGCAATTGAACCATTAAGCCACGTAAGTCTGCGAACAGCTACTGGGGATTCTGCTACTGTCTACGGTAAAGTTAAAACTAAATTAACTATAGCCAACATCAACGTAGATCATGTATTTATTGTTGCTGATATAGTGGACGAAGTAATAATCGGTGCAGATTTTATGATTAGCCATAACGTTAAACTGCATATGGGGCAACAAATAATGATTTGGCACAACTTTGAAATACCTCTTGATGTTGGTTATGAAAGTAAAGCTCAAATAAGAAAGCTAGCTACTGTTGGACGCCAGAAACTACCACCACAGTCAGAAACCGTAGTGTGGGCACGTATGGAGGGAAATTGTGTGGACAATCGGTTGTGGGTAGTAGAACCCATAGAAGTAAAGAGTGACCTTATAACAGCAAAAGTCCTCGTAAGAGCCTGTAACGATGGAAGAGTCCCGGTAAGAGTATTAAATCTATCCAGCAGCGAAAAATTAGTTAAACAAAACACCGACATAGGTCAATGTGCTCCAGCAGAGGCAATAATAAATTGTGAGCGAAGACCGGAACCTGCTAATATGTCAGCAAAAGAACATGAGTTGTTAACCGAACATGCAAGGAAATGGGTAGAAGGATTAGAGGCGCCTGATAGAAATAAAGCCAAACAGCTGCTTAAGAAATATGCCTTCAAGACTATCTGAATCTAATAAACTCTTCCTGGAATCATTAAATTTTACAACAAAAAGCAATGAGTGATATTATCAGTGTATTAGAACAACCAATACATGATGAAAGTATAATAAAAAAAGATTATCATACTTATACACCATATATACAATCTTTTAACAATAATGATGAAATTCGAATAACTATTCAAAATCAAGATTTGTATGTTTTACCAAGTGAAAGCTTTTTATATATTGATGGATTTGTATTGGATGCAACGAATGGGATAAAATCAAAACATTTTAGATTGAAAAATAATTTTGTTCCAAACTTATTCGAAGAAATTCGTTACGAATTGAATGGTGTTGAAATTGATCGTACCAGACATTTAGGTATTTCGAGTACATTAAAAAATTATCTCTCTCTGAATGAGCGTGAAAGTGTTATGATGGGTAATGCAAGCTGGACAAATGGTGAAGATGTCGAAATTCCTGAAGGATTTTTTAACTTTTGCGTACCACTTAAATCATTGTTAGGATTTGCAGAAGATTATAATAAAATTTTATTGAATTGTAAACATGAATTAATATTATTACGTACAAAGGATGATGATAATATTATATTTTCCAATCAAGCAAATGAAAAAGCCAAAATTACTATACAAAATATTAGTTGGAGAATACCTCATGTACATTTATCTGATTATGCAAAATTAAATACCATAAAAACTATTAATAGTGGAAAGGTTTTACCCATTGCCTTCCGCAGTTGGGATTGTCATTATCATCCTCAATTAGCAACATCACAATCTCATATTTGGAATGTTAAGCTAGCTTCAAATAGAGAACGACCACGGTTTACTTTAATAGTTTTTCAAAATAATAATAAACTCCTACATTCTAATATGAACAACTTGAAAGTACATTTAAATTCAGAGTCATACCCATATGATGATTTAAATCTTAAATTTGATAATCAACGTTTTGCTATTCTATATGATATGTATGTTAAATTTCAACAAAATTATTATATGAAAGAACCACAACCACTTCTCTCAGCTAAAGATTTTAAGGATAAAGCACCCATTATAGCTATTGATTTAAGTCATCAAAATGAATCTGTTACAACTGGTCCAATAGATATTAAAATTGAATTTTCTACAGATAAAGCAGTTGAAAAAAATACTTCAGCTTACTGTTTACTTATACATGATCGTTTAATGGAGTACTCACCATTGACATCATCAATAAAAAAATTAGTTTAAGAAAATATTTTATTTTTATTTCTTATTTGGAAGCAAATTATATATAAAATATAAACAAATAATCCTGTTGTTTTATTTATTTACAATTAATACTTAAAATAAAATGATTATACCAATAATTGTAAATAAATGTTGAAGTTGTTTAGAAACTAAACAACTATAACATATATCATCTTTACATATTTTACAATTATTATCTATTTTGAAATGACCCCAAGCATAAGTATTAATTTTATCTTCTTGAATAAACCCCTTATCATCTAAGTAGCTTAAAGAAATCTTGTTGAGATGAGTGGTATATATTGTATGATAATTTGTTCTAAAAACATACATTTGTCTATAATAAATCTTATCATCATATAAACAAGTTTTGAAATCCAATGAACTTAACTGATCACAAACACTTCTTTTAACTCCTTTGGCCTTTTTAATTTCTATTTCATCATCTAACAATATTGAATACATTTTAGACCTTAAACCAATGAATTCCCTTATTGGTACACCATTGTTTTCATCTTTCATCATACCCAAAACTTTCTTATTTTTTTGTGGAATGTTAAAACAGTTATTTTCAGTGTATTCAGATGTGTCGAACCGTTTATCTATATCAACAATTATATCTTCATAAAAGTCTTTAGTTTCAATTGTGTAAACAAAGGAATCTGTATCCATATAGTTTAAAGTAATTTTTTTTATCATATTTAGGTAATATATAATCAGAATGGAATTCGTACATTTTCCACTTTGATAACTCTAAAATTGTAAACCCTAGGTAAATAGGTTTGTTATATAAAACTCTCGTTTTATTCAATTGGATTGCAGTCATATTTTCCTTAAAAACCTTAACTGAATGAAAATTTGGTTTAGCAATTAACGCACGCGCACCTAACTTTTTACCGTCGTTTTCCCATTTACTAACGATTTTAACTTCTTTCCGTTTATCCACATTTTCCATGGTTTTACCATAGACAGCATTATTTAATAACTTAAAAAATTTTTTTTCAAATGTACTTTTAGCTTTTGTTCGGTGATAATTATTTATGGAAATATAGTTTTCTAACCATTTAGATTGTTTAAATTTTAAAATTCTATGAACTTTCTTAAGTTTCAAACCATGTTTTAAACATTGTTGTAAGTTTTTATAATGAATAACATAATGAGTTTTATCATTTAAATCTACTATTAATTTTACTTGCTTACTATGTGGAGTTTTTTTATTCGCACAACAAAAGGGAAAATCATTATGTTTATTATGAATATTAGTTGGATATTCTAAATCAACTTCTAATATATAACCAAATTTTGATTCAGAATTTATCGTATTTAACTCGAATTTTTCAATATCTTTCAACCATTCAAATTCACCTTCCGGTAGTGGTTGAGACATTGCCCATCCATAAAGATTATTAGCATCTAAATACATAATATACTTAGATGGAATTTGCGGATTGAAACTAGTCATATACTTATGATTTGCTATTGAATGTCTTTGGGAACATTGAACAATTCCTCCACGTATACCACTTTTTAAAAATAAAATCATATCAATGTCAGTCATCAATTCTAAATTAATTTTAGTTATTTTTAACATCGCATCCCACGATAACCCCGGAGCGGTATAATAATGACATGGATCTAATTTGTAAATATTTTTACATACTTTTCTAAAATTTTCAAACACATCTGTCAAAAGCATTACATCTGTTTTTAAGTACAACATTAAATAATCTTTAATTGTTTTACAATTTAATGTCTTCCATACGTTTTTCGCATGCGTATAATCGTCAACTGAACATTCTTTATCAGTTAATTTATTAAAAAAATGTTCTTTATTTGGTAGTGCTCTCTCCTCAAGTTTGGTAACTGAACTTATGTATTCATAAGGAAATACTCCTTTCCTTAATAATAAATTAAATTCATTATCGTTGGGAAAATGTGAATTTACAACATTAAAATCCTCTTTTGATAAATTTTTTACTAATGAGTCTAAACTTGAAGCCATAAACCTGAACGAATCTATAAATCTTATTTGAAATTTATGAATACCATTAATACGTATATTTTTAGAGAGGGATATATAAAGTTCTTTATTTAGAGGAATAACATTTATTGCCTGTTGTTACTTTAACGTTTAACTTTCTAATGTATGGAGATACTCTTCCCACAATATTTTTATTATAAATAATCATTATTGTTTAGCCCTTAAATGAATACGCAAAGTAATATTTTCGGATCGAAAATTAATTAAATCACCGTTTTGGTCAACAATTTTAATTGTTAAAGAACTTATCTCTCTAGTGTTTAATGGTAAATAAATAAGATTTTTTGGTATTTCATCCAATTTATAGCCAGGTGAAACATTAATTCCAAACTCATGAATTGTGTGCGCGCTAGCATTATTTAAGTATGATCCGACTGCTATATTACATTCAACTCTTATTGCGTTTACTTTTAATATGTTAACTGGTAGCTCTGAGACATGATTAGAACCACCTATTAATAAAGTTTTTTTAAAACCCATCAACTTTCCAATCGTTTTATCATCATTAAAATTAATAGAATCATCGGAAGTGAATATTTCTACTTGCATCGTATTATTATTAGCATTAATTTTTATTGATTTATTACCACTAGTTAAACGAATATATTCCTGCTCTAAAAAATCAGCAATATCCTCTAATTCATATGAACCTACTGGAATTTCGATAATGTAGTTTCCAATATGAAATAAATTATTATCTTTATCTACATTTGGTATGCTATTATATGTGTGGAAATCTATTAGTGCACACTCGTAATCCTTATTCAGCTCTATGGGTGGAAAATAATTGGTAGTTAAAATAGATGAATTTCCACTCAAAGTTAAAGTTATAGACATTATGAATGTTGAAAGCTAAGTGATACAAATAAAACACGTCTTTTAGTTTTAAATAATATTTATTAATAAATTATGTTATAATATATCAGTTTTATTAATCCAAGAATTATGTTCACTTGAAAATCCTAACCATTTAACTAATGTTTGATCACCTCTAGTTCTTATAACTTTTTCAACAAGATATGTGTCTGGATACCTAGTGGAAAGAAGTTCTTCTTCATAGAAACCTCCTTTAATCGGATTCCCCTGATAGTCTTCTAAAATATATGTTGTTGGGAATGTAATCTTAATTTCTTTAATTCTGAATATTTCAGTAGTCCAATTTGGTGTATATCCCTTTTCAAAAATATGCTTCTACTTGCTAATACGAACATGATTTCCAATATTAAATTTATTTTTCTTAAATATTTTAATATTGTTGTATACAGTATTTAAAAGCATTTTCTGATTTGAAGATTTAACATTTATGGGAGACATTTTTATGGTTCGATGAAAACTCCTGTTGTATTTTTTGATTAGTTTTTTATATAAGTCAAACCATTTATAATTACCCAGTCAGAAATCGCCAGTGGTACAAAAAATCAAGCACTGGCATACCACTGGGTAATCACGGTGTTAAAAATAAATGACTGGCAGAACACTCATTTTGGATGCTTTGCCAGCGTTTGAAAAAAGCGTTTTACCAGTATTTGTTTTACAAAAATTTCGGTGGTTTATAAAAAAAACCACTGGCAAAGAATTGGCTTAGAGTGATATGCCAAGGTTTGCAACCAGTGGTTATCCAGTGCTACCTAGCCAATGCTACCAGGCGTACAAAAATCAATTCACTGGTAGACCAATGATTTTATAAAAATGCTGACGCTTCGTTAAAAAATGTTTGTAGTCAGAAGGTTCCGAGTTCGAATCCGGTTGCAAGCAAAAATTTTTTTTTGGATTTTTTTTAATTTAAAATTTTTTTTGTTTTACAAAATCAATTTTTTTGTTTGTGGGAAAGCTCCTTCAAGACCAACTTTTTTTTTGCCCTCCCAACACTGGCATACTAGTTACAAAAAATTGTTTGCCAGTACTAGCATTTTGGCACAGCCAGTAGTTGTCCAGCTATTATCACTCATTTATGTGTTTAGCCATCAAATATTATATGTCTCGTTAGCTCAGTTGGGTAGAGCAATCGTCTGCCAATCTGATGGCCTGGGTTCAAATCACGGCAGGACCAAAAAAAATACATATGAACTTTTTTTAAATTTTATTTTGGAAAATATATTTCCAGACCACCTATTTATTGGTTTTGCCAGCGTTTTGCCAACGTTTAAAAATTTTGTTCCTCCAGTGCTTTTCCGGCGCTTTTTGAATAGCCGGTCCTTTTGTCTAATGATGTTATCATTTTGGGAATGGAAAAGCACTTTTTGCCAGTACTTGTACCACCTGCTAAAGTGCTTTGCCACCGCTTTCCCGTTTGTATTTTTCTCACTGGGTACCATTATAGCTAAATTCTTTCCACATCATACCTTTTAAAGTTCTATTAAATCGTTCAACAATTATAAAAAAATAAAATTTTTTCTAGCTTGTGTATGCAGCTCTTTAACTAATTGACGTTTCATCTCTACTATTTTATTTAGTATTTAATAATAGGGTTTTTTTAGAAATAACGTCTGATGGTTTTCCTTTATTTAAACCTACTGATGCAAATGCGAAACTTTCTAATCTGTATATCTTTTCACGACAGATTTCTAATTGTTCATCAATATATAATTTTAAGGATATTTCTCTTTTAGTTATCATATTTTGAAGCATTTTATCCATGTTGTTAATTTTTTCATTTAAGTTATTAGTTTCTTCTCTATTTAACGTGATTAAATCTTGCTGCAATTGTATGATTTCTTTTTGTTAATAATGTTTATTTACAGCGTCTTTCTGTTGTGTTGGATATGAAATATTTTTAAGTCTTTTATTTTGAATATCAAGGTTATTATCCCTGTCCAATACAAACCCAAAAACTTTTTGCAATTTTCTTTTAGTTTTTTCATGATTTATAAAATCATCAGAGTGTTTCGAGAAATGACCAAACTTATCAACAGACATACCCTTTATTCTAAACCATAAAATTTTAAAGTTATTATTAATTTTTATACAATAATATTAGATTCTCGCAATTCCTCTATTATTGAGTTGATTTCGTTCTGATGATTGTTACGACCTGCACCTTCTGAAGCAATCAAAAGTTTGAGACGATTTACTAATTCATTAGGATCATCCCAATATATATAGTTAGGTTTTTTATTGTTAAATTTCATCATCATTCCTGTTCCTTTATATGTTTTTGATGATGTTATAGGTGGTAGTTTATAATTTTTAAATAGTTTCTGTATGATTGTAAGGTATTTTTGACTTTTTGTACCCCTGATTTGTTGTTTGAAATCATAATGTCTTCTGTGTGCATTGGTGTTAATTAAAATATTTTTGTAAATACTCAACTCAAAATCTTCATAACCTTTTGGTTCTTTATAAAATAATAACTCAATTAAACCAGGTGAAAGTGCCCAAGTTTGATTTCCTATAATAATTTTGTCCGGATTTATTATCATATTACTATCACCAAATTTCCACTCGCCTTTTGAGTTCTTATGTGGCCCATAGGTTGTATCAAGCTTATTATTTTTTTGTAAAATTGATAAGTCAATTATACTTGATGAATTATTAGCTGAGTTGAAACTTGAAACTTCGCTGTTGCTATTCGTATTACTTTTATTATCATTGTTGTCATCTTCATACTCTTTATATAATTCTTTTTTTGGAGTACTTGTTTCTAGTTTAAGTGGTGTTTCATCAAAAACAAGTTTTAATTTATTTTTAGAATTATTTTTTTCTGTTTTAGGAGTAGTATATAAAACTTTATTAGTGTTAATAATCTCTTTTAGTGGGTCCGTTATAGGTTTAAATGTATCCTTCAACCTTTCAGTAACATCAGCTTTACCGACTTTTATACTTCTAAATTTTTTTTTTAATATGTTTCTCGTCTTTATTAATTCTTTGAGTACTTTTTCATTCATCTTTAATTTATGAGTAAACAGATCTATAACAGATACACAACAAGTCTGTTCGGTTTTTTTATATCAGATTATCAACAGCTCTTTTTTTTACAACAGATTATCAACAGGTATTTAACAGGTTATTAATAGATCTATAACAGTTGAACAATAGCTGTTCTGTTTTTTATATCAGATTATCAACAGCTCTTTTTTATATCAGATTATCAACAGCTCTTTTTTTTACAACAGATTATCAACAGGTATTTAACAGGTTAATAATAGATCTATAACAGTTGAACAACAGCTGTTCTGTTTTTTATATCAGATTATCAACAGCTCTTTTTTTTACAACAGATTATCAACAGGTATTTAACAGGTTAATAATAGATCTATAACAGTTGAACAACAGCTGTTCTGTTTTTTATATCAGATTATCAACAGCTCTTTTTTATATCAGATTATCAACGTCTCTTTTTTTTTACAACAGATTATCAACAGGTATTTAACAGGTTAATAATAGATCCATAACAGTTGAACAACAGCTGTTCTATTTTTTATATCAGATTATCAACAGCTCTTTTTTTTACAACAGATTATCAACAGGTATTTAACAGGTTAATAATATATCTATAACAGTTGAACAACAGCTTTACAAAAAATATTAGTTTTTACAGCTGAGCGGTTTATAAGTAACTAATACATTACATAATTATATAAGTGTTATATTTGAATAAAGTTATTAAAGAGCTTTCTATATCTTCCATCATTTAAGTTATCATCCTTACTGATAACTAAGAAATCAAATCTATCTTTCCAACAATCCCTACACATATCGGAAAATTTATTAAAAGTCATATCCGCACCAACATGGTCGTTATATATATGTTTCATATTTAATTCATCTTGTTTAAACATTATAATCATATTAGTATTATCACGTATCAAATGTTTTGGTATGCGTGTATATGTCTGACATAAATAAAATGAATCAACATTTTTATGTCGCCCCATGCAAAAGTATTTGCGAATATTATTTTGCTTCTCACATGAAACATCATCAAATATAATTATTGAATTATTTTTAACGTTCTCTAGTGGTATAACACTATCATTACACAGTACAACAGCCAATCTGGGGGGTGAGAAATTCCAAGTCAGGGTGATGGTACTAGGTCAGTATAGTAAAACCCTCAAATGGTTTGGCGTTCGTATGTGTCATTTTTTTTTATGACCTTTTAAATTTTTTCCTTATCTTGATGTTTTTTCGCTTAGTTGTAACATTTTGGCAAAAACGTAGTTTAACATAACTCGAGAACCACTTGTCCGATTTTGATGAAACAAATTTAGAAAAATTTAGAATTACAATTTCTTTAATCCGTTCATATAACGTTTTTCTTTATAATCAACAGTTTTGCCGGTAAAAATAAATTTGTGGAGAAAAAAAATATTTTTTGCCTAAAAATTAAAATTTTTTTTTTTAAATTCATAAAAAATCCAAAACGGAAAAAAGGATCAAGTGTTATTAATTTCATGTAAAGTCACATAACCTATAAACAAAATTTAACGCGTTCTGCTTTTATTTACAATTAAGTGAAGGTATCCCATTTTGACAAGAATATTGATATTTGTTTTTATTCAAAAAAGTGTCATTTATCGCCTTTTTCATAAATTTTCCCCAATAACTCCAGACTTCTGGCAATAAACTACTAAAAAAATTAAGTAAACATTTTTATAATTTTTTATTTTTATTTTATTTATTTGTTTTTATTTATTTTAATAAATATTGCCTAGACTTTTTCGATGGTGGTTGTTCGGGACTAGTGGCATCGCATTCATCGCTATCATCAGTTTCTGAACCACACATAATGTCAATGTGTGACTCCAGTTTTTTCATCATTCACAAGGAATAAACTTTGGAGTGTTGCCTGACGACTTCGATAAGCTGTGACTTTCACACCGGGTGCCAACAAATTGTTTGATTTCAAAATGGAAGCCAGCTCTTCCGATTTATGCTGTGTTAATTCCAACTTGGCAACAATTGAATCAAGCTTATTTTGATTTATTAAAATTGGCTCATTGGATACTGATGGCTCATATGGGGAATCATCACGTGCATGATATGTCGGAGCAGTCGTAGAAGAGAAAATATCTGGGCTAGAAGCTTTTGGCACAGGAATGTGGTCCGAATGAGGCAATGGTGTTGCGGCACTTGCAACACCAACGTAATTATACGATTTTCTTATCCTTTTTGCGGCTCCTTTATTCGCACATGCATAGCAATTCAATGGATTGTGACCTTCGCCAGGATTAGTCCAAGTCATTGGGATACCGAATGGCATACTTTCACGTCTTCTATTTTTCCAATCCATTAGACGGTTGTAGCAGCTTTTACACACTATATTTGGTACCCAATTTTCGTTCACTATAACATTTTGGTTGAAGTACATCTCGTATGTTTGAACAAAATCAGTACTGAAATTTCCCCTTTTTTTATGTGTTGAGACATATTGACCACAGCAGTAGCAAAAGCTATTTATATCTGGCTTGCACAGTTCCATATTCTGTTCTCTTTTGTTCACTTTTAAAAAACTGGAGAAAAATCACTTTTACTGTTCGCGTTCGTCGGCACTTGTTGAATGACAAAAATCACAGAACCAGTGTGAGAAAGAGAAGAAGTATAATGACAATGCATGTTTTATGTGAACATTACAGAACCAGTGTTGCCACATCAATATTTCTCTTTTAGTACAGTAGAAAAATATGAGAGAGTTCGGCTTGTGAGTGTCAATGTTTTCTCCAAATAATGTTGTGCATATCTGGAGCAAATTTTTGAAATTCATACATTTACCTAATTGTGAATAAATGAGAAACGCGTGCATCGATTTTCATGATCTATGCCTTTTTTTGCTCACGAGTTATGTGACTTTACGCGAAAGTAATTAGTTTTGGCACTTTTTTCCATTTTGGATTTTTTATGAATTTTTAAAAAAAAATATTTAAATTTTTAGGCAAAAAATACTTTTTTTCCTTCATACATTCATTTTTAACTTCGAAAGTGTTGCACATATAGGAAAACGGTATAGAAACAGGTTAGAGAAATTGTAATTCTAAATTTTTCTAAATTTGTTTCATCAAAATCGGACAAGTGGTTCTCGAGTTATGTTAAACTACGTTTTTGCCAAAATGTTACAACTAAGCGAAAAAACATCAAGATAAGGAAAAAATTTAAAAGGTCATAAAAATGACACATACGAACGCCAAACCCTTTGAGGGTTTTACTATACTGACCTAGTACCATCACCCTGACTTGGAATTTCTCACCCCCCAGACAATAATCCCAAAAATGTTCCATAGTGTTATTACTAAATGTAAAATATCCCATACCTCTGAGAGGTCTAACAAGTTTTTCTAAGTATTGATATTTTGGTTGATAAAGCGATTTTGAATATAAATAGATATTTTCAAACTTTAATCCATTCGGACTTTCAATTAGACTAATCATAACATTAGTCTTTCCACAATTGGATGGTCCTACAATTAAAGCTCTAATTGTGTTTGGTAATAAAGTGCTGTGTTTTAATTTCGTGTAAGTATTAGTTGAGTTATCTACATTTCTTACAATAATATCATTGTGTTGCTTAACAGAACGCATTTTTATAACTAATCAAAATTCTGTCATTATTTTAGTTATTATAAAAGATGTTACAATTTAAAAACTCATTTAATCAGAAAAAAGTTATTCGAGGACAAGGTATATTAAATAAGCTTATTGATTCTCTACCAGTCGAACTACATTTACCAGGTTATCAATTTTGTGGTCCAGGTACAAAATTACAAAAACGTTTGGAAAGAGGTGATAGAGGAATAAATCCATTAGACGTTGCATGTCGAGAACATGATATAGTATACTCACAAAGTAAAGATTCATCAGAACGTTACCAAGCTGATAAAGAATTAACTGAAAGAGCTTGGGAAAGAGTTTTATCAAAAGATAGTAGTATTGGTGAAAAAACGAGTGCATATTTTGTAACCAACGCAATGAAGGCTAAATTTGGTATGGGGCTTAAACAGAAGAAGTGTTGCAAAAAGAAACTTTTTATGAAAACAGTTAAAACTGTTACTAATATTCTTAAGAAAGAAAAACCTAAAGATGTAAATCATGCATTAAAAATTGCGCGTAAAGAAATTCAAAAATCATTTAAAGGAAAAAAAGCTGAAGTAATTGTTCCACGTATCAGCAGTATTCCAAAAAGTGGTGGTTTTCTTCCTCTTATACCAATATTTTCAGCACTTGGTGCTTTAGGAGGTCTTATGCTGCTAAAAATGCTAAACAACAGTTAGATGAAGCTAAAAGACATAATAAATCAATGGAGTCTATTACTATGGGTAAAGGATTGTTTCTTAAACCATATAAGAAAAGTTATGGATTGATTTGCAAAGGTTCAAAAAACTGATGAAACAGCTACCTAATAGAGCGCTAACAAATGTAGATATAATGAAGTTTGCTAAAAATTATTTAACAAGTTTTAGAGGAGTCTTTATGAAAGATATGTTACCAAAATACCCAAAGAAGCATGAATGTGGTATAGTTAATTTAGATTCATCCAGAGGTGTTGGTACTCATTGGGTAGCGTACTACAAAAATGGTGTATATAAAGAATATTTTGATAGTTTCGGAAATTTACATCCACCCAAAGAAATTATTAAATACCTAGGAAGTAATATTTTATATAACTATCAAGAACAATAAAAATATAATTCATATAATTGTGGTCATTTATGTCTAAAATTTTTATTTGAAATAAATCACAAATAAAATTTATTCTTTTTGTTTTATAAAATGTTTTTTATTTTTATTATTAATTTCAGTTAACATTCTTTGATATATAAACATCGTTTTGATAATAAATAATATTTATCTATTACGTCTTCAATATAGCATTTTATATAATCAAAGTTTATACATTTGCAAGTATCGGGACCTTCTGTTGTATCATCTTTCGACCACGGACAGCTCTCAAAATGAAATCCATATTGAGAATATGTAGCTTTATCACCATTACACTTCCTTTCATCCATTAAAATTATGAACTCTAGAATTGCTTCTCGATGTTCTTTGAAAATACATCCCTCGAATTGTTTTAAAAATTGTAAAATATCAGACCGCAACATGTTACCGTCTCTGTTATCAGTTTTAAAATAATGTAGTTTTTAATAGTTCTAGATAGTTATAATAATATCAGCAGAATTTAATACTTGTTTCGCAATTAGAAAAAACCCTTATACATATAAAAACAAATTTTTTCCTTTTTTATTTTATTTTATTTTTTTGTTTTTTCTTTATCATTCATCAAATCTATAGGATAAATCCTCATCCAGTTCAAGTGTATACCGATTAGTCTCATCGATTATTTTCTTTGTAAGAATAAACTTTCCTTTGTTAATAGTATCGATGTCTTCATCCTTCAAATCGTTATATCTTTTAGGAAGGTACAACATACCGTCTTCTAATTCTGCTATAACGCAGTCCTCGTGTATGTCATCATGTCTAAAGATATTGAAAATTTTAAAAGGTTTTGATACTTCAATATCCTGCAAACGTATTGCTTTTTTTATATTAATCTCGTTGAAATTAACAATCGCATTGATTGTTGACTCAAGAGCTTTATTTTTGTAAGAAATTCTTTCCATGATGTTAGACTTCTTTTTTAAAAATGCTTAAGAAATCTAATATTATCCATCCTTTTATACAAAATCTAACTGTTTCTTATGATTTTATTGGTAATTCAACAATTTTTTATTTTTTTTATTAAAAAAATTTTTTATTTTTGTTTTTTTATTTCTTTTTTAACATTTTGTTTTTATTATAGAGAGGTTGTGAGTTCATGTATGTAAGGCTCGAATCTCAGTCCTCATCATCTTCATCATCCAATTCTTCCTGCAACTCAAATGAGTACCGCTTTGTTACAGCATCCTCAATCTTTGTTATAAGGAATTTACCTTGATTGATTGTTTCTATAGTGTCATCCTTCAGCGCGTTGTAAAACGATTTTGGAAGGTATACCATACCTTCCAAAAGTTCGACTGCAACGCAGTTCCCATATAACCCCTTATATTTGGCTATAATTAATATGGATAAGGCTTTGCCCACCTCTAAATCCTTTAGCGGAATTGTTGGCTTACTGCTCACTTCATTAAAGTTGGTAATAGCGCTGGTAGCTGCTGCCTTCCTCTTGGTAGTAGTATTGTTGTAAGACATTTTTGTTTTTGTGTGTTTGATGTAGAAATGATGTAGAAACTAAATATTATCAAGTATTTTATATGAAATTCATTCGCAAATTTTTCTATAATATTTTTTTTTACAATAACAATAGAATTAAAAACATGTTAAATTATTTATGGTGTTAGGTTGCACTATGAAATCAAGTCAATTAATTTAAGTTTATAACACAATATATACAAAACATAATTAAGTAAGATGATGTTTAAATATTTCTTAATAATATTATTGAAATTTAATTCAAGGTTCAATTTGTATTTTTGCATTATTTTTTTAATTTTATTATTTGTATTTTATAGTATTATTTTCTCGAACAAAGAAACGTGCTAATTTTAATATATAAAATTTATTAAATAAATTAATGTTCTACATATAAAATAATATGATTTATATATATACTGCATTGTATATTTACATTAGTGATATCGCTAAAATTGTCATTAGTCTAACAAAAAAAAAACAACACAAAACAAAAAATGCTTATCAAAGATATGGTAACGACTTTCATATATTTATAAACAAATTTATTATAAACAATATTATTAAGTCCAAATATATACAACACTATTTTTAAATTATAGTGTAGCATATATTTAGGAATAATAATAATTTGACAGCACTCTTTTAGACTAACGAAAAGTCATAACACAAAACGAAAAATATTTATCAAAGATATGGTAACGACTTTCATATATTTATAAACAAATTTATTATAAACAATATTATAAGGTCCAAATATATACAACACTATTTTTAAATTATAGTGTACAAAACGAAAAATATTTATCAAAAATATGGTAAAGACTTTCATATATTTATAAACAAATTTATTATAAACAATATTATTAAGTCCAAATATATACAACACTATTTTTTAATTATAGTGTACAAAACGAAAAATATTTATCAAAGATATGGTAACGACTTTCATATATTTATAAACAAATTTATTATAAACAATATTATTAAGTCCAAATATATACAACACTATTTTTTAATTATAGTGTAGCATATCTTTAGGAATAATAATTATATTCACAAATTGGCAGCACTCTTTTCTATATAAGTCTGGCAACACTGTTTGCTCCCAAAAATTGAGCTGGAACCCGCAGTTTTTAACTACTAATGCCGATTATTCACATTATTATTTTCTGCCATTTCCTGTGCCTTGTTAGTCATTGATCTGGTTGTAACTTTTAAGATAGTTTTATTCTATATATTTAATTCTTTTAATTCGTCGATCGTGATACGCGATAAAGCGTCCGCGATGTAGTTATCTTTTCCCCTAAGATATTCAACTGTGAAATCATATTCTTCTAGATCAAGTCTAATTCCAGTCAATTTAGAGCTAGGGTTCCTCATTGAAAATAGATAAGATAGTGGTCGATGATCTGATTGAACGATAAAGTGTTTTCCATAAATATATGGTCTAAAGTGTTTTATTGCCCAATATATGGCGGTTAATTCTTGTTCAATTGTGGATTTATTGCTTTCTCCTTTTGTAAAACTTCTAGATGCGTATGCCACTGGTAATTGTGTTCCGTCGTATTCTTGTGTAAGTACGGCGCCATAGGCGTTTTTGCTTGCATCCGTTGTTATACAGGATGGTTTTCCGAAATCCGGATACTGCAGTAATGTTGGGTGCATTAGTGCTCTTTTTAGGTGTTGAAAAGCATTTTCGCATTCCTTTGTCCATTCAAATGGTACTCCATTCTTTGACAATCTAGTAAGGTGCCTTGAATATTCTGAAAAATTTTTAATAAATCGTCTGTAATAGTGTATGACACCTTGTTGGTTGAAAATGATGTTACATCCCTAGAATCTTCATCCAAATCAATTTGATGAAACACAGACATAAAATCTAGACATGAAAAATATTTTTCCTTACCAAGTTGATCCAATATATCGTCTATTCTTGGTAATGGAAATTTGTCCGCAACTAATTTCTTGTTAATTTGTCTGTAGTCTATCACTAATCTCCATCTTTTTTCCTTAGAATTTGGGGGAGATTTCTTTGGAACCAACAAAACTGGACTATTATATTCGGAATATGAAGGTTCCACTATTTCATTTCATTATTAACTTGTCTTTCGATTTCTTCTTTGGGTGTGTGTGGTATTCGGTAGTTCTTAATGTATACCGGTTATGTATCATTCATCCTTAATTTCTGTCTGTAAAAATTGTTAGTTGTGATTTTTTCAGAAGACATCGCTGTATTCGGTACATAATTCCGTTAATATTTCATAAAAACGTTTCGGAAAATTTTTCCTAACTTGTTCAGAATTCTATTTTTCCTATTTTTCCTGTCGGCGTTATACTTTATTACGTCATAATCTTCTGTTATAATTTTACTTTTCTTCAGTTTGGTTACTGTATTGTTTGTATTAAGTATCCTTATAAATGCATTTTTAGCTCTCACCAATGTACTGGCTATGAAAAATCCCGGTTGGGGTTCTTGATTAGGTACCAGTAATTCCTCAGTACAAGATGAAAGTTTTACTTGGCGTATTACTTCTGATCTTGCTGGTAAAGCAATATCGTCGTTGCAGGTATTAGTTATTGGTATTGCTATTTGTTGTGTTATATTTTGAGGTCTCGGGATGAAAAATCCTGATTCTGGTTAAATTAAAAAGTTGTTAAGTAGAGCAAAAACGCAGTATTTGGTTTGAATGTTACTAAGGAACTAAAAAAGTTTTATTAAAATCTCTCATTCTATGAGTTGCAGTTATATTATTAGTGATGCTAAAACTAAATGGTTATTCGATTTACAACACCTTCCCTGAATAAACATTTTCTTAATTAAATAAAAAACTTCAGTCAATAATTTAAAATTGTATGAATACATAAATCAAAGGAAAATACCATTATATTAGACCAAATTTGTTTTGTAAAAAACTTATATTTATCAGCTGTTACGCCTTTTGTAAATATTTTAACTTCACCATTCTGCAGATTTTCACGTATAAATTTGATTCTAATATCGACATGTTTCGTTCTGGATGAGTAAGAGTTGTTTTGTGCAATTTGAATCGCACTTTTGTTGTCACAGTATACCACAATTGAATCAGGTGAGGTTTCCATTAATTCACGCTCCTATCTACGAAGCCATATACCGATACTATAGACATAAATTCTGCCTCCGTTGAGGATAGTGCCTCTGTGCGTTGTCTTCTGGTACCCCAAGAGACTGCTGCACCTTGCATTGTGAAAATGTAACCAGTTGTTGAACGCCTGTCATAAACGTTGCCTGCCCAGTCGGCATCACAGTTTCCAACTAAATTCCCTGGTCTACTATTGTACACAAGACCTTTATTAATAGTACCTTTAAGGTATCGCATAACTCGTTTTACTGCGACCCAGTGAGCCTTCCCTGGATTTGTAATAAAACGACTCAAAATGTTGAAGACAACAAATATCAAGTCTTGTATTTTGAGCTGCGTACAAGTAACAACCAACAGCTTACATGTAAGGAATATTTTTCATTTCATCTTTTTCTTTTTCAGAAGACGGACACATTTCAAGTGATAGCTTTTGATTAACATCTACTGGCGAACATACGGGGTTACAGTCATACATAGAAAATCGTTTCAAAACATCTTCAATGTATTTGGATTGGTCTATTTTTATCGTACCACCAGATTTTTGTATTCTCATACCCAATACTGAAAAGGCTTTTCCCATGTCCTTCATAAGGAAATGTTTCGGCAGCTCGACCTTTAACTTATTTGTTATATCAATGTTGTTTGAAATTACCAATACGTCATCTACGTAAATAGCCATATATAAAATTCTGCCATTACCAGCATAATAGTATACGCATTGATCAGCTTCACTTCTTTTAAGTCCAAATTTTAGTAGAACATTATTTAAAGTTGTGTTCCAAACACGACTAGATTCTTTCAATCCATAAAGGGCTTTCTTTAGTACACAAACACGCTTGCTTCCATCTTTATAACCATCAGGTTGTTCCATACAAATTTCTTGATCAAGTTCTCCATTGAGAAATGCCGTTACTGCATCAAGCTGTAACAGGATCAGTAGACACAAAACTCGTAGCACAAAAATTGTATTCAACATTTCGCTTTGCAGATATACGTTCAGACCGCCGAACTTCAGTTTCCTCAGTATGATAATTTTTACCTACTAGTTCACTGAAGGCATCCTCAAAATCAATGCTGTCTTCTGAGTTGACATCAAATTCTACTCTGCGACTATCGGTTGATTCATTGCGATTTTAATTTTTTGTCTGTTCAGCTACACTACCATTTGACAAGTCATCAACAATATCAGTTGGCGAATCGTTAACTAAACTAGTTGGCAATTCTATAACTTTTCCCTTCTCTGAATTGACAACATCTTCTTCGATTCCAACTACAACATTTTGAATACCATTAGTAAGATCTATATTATTGTTACATACCTGATCTTCCATGAAGACGACATCACGGCTGATGATTATCTTCCATGTAACAGTATAATAAAGCCGGTAGGCTTTGCTTTCATTACTATATCCAACGAAAACACAAGGTGTGGACTTCGCATCTAACTTGGAACGCTTAAGCTTAGGAATATGCACAAACGCCTTGCACCCAAAGATACGAATGTGTTTAAGACTTGGTTTTCTACCTGACCACAATTCTTCTGGACTTATTGTATTTTTTCTACATGGTGTTCTGTTCATCAAATAGGCTGCAGCCACCGCTGCTTCTGCCCAATATTTTTCTTCTAGACCAGCATCTTATACGATTCATTATTGTACGATTAAGCCGTTCGGACACTCCATTCTATTCTGCCGTGTAAGTTAAGATATGGCATACCATCCCTTAATATGAAACTATAAACTTTTGTCGCTACACGAGCAAAACATTTAATGCTGACGAAAGCGTCTGCAAGTTGTAATAAGACACTCTTATTTTTTGTTTCCCACAGTTCATACTCGAAAATACAAATATAATTATGCTTCTTGCTATTTGGAAGGGTACCCAGCAAAATATTGGTAATGACACCTCATTGCTGTCTGCATTACCAATAATGATATATCATTACCTTTTGCATTATTTTGTAATATAAAATAATGACTTCCTAATAACGGCCTATTGTAGTCATTGCTTTTAAATATAAAATAATGGCTTACTCGCAATAGTTTAAATAAGTACTTTTTATAAAGTTAAATTTTATACATTTATATTTATTACATGTAAATATGTTTTGTGTTAAAATTTTTATGACGAGTTCTAAAATTACACTCTAGCAAAAACTATAATTTCTCTGAATGTATTTCCTGAAGCTAAAAGTATTTGTGTAACTCCTTATTTTTAAGATTCAAGTAAGCAGTCGGATAACCACTTATAATTCAACTTTTTATAAGCATGTTTGTAACCAGTTATTATTCAGAATCTCATAACTACTTACTTCTCATTTTTTCGTAAGCGAGCGGGTAAGCGTGACTACTTATAAAAACGACCATGCCAAACAAAAATAATGAGTTTAGACGCCAAAAAATAAGTTGTGCGGAGCTATGAATTTCTATTATATAACCACTTATTTGGTAATGAAAGATTTTGCTGGGTAGTGTTAACCTAGCATTAAGTGAAGATGTTTGAATATAAAATAAATAAAAATATTTTTAACAATTATTTTAATTTTTGCATTAAAAAATACAAAAATTGTTTTTTCGGACTTTCTATATTTTCATATATTTAGTTAGAATATTCTTCCACCTCAAGTCCAAATTCTAATATGATATTGTCATATTAGATTTTTATTTGTTGTTTCAAAAAGGGTTGATCATTTTCATGATAGACAATACAATTGTTTCGTAGACATCACTCTACTCTTCAGTTGTCCGCTAAGAAAATGATAACTTTCCTACTCAAAACGAGACATTACATAAGGTACAAAAAACCAACGGGATGAGAATTTTGTACTTTCGTATATGAACTGTCTGATTTGGTAAAACCAGTTATAAATCAACTCCTTTTTGATAGCAACAATTACATAAAAGTACCCTTTGGGTACTATTTATATGTATGTCTGTTGTCAATACATTTTGTAAAAACAACTAATTTTAAACTCAAAACAAAATAAATATTTGAATGAGATTTTAGCCGTGGTGTGCTTATTTTCAACAATTATTTTAATTTTTGCATTAAAAAATACAAAAATTGTTTTTCGGACTTTCTATATTTTCATATATTTAGTTAAAATATTCTTCCACCTCAAGTCCAAATTCTAATATGATATTGTCATATTAGATTTTTATTTGTTGTTTCAAAAAGGGTTGATCATTTTCATGATAGACAATACAATTGTTTCGTAGACATCACTCTACTCTTCAGTTGTCCGCTAAGAAAATGATAACTTTCCTACTCAAAACGAGACATTACATAAGGTACAAAAAACCAACGGGATGAGAATTTTGTACTTTCGTATATGAACTGTCTGATTTGGTAAAACCAGTTATAAATCAACTCCTTTTTGAAAGCAACAATTACATAAAAGTACCCTTTGGGTACTATTTATATGTATGTCTGTTGTCAATACATTTTGTAAAAACAACTAATTTTAAACTCAAAACAAAATAAATATTTGAATGAGATTTTAGCCGTGGTGTGCTTATTTTCAACAATTATTTTAATTTTTGCATTAAAAAATACAAAAATTGTTTTTTCGGACTTTCTATATTTTCATATATTTAGTTAGAATATTCTTCCACCTCAAGTCCAAATTCTAATATGATATTGTCATATTAGATTTTTATTTGTTGTTTCAAAAAGGGTTGATCATTTTCATGATAGACAATACAATTGTTTCGTAGACATCACTCTACTCTTCAGTTGTCCGCAAGAAGAAAATGATAACTTTCATACTCAAACCGAGACATTACATAAGGTACAAAAAACCAACGGGATGAGAATTTTGTACTTTCGTATATGAACTGTCTGATTTGGTAAAACCAGTTATAAATCAACTCCTTTTTGAAAGCAACAATTACATAAAAGTACCCTTTGGGTACTATTTATATGTATGTCTGTTGTCAATACATTTTGTAAAAACAACTAATTTTAAACTCAAAACAAAATAAATATTTGAATGAGATTTTAGCCGTGGTGTGCTTATTTTCAACAATTATTTTAATTTTTGCATTAAAAAATACAAAAATAGTTTTTTCGGACTTTCGATATTTTCATATATTTAGTTAGAATATTCTTCCACCTCAAGTCCAAATTCTAATATGATATTGTCATATTAGATTTTTATTTGTTGTTTCAAAAAGGGTTGATCATTTTCATGATAGACAATACAATTGTTTCGTAGACATCACTCTACTCTTCAGTTGTCCGCTAAGAAAATGATAACTTTCCTACTCAAAACGAGACATTACATAAGGTACAAAAAACCAACGGGATGAGAATTTTGTACTTTCGTATATGAACTGTCTGATTTGGTAAAACCAGTTATAAATCAACTCCTTTTTGAAAGCAACAATTACATAAAAGTACCCTTTGGGTACTATTTATATGTATGTCTGTTGTCAATACATTTTGTAAAAACAACTAATTTTAAACTCAAAACAAAATAAATATTTGAATGAGATTTTAGCCGTGGTGTGCTTATTTTCAACAATTATTTTAATTTTTGCATTAAAAAATACAAAAATTTTTTTCGGACTTTCTATATTTTCATATATTTAGTTAGAATATTCTTCCACCTCAAGTCCAAATTCTAATATGATATTGTCATATTAGATTTTTATTTGTTGTTTCAAAAAGGGTTGATCATTTTCATGATAGACAATACAATTGTTTCGTAGATATCACTCTACTCTTCAGTTGTCCGCTAAGAAAATGATAACTTTCCTACTCAAAACGAGACATTACATAAGGTACAAAAAACCAACGGGATGAGAATTTTGTACTTTCGTATATGAACTGTCTGATTGGTAAAACCAGTTATAAATCAACTCCTTTTTGAAAGCAACAATTACATAAAAGTACCCTTTGGGTACTATTTATATGTATGTCTGTTGTCAATACATTTTGTAAAAACAACTAATTTTAAACTCAAAACAAAATAAATATTTGAATGAGATTTTAGCCGTGGTGTGCTTATTTTCAACAATTATTTTAATTTTTGCATTAAAAAATACAAAAATTGTTTTTTCGGACTTTCTATATTTTCATATATTTAGTTAGAATATTCTTCCACCTCAAGTCCAAATTCTAATATGATATTGTCATATTAGATTTTTATTTGTTGTTTCAAAAAGGGTTGATCATTTTCATGATAGACAATACAATTGTTTCGTAGACATCACTCTACTGTTCAGTTGTCCGCTAAGAAAATGATAACTTTCCTACTCAAAACGAGACATTACATAAGGTACAAAAAACCAACGGGTAATGATTTTCCACACTGGGATTTCTATCAGTATTTAAGCTTTTATAAGATCTATCAAAAATATCTTTAATCGTTCTGGCTTTATTTAAAATTTGTTGCCACTCCATTAAATCTTATATAAATCATTTGCTCTACTTATATATTTCTTCTTCAATCTTCCATTATGCATTTGGTAAATATTTAAAACAAAATTAGTCGAGAGTATTATTGGGATCAACAAGAGGTATATCTTGATCTGAACAAAATGCGGATTGTTGGCTTCTCAATCTTGGACTCTAGTTGTGCTATTGTCATTTAAAAATTTTGCCTTCATCAAATTAAATTATAATTCTATTTTAGAGCGGTTCTTAACTGCCTCTATGGTAGGAGTTTCTTATATACAAACAATTGTATTGTCTATCATGAAAATGATCAACCCTTTTTGAAACAACAAATAAAAATCTAATATGACAATATCATATAAGAATTTGGACTTGAGGTAGAAGAATATTCTAACTAAATATATGAAAATATAGAAAGACCGAAAAAACAATTTTTATATTTTTAATGCAAAAATTAAGACAATTGTTGAAAATGAACATACCACGGCTAAAATCTCATTCAAATATTTAATTTGTTTTGAGTTTAAAGTTAGTTGTTTTTACAAAATGTAATGACAACAAACATACATATAAATAGTACCCAAAGGGTACTTTTATGTAATTATTGCTTTCAAAAAGGAGTTGATTTATAGCTGGTTTTACCAAATCAGACAGTTCATATACGAAAGTACAAAATTCTCATCCCGTTGGTTTTTTGTACCTTATGTAATGTCTCGTTTTGAGTAGGAAAGTTATCATTTTCTTAGCGGACAACTGAAGAGTAGAGTGATGTCTACGAAACAATTGTATTGTCTATCATGAAAATGATCAACCCTTTTTGAAACAACAAATAAAAATCTAATATGACAATATCATATTAGAATTTGGACTTGAGGTGGAAGAATATTCTAACTAAATATATAAAAATATTTTTTTTAAAAAATAAATTACCAAAAACATTAATTGGGGGCTCAACCGGGATACCCTATCGTTAAAACAAATGTTCCGAAATTGAAAAAGTAAGAACTGCGGTAGGACACGCCAATAACATTAAAGTATCCTTATACTAAAAAGGAGAAAAAGTGAAATAAATATCCTAATTATAAAGGAGAAAAAAGTCAAAAATTATCACTATCATACTATCATAAAGGAGAAAAACTTAATACAAACATTGACGAAGGAAAAGTGAAATAAATATCCTAATTACAAAGGAGAAAAAAAGTGCAAAAATTATCCTATCATAAAGGAGAAAAACTTAATACAAATATTGACGGTAAAATTGAAAAATTATAACATTAAAAATATCAAAATAAAGACAGTGATTTTAAGAAAATCCAAAGACAAAGTGCGTAAAAAGTAAAAGTAAGAAATAAAATAAAAGTGTCCCTTAACAAACTAAAGTGGGAAAAATTCTGAAACGATATTGGAACAGGCTAAAGATAATTTAAAAAAAAAATCTATATTGATTAATGCAAAAGCCTAATATGAAAATATAAACAAACAACAACTATACTACAACTCATCAAATACAACCACAACAAAAAACAACTACCATACTAAATTTCATCAAATACAACAACAATAGAGATCATTATCATCTATGAAGATTCAACGGCAACAGCGGAGTATTAATGTAAAATTATTTAATTTATGAAAATATTATTAAATAGAGTATAAATATAATTGGTTTATATATTATTAAAAATTGTTGTGTACTTGAAAAAGTTAATTCTCACATTTAGTAAACATTCGGTTTCAAAATAAACAAGCATTTTGTGATTGTTCGAAGTATAAACGAAAATCCTTTTCAATCTAGATTCAGAGATTGATACGTTATCAGATTTATTCGGGTCGTTGAATACCAACATTATTGATAGAATGGCAACTACCGAGCAAGTTAAGGCCTTGGTGGAAGCGCAAATAGGGCCTCTATTAGCTAAGATAGAGTAATTGAGCAATATTTTAGGTAGACTAACGAGTAGTGACACCGTGGGTGAATTTGAAGAGGAGAAGATAAGCATTGCAGTGCGTTGCGATGAACCGCCCGATGTTATAAAGTCGATGCCAACATTTGATGGCAAAAATTCGTATGTCTGCTGGCGCGAAGCTGCCACACATTCTATGAATTTATATGTTAGGGGGAGTAAACGGTACTACGCGGCTTTAACAATTTTAAGGAACAAGATAATTGACGAGGCAAACGACACATTGACCAACCACGGGACTGTATTGCATTATGACGCTATTATTTGCCGTCTTGACTTCGCCTATGCCGACAAACGACCTTTACATTTGATTGAACAGGAACTGAGTGTGATGCGACAGGGATCGTATTCAATATTGGATTACTACAATGGGGTTAATAAAAAATTAACAGATTTAATTAATTAGACCATAATGACACACGGGACTGATTCTGCCTTGACCAGGGAATTGAATAATAGGAACAGACAATACGCACTTAGGGTTTTTATGACGGGTTTGAATCCTCCCTTGGCTGACATACTCTTTTCTATTGCACCAAATAGCTTGCCTGACTCGTTGGCAAAAGCTCAGGAATTGGAGGCCAATAAAGTTCAGGCACATTTTGCCCTTCAATTCAATAGAACCCATAACAATAATAATATGAACAATAATATTCACAGAAATCAAAACTGGTTGCGATTGGCTCGGAACAATGATCAGGGACAAAGGGATCAGCGTAATAATTTTCATGCTCGTTCTGAACCGAAAGCAGAACCAATGGAGCTTGATGGTTCGGCAAATATCGCTGCTAGCCCACCACGGATTTTTAATCGTAATGATAACGGAAACTTCAGACAGTACGGACCTTTTTACCATAAAGATAATTCTCCACATTTCCGACCGGGTAATTTTAAAAACAATTTTCAACAGGGGGCGAAACGACAATTGACTGGTAGTGGTCTGGCCAGCCTTCAACCTCGTGATAAAGTACAGAGGATAAATAATCTGAATGAGGAATATTTTTTAGATCGAGAATTGGACTGCCATACATCGTTAGGACATCCTCGACAGGAAGAAGATGCAGAATTTTAATTGATAGTGGCGCTACGAGCTGCTATTGTAGTCCTGGAGTTCTCACGAACAGAAGGGAGCTAGTTATTAAGAAGAGGGTAAAAACCATTAAGGGCTTTGCCATCAGTAGATACTTTTACGAAGCGAATATTTTTGGATTTAGGGAAAGATTTTATGAAATACCTAATTTGGAATCTGACATCCTTATACAATTTTATGAGAAGGGCGAAGATAATTTTGGATTTTGAAAATGGAACTTTAACTTGCGGTAAACATCTGAAGAAAATTATAGGTCTTGGGAATGGAAATATAGGGAAAGATAGTGGGAATAACGAGCATTTGAGGAAAAATGCTTTGAATAATTTGAATAATGAAGAAACTTCTAGTTTTGGTAATTAAAGTGAAGAATCATTGGAAATTTTACAGGGAAACGTTATAAGAAATATACAAATTCTACATTCTAGTATAAATATGAATTTACCGTTTAGAACGGACGTCAGGGCAGAAATTGGAACACTTGCTGAAGCTCCAATATGGAGCAAGCAATATCCTTATCCACTTTCTGCGAATAGTTTCGTTAATAATGAAATAGAAAAATTGCTAAAGGACGAGATAATTCGTCCCAGTAAATATCCATATAACTCTCCAATATGGGTTGTTCCTAAAAAGGGAATGAATAATGACGGTACGCTAAAACTGCGTATGGTAATTGACTATAAAAAACTGAATTAACAAACAATATCCGATAAATATCCAATTCCTGATTGTAATGTAATTCTGTCAAATCTGGGAACCGCGAAGTATTTTTCTACAATTGATCTGGAATCTGGATTCCATCAGATTCTCATGAAGGAGCAGGATATTGAAAAAACTGCGTTTTCCGTCAACAACGGAAAATACGAATTTATAATATTACCCTTCGGCCTTAAGAACAGTCCGAGTATTTTTCAACGGGCTATGGACGACATTTTGCGCCGCGAGTATATCGGAAGGATATGTCACGTTTATATAGATGACATAATTGTCTATTCGAAAACATTAAGGGAACATCTGAAAATGATAATTAATAAGCTTAGAGAATCGAATATGAAAATTTCGTTAGAAAAATCAAGATTTTATGAGAAGGAAGTGGAATTTTTGGGCTACGTAGTGGCTCACAATGTAATTAAAACTGACCCAAGAAAATTGGAAACAATAAGGAATTATCCTTTACCTAAAACGTTAAGACATCTTCGAAGTTTTCTTGGAGTTGTGGGGTATTATCGTAAATTTATAGAAAACTACGCGAGAATAGCTAAACCATTGACAAAATATTTATCCGGGGATAATGGGAAAGTGTACCAACACATGTCCAAAAAAATAGAAATAAATTTGGATGAACAGGGTGTGCTTACTTTTAAGAAACTTAGAAAATTATTATCCGAACAGGTTGAATTAGCTCAGCCTGATTTTAGTAAGAAATTCATACTTACCACCGATGCCTCTAATGAAGCAGTGGGTGCTGTCCTCAGCCAAGATGGCAAACCCATTACATTTATTTCGAAGACATTAACTGCAACCGAACAGAACTATGCAACGAACGAAAAGGAACTTTATGCCATTGTTTGGGCACTCAGAAATTTAAGAAACTACCTATATGGCAATTCAAATCTCGAAATTCACACGGACCAACAACCGTTGACATTTGCCGTTTCTGCACGAAACCCAAATGCAAAGATTAAAAGATGGCGCTCCTTTATAGAGGAATTTTCGCCTAAGATTATTTACAAGCCAGGTGTCACCAACGTGGTAGCTGATGCTCTTTCGCGTCAATACTTGAACAATATTTCAGACGAGGAATCTTTGCATAACACTCAACATTCCACTGAAAGCAGTGATGATTTTAACATTCCGGAAATTTCTAGACCTTTGAAATTTAAACAACAGATATTGTTGAGTAAAGCTAATTTTATGATACATGAGATGATAGTAACCTTTGGAAGAACTAGACATATTATAGAATACGACAATAGGGAGAATCTTAAGACCATCCTTTTAGTTACTGCGGTATATTGTACGCAGGAAGATCTTTACGATTTTAAAGAGACTATCAGAGGTGTTTTCACAAATAAGTTTGTTTACACCAAAATATTTCCCATTGACGTGATAAGTATTGACGATCAACAGAACATAATACAGGATACCCATTCTCGAGCTCATCAGAGCTGTAAGGAGAATTGCAAACAGATATATAAACAATACTATTGGCCAAAGATGACTGATCACTTTAAGGAATATATCGGAGAAAGTCCCAATCGGTGAGGCTCCGATTCCCAACAAGGAGGGGGAGTATCTAAATATTGATATTTTTACGCAGAAGGTTTAAAATTCATAACCTGCATTGATGCATATTCAAAATTTTTAATTATTAAATGTATCGAAGATAAAACTAACTTAGGGGAAAAAGTGTTAGACGTACTACAGGGTTTTCCAAATGCTAGGAAAATTACACTCGATAACGAACCAGGCTTTTCAACTGCTCAATTCAAATCACTAATGCAGCGATTGGGAATCGAATTATATTACTGTACGCCACGACATGGCACAACGAATGGTCAAGTCGAAAGAGTCCATTCCACTATAATAGAAATAGCTAGATGTATTAAGGAAGAATTTCATCTATTAGAGGATAAGGAAACTTTCTATAGAGCAGTTCAACAATATAATCTTACAATTCATTCGGTCACACAGAATAAACCATCAGATATTCTTTTTAATAAAGTGTCACACAATTTAGTGGAAACATTGAAAAGGGCTCAAAGGAAAATGATATTGAGAAATGATCCAGGACAGGTAAAAACCTATCAACCGGGCGAAATAGTCTATGAGAAAATTGTAGGGCAAAGGAATAAATTATTGGCACGATTTAGGAAACAAAAAGTTAAGGAAGACTTAGGTAATAAGGTGAAAAGTAGATTTCGTAATAGAATAATTCACAAGGATAATATTAAGACTTGAACATTTCGGATAATTTTCTTTCTTTTTACGGACCATAACATTGTAGTTGACAAGGTCAACAGACTTCTAACGAATAATGAACGACAAAGGGTAATTAATGGGGATACGATTGAAAGAATTAACTTACTGACCAACACCACGAATAACATTTTAAGGACAATTCAGTCTTTGGGGAAAGTTCAAAGGACAGTGGAGGCTTCTATTAGAAGCAAGATAAATATTATCAGAACGGAAGTAGCGAACATGGAATACGCCTTACAGTGGGCAAAAGTGTGCGTAATAAATTCCTTTATACTCTCGGAGCGGGAAATTGATGAAGCTAAGGAGTTTTTAGACTTGGAAGAATTTCCTTATAATAATTTGGAAGAAGCATTAGGATTTGCTTCAATTAGAATAGCTACGGATCATTCGTCATTAATTTACATAATAAATTTGCCGGCCATTGATCGGACAAATTGCGAAAAAAATATTAATTAAACCTATAAGGCAAAATGAAAAGATTATAAAAATTCATTCGGAAAATGTTATTAAATGTGAAAATCAAATTTTTCCAATTAAAAATGATTGTTTTGAATTTAATAAATTGTGTATTTGTAATAATGAGAATTTAATAGATATAAGTGAAACTAATTGTATATCATCACTTTTAAAAAGCAAGAATCAAAATTATACTTTCATAAATAACCGACACGTACCTACCGTACAAGAATTATATCTAGGCGTTATCCTTTTAAATCAATTTAACGGAACTGTGGAAATATCCGAAAATAAACATATCAACTGTCAGGAACATACCTAATTCAGTTTCACAATGAAACAATTACTATTGGAAATCGAACATTCTTTTCTAGAGAATTACCAACTTGGAAACCGCTTCCAGCTGTTTTACAGCTATCATCTAATAAATCATTAGTTCAAGAAGTTCTGTCTTTGGAAATGATGAAGAACTTACAAGTAAATAATATCGATGAAATAAACTCTATATCAACTAGGGGGAAGTTAATATTTTCAATCAATATTGTTTTATCTATTGCATTAATTATTGCAGCTTGCCTAGTAATTTGCAAAATTAGACCTAAATCCAATTCAGATATTAATGTGATAACAATGGTTAATGAAGAAGTCAAACCAAAGGCTTCAAATAATGAAGAATTCTCTTTACACGAATCCAAACAACGATTCTGTAGCGCTAATGATCTTCCAGCATTTTAACAATCGGGACGATTGATCTTACAAGGGGAGGAGTTAAGATATGGCATACCATCCCTTAATATGAAACTATAAACTTTTGTCGCTACACGAGCAAAACATTTAATCCTGACGAAAGCGTCTGCAAGTTGTTATAAGAAACTCTTATTTTTTGTTTCCCACAGTTCATACTCGAAAATACAAATATAAGTATGCTTTTTGCTATTTGGAAGTGTTGTGTTAACCTAGCATTAAGTGAAGATGTTTGAATATAAAATAAATAAAAATATATTTTTTTTTTAATAAATTACCAAAAACATTAATTTGTATGGAGCGGTTTTCTGATGAATAATGCCACAGTTATCTAAAAACTTTTGGAATGGTCCATTTATATACTCAGTGCCGTTGTCTGATCTGAAAATTTTAATTTTCTTTGCACACTGATTTTCAGCAGTTGTTTTAAACTTTCTAAATTCCTCGAAAACGTCAGATTTTCTTTTGATTGGCGACAAAAATACTTTTCGTGAATAATCATCCACAAAAATAACAATAAAACGAGCACCTGAGAATGATTTGATTTCATTACATCTGAGTGAACAATTTCCAGAGCTTCTGTTGCACGATGATCACTTATTTTCCTTGTACACAAATTTCACATTTGTTTAGCTTCATTTGAAAATCAATTTCATTCGTGTTTCTTATTTTACCCAAATTTTCATCACAAATATGGCCGAAGCGGCGATGCCATAAATTAGCATTCTTATTCACGATCAACGCTTTTTGTGTATTATTCTTAGAAACACAATTTAACTTATATAAATTGTTCTTTAAACTTGCAGTTGCTATACGTGTATTATCGCTGTCAAAAATTTTACAGAAACAACCCTATTTCCATTTGCAGTTAATTGCCGTACAGACAATAAATTTGCACATAGCTGTGGTTCGTACTCAAAGTTTTTTATTGGTTTTTCATTTTCGTCGTTAGACAAAAATACACTTGCATCACCAACACACTCAACCTTGAGTTTCTTGTTCTTACCCAATAAACATTATTGTTTGATATCAACTTGAGATGCATTTGATATCAAATACCATTCTCAAATCTCCAACGTTAATTCTCAAATGCACCTCAATAGTCCGATTATAGTCTTCTCAACTTAAAAGGCTCATTTTTAATATGGTGATTTTCTTAGTTATCAAATTGAGAAATTTGTGATTCTCAACTTGATATCAAAGAAATTTCTCCAATTGGTTTCAAATGGATGGTACGGAATTGCCATATTAAAGAAAGCCCATTTATATAAATTTAAGATATAAACAATGTTTTTTACTTAGTTTTGTAACTTATTTATTATATAAAAAAGACATAAAATAATGCGATCATAAAAAACAATTCATTTGAGTTATTTTTAAGTAATAATAAAAAAACATCATAAAAAAGATCATAAAAACAATTGATAAAATTTGATTCAAATTGATTTATTAAAGTTCTTATTAATAATAAAAAAACATTAATTAATTGGCGTGTTAGAAAAATGATATGAGAGTTCTTTCGAACTCGCTGTCCGAAGATGCAGCTGCAAATTTTTGATTGTAAGCTTCTGGAAAGATTAATTAGATTTAGTTAATATCAGTGTTGCCACTTTTTGAATAATTATTCAAAAATGGGACTGTTTACACATTCGTTGGATAATTTTTGAATAATGACATTTTTGTGTAGTTTTTGTGTAATTTTACTTTTTATCGAAATTTCCGTAAATTTTTAAAAGTCCCGGAGCTTTTTAATAAATTAATAAATATTAGTCGATATTTAGACGAAACGAGTTTGTCAGTGAAACATTTACCACAAATCTCCATTTTCTGGTGAATTACTTTTGTAGATTTTTTCAACACTAAACCCAATTTAGAAGAAATCAAAAATGGTGTTATGAATTTTTTTGTTTTATTTAAAGCACCGCCTTTTGTTTATTTTTTGCGAAAATAATTGTCAAGCTTCTTTTAAAAATTCTCTTGGTTTCCATGAACACTTAAAAATTCAGCGAAAGAGTGGGAAATTTGAGTTTGTTATGATTGTGACTTTCTAATATCTGAAAATTGTTTCGCTGTAGTTATCATGATACTGGGCTTTGGCCAGACAAAAATTTTGCTAACGCAGCAAGGTGGAGCAGAATCAGAATATTTTAGAATTCTGTAAATCCAACATGTTTCAGATTTCAACAGAATCGTACGAAATTTTTGAAATAATGTTATATTTTTATTTTTAAAAAGAAAATTTGTTGATACACATACTGCAAAGAAATTTCATATTAAGGTCTGCCTTGCTACCATTAACATAAAAATAAAACATTTAAAGCTAGGGTTGAACAGGGCTTATGCCATCACATTACTGACGCCTTGGAGAATCTACTCCAACTTTTTTTTTAAACTCCCGCTTTGTGCTCAGAGAAAAATTGGTTTAATTTAAATATAAACGGTTGAAGTTTGAGGAGTATGGGAGAGAATAATTAGCAAGTAAGTAATATTTTTGCATGCAATGCATCTGAATGAAGTAGCCTTTCTGAAAAACAAAAATACTTTGTTCTGAAAGAAAATTTTAATATGGATAAAATACCATTTTTTAATATTCAAATTTAAAAGAACGCTATTTTAATCCTTAAAAATATATTGCATTCCCTTTAGTTAATAGAATAATTTGTTATATTTTCTGAGAAATTGGCCAGGATTTGCTTTTTCAGATGGCAAAAACACGGAACAGGTTATGGCAAAAATGCTAAATTTTAATTTTAAAATGCAAATAACTTTTGCACTTTGTAGATGATAGAAATGTCACGTCTTTAAAAATCGGTTTGTGAATAGGAAAATGGCAAAACTTTGGAATCGAATGGCATAGCTACCGCAGTTTTGGCCATCCAAAATTAAGTCTGAAATTTCATATCAGTCGGTAACAAATGGCGAAATTCTTCCCAATATATTTGTATTCTTCTCCACTGTGTACAGGAGAGTTTATTTTGAAATAATACGAAAAATAAATTTTTTGTGTAATTTCATACGGTTTTGGATAATTTTTGATCTACAGCTGTGTAATTTTTTGTTTTACTGGTGGCAACACTGGTTAATATTAATTTCAATCATAACATAAAAACATAATTACCTTTTAATGCCGCTGTGACACTTAGAGCTCGTACAGGTTGTTTTGTCTTAGTTCCTTGCCAGGAATATTTGATAGCTACCTCATCCGTTATCATTTTCCGCCAAGCTGTTTTTAAAAATTTTATGGAATTGCCACATACTAACGCCATAAGTTCGGAAACCTAGTAGATGAATTATTAAACTTTAGTATTTGGAATTTTGTTTATATTTTTGTCAAACTTACCAGGTCGTTAAACTTGTTTTCAGATGCTTGAATTTTATCTTCGAATAGGCTGAAGTCCGACACTAGCTGAAATGGTGTTTTTGGCAAAATTGGCTTTCGTTTTAAGGTCGTCTTATTTCCCCCCGATTTTACCTCATCCAGTACTCTTTTTAGTAATTTCTGAGTGATTTCATGTTCTAAAAATATTGGAAATGTGCATTGTGTTTTTGTTTTTAGAAATATGCTTAATGCGTTATACCTTTGAGCACATTTTTTTGGAAGTTGTCAATCTTTTGATTTAACTCATCCCAGTCTAAAAAATTAAAAATAATTCAAAATTATAATTGAAATTTAATATAATTATACTAATAAAAAAAATATAATTACTTATGCTCACCTTTTTTGGTTACATACTCTTCGGTTATTGTTAAAAACGTACTGTTTAGATCCATCTACATGTGAATGAAGGGTATAAATAAAAATTGATTAGATTCGAAATTACTAAACATAATTATTTTTTGTGATATTAGTTCCACTAAATGTTGATACTGTGAATTGGAAAATTACAAAGTGTCGCAAAATTTAATATTAAAATTGGATGATTTTATTGGAATAGTGAAAAAGTCCTTTATATTCAAAACTTCCTTTCCTATAATTTCTATATCGCTTTCATTTTGAGAAATAGACATTACTTTAAATATTCTATTGTTTATACTAGCTGAGTTTTCGACTTAACTATATCCGTTAACTCATAAAAAAGCTCAAAGTGCATAAAAACGCGTTTAAGACGAAAAATAACACATGACTTTTCGTATGCACGTTAACTTTCAACACGGATAATTATCAAAGTTGAAAACTCAACGTTTATACATTTTCACATCTAACGTAACTTATTCGCGTTACTTCCTAAAAACTTTTGCTAACGTACGTTCGATTATAACGGAAAAATTATGAACATAACCTGTTTAAAATTTTTTATACTACAATCGGTTTAATGCAGATTTGCTTTAAATACTTAACGTTGATAGGCATGAGACAAAATACAGCTACTATAAAAATTATCAGGTCTTTTTGTAGAAAAATAAAACAAATTGGTATAAATTGATTTAATTGTCCCCTTATTAAGAACTTTTTTATTTTTATTGTCATTTGGAGGTTTGGGCAATCTTAAGCTATCTTCTACCAATCTGTTATATATCTGAACTGCAATTTGATGATTTTTTTTACATTTCCTTTTCAGTTTAGACAAATAGTTTTCAAATTTGAAAGCACTTATGGATTCTAGGCAACCATAATTAAATGCATCATTTGCTAAGTGCGTGAGGCAGTGAAAATTAAAAGTTAAAAAAGTATCATCGTAGAGGCGAGATACATTTTTAACAAACTCAGACAAAAGAACTTTTGCACATTCGTTATTTTCCATACAAGATTTTTCATCTAACAGAATTCTAACTCCCAAACTGAGCAATAAAAAATGATTATATCGTTCAGCATCTAAAACGTCAGCAAGGACGAAAATGCCTGTATATAAAAGAAACGATCTTAATTCTGTAGCCTTGAACCTTTCAATTTCATTTAAGCTTCGAGGATGTCTAGCAAATTCTTTTGGCACTTGGTTGCTCAAAAAAAGTAGTTTTGAATTTAATAATTTAATTTCTGACGGTTTTAAAGAAAAAATGCAATTTCTTTTTCTGATCCAACCAATGAGTAAAGTTTTCATAACGCCAAGGCACACTACATGCATATAATCATTAGGAAATGAATTCACGATATATATAGGTAATTTTTCTATAGCCAGTGGCTCTAGCAGTTTGTGATGGTTGGCATCTATTCTTAAGCGAAAGTTGGAATCAGTTCTGAAATTATGTACCGCACTTCTAAAAATCATTCTATGATTAACAGATTCTCCTTTCTGGGTACATTTGAGACAACGAAAGAATCCCGTATGCCCTTTGATACCAAGAATATGCGATCTTGCTGGTGCATCGCATATAAATGCGCGACAATTGACAGGAAACAATTTTTCCTCAAAAATTAAACCCACATCAATCAGTTCACATAACTCATTAACAAACCTTGTTAAATATGTATTTGGACACAATGATTTACTTTTACCACAATAAGCGCCTACAACCATAACGTCTGGCGTCCCATTGACATTTATTAAAATAGGCCAACTTTGCAAATTGGAACTCTTTGCTAAAGGAAGGCCATCAATATTTATATTCAGGCTTAGTTCGCCAGAAAATGAAGAATTTTTTAGCAAAAAATCGGTCAATGTGTCTTTAACGCCGTAATGTACATATTCACCTAACCCCATTTTTTCAACTGGCTCACTTTTGGGAGTAGACTTTAAGGTCCTCGCGTCTTTAGGAAGTCCACAAATGTGGGTACTCAAAATTTTTAGAAGACTATTAGCAGCTGCGTTTGTAATATTAAATTGAACTGCCCATGACGCAAGCTCATCCCTCAATTCACCTAAATTTTATACTATTTCCTCCTTTTCACTTTCGCCTTCCGATTCAGATGAATTGCCCTCACTTCTAAATTCCTCAAAAGACATGTTTCTACAAGCATTTGATGTCGAAGGTCCCATTGCCAAAGTTTCATCGGCAAATGAGCGCTCCGACAGCAAAGCCACCACCTGTCTTACCTCACTTTTAACTTTCTTTGATCTATTCATTTTTATATTAATTATTTAAACTTTGCTTACCTTTTATTGTCTTTCCTTCACTTAAATGTACTTTTATTTATTTATATTTTTAACACTTGCTTTTTTCACTATTTTCACTTCTTTCTTATTTGCACATTTGTAATAAATGAATAAATGCAGCTGCAACATGTGTTTTTTAAACGCTACCAGATCTATAAGTGATTACACAAAACAGCGCTGCCATACGAGAATAAAAAAATTAGAAAAAATCTCAAATTTATCTCAAATCGTATTCAAGTTCAAAAAATGTTTGGTCTCAAGTGGAGAAGTGTTAGATATCCACTTGAGAATTAAAATTTTTCTCAAAGATTGGATAAAATATTAAATCTCAAATTGATGTCAAGTTGAAAACAAAAAAGGAGAAAAATGTTTCAACTTAAGTTGAGAATTACATTAGAAATCAACTTGAGAATTAAGCTTTTCTCTAACATTGGAGAAATAATTTTTCAATGCATATTGGGTAGCAACAATAACTTCTTTACCTTGTCTAGCTTTTACGTTGTGCAAAATTGTTTTTGACATGTGCGTTGTTGCGCATGAGTCGATGTACCAATCATCTGCGCCGACGTCACCAGAAGTAAACAATGATGCTAGCAGAATTCTGTCGTTTGATTTTTTCGTTTGCTGCTTTGTGCCGTTATCTTTTAAATTTTTCTTCTGCATGTTTGGACAATTCTTAATAAAATGTCCTTCTTTTTTACAGCCATGACACTTGAATTTTTTTCCTTTTTGATAATTTCTATATGAAACAAATGCATTCTCCTCTGTTTTCACAGCATTATCAAATTTGGCGTCTTGTAACAGTAAATTCTTTACCATATCAACGCTTAACTTGGATTTAGAATTCTCCACAGTTAATACAAGAGAACGAAACTCTTCCGGCATGCCGCCCAACATCAATGATACAATTAGCTCGTCATCTATATTCAATCCGGTGTGCTGTACTTTCAAAGAAGTCATTACCATTTTATTTACATACTCATCCATAGAGCCAAAATCAGACAACAACAATTTTAACAATTCTACTTTTCTTGTGAGACCGGTGTCCTCATACGAACTCATCAAAGCTTGCCAAGCATCTTTTGCTGTTGTAGCCGTCGCTATGTGTGCAAAATTACTAGGTTCCACCATTAACGTTAATTCTGCCAATGCGCGTTCATTTGCGTCTTTGTCAACTTCCTTGAAACTTTCCTTCAAATCTGCTTCAACAATTTTCCAGCAATTTTTTAACACTAAGTACGATTTAGCATGACGCTTCCAAATATCAAAATTGTTACGTCCACACAGTTTCTAAATGGAAAAGATAAACTTGTTGCCATTTTTACAATCGTTTCTAACTTTAATTTACAAAAAAAATGCATTTGTTGATTCTTTTTATTAAAAGTTTTAATTTTCTATTATGTGAACAAATGGCCCATAATCTGTTGTTAAGTAGAGCACAAACGCAGTGTTTGGTTTGAATGTTACAAAGGAACTAAAAAAGTTTTATTAAAATCTCTCATTCTATGAGTTACAGTTATATTATTAGTGATGCTAAAACTAAATGGTTATTCGATTTACAACAGCATGCAATTAAACTTTTTCATAAAATCCATTCCAAGAATTCCATCACATGGTATTGGGAAATTATTTTCAACCACATGAAAAATGTGGGGTATTAAAAAATCATTAGTCTTCATATATAAAAATGGATTTAACTTTACCTTTTCCTATACCAGTAAGTATATGTGCCGTGTTTATTCGTTTAAATGTGCATTGTTGTTTTATTAAGCATATGTCAGCTCCAGTGTCCACCAATAGTGTTACTGTAGTATTAATGATATTTATTCGAATTTGAATGAAACAACTAAAATTAAGGTTAAGGTTATACACTTTCGCATTTACTGACTTGATCTTAGGGGATCGTTCGGGTTTTCCGAACTGTTTTCACTTGCAGTTATTGCTCTAGCGTGGTTTCTGGTTCCATTATAATTGCCACGTTCTCTTCTATTTCTGTAATTATTATTTGAATAATTGTCAAGGTTGGCAACCGAAACGAATAACGATATAGGTATCGGTATTGGTGTCGATATTTTATTTGTTTCGGTATCGGTAACGGTATTTTAATCATATCGGTATCGGTATAACCGATACCGAAACATTAATACCGGTATATACCGGTATTATTGAAAAAATTTACAAAAATATAAAAAAACGTTCTTAATTATAAAAAACTCAATTTTATTAAATTTTTATAAAGGGTAACTATAGTTTATGGAAATGTTTTTATAATATGAACAAAAAACAATAAAAAATTTCGAAGTGTTTTATTTTTTAAACACATACATTTTCTTAAATCTATTAGGAACACAAGTTGATTCACTACAAATATTTTATATTTGTATTGAGATCATATAATAAAATAAAAAAAAATAAGTTTATAAAATTAATAAAAGGAATCTGTAAATTCAATTAAAGGTTTAAGAAACCAGTTTATATATGAAATTTTATTTACAAATTTGTAAATTTGTGGCCCTTTGTTCCTAATGGAACCATAGGACATAATATATATATATATATATATATATATTAGGGCGGGTCGATTTAATAATCGCCCATGGCTCAGTGAAAATCGTATTCTAGGGATCAAAATAAGAAACTTTGCCGAAGGAACCATACCTCTAAAACGAATTCTACTACCCCTAACTGTTGACTTTTGTCCCGTAGGGTCAAGTTTTGAAAAATCCCACTTTGACCCATTTAGAGTGCCCCAATCGAGTCCAAATGTTTGACCGACCCCCACTAACTTTGGAGGGCCGATCCACCCATGCCAGTGGCACACCCCCTGGAACTCCCCTGGGGGATTCCCCATACAAACATTTTAAAAAATCACCATTTTTGGGACTTTATTTTATTATTTTTTATTTATTTTATTTATTTTTATTATTTTATTTATTTTTTCTCCTTAGAAATTTTTTTAGTCAGAACATATGTAAATGAAAAAATTAATTTAACTTAGTAATAGAAAAGAAAAAATAAAAAATTACTGTTTGAAGTCTTTTTTGCTTTCAAGTCTGGGCATTTTTTCTTTTCTATTACTAAGTTAAATTAATTTTTTCATTTACATATGTTCTGACTAAATAAATTTCTAAGGAGAAAAAATAAATAAAATAATAAAAATAAATAAAATAAATAAAAAATAATAAAATAAAGTGCCAAAAATGGTGATTTTTTAAAATGTTTGTATGGGGAACCCCCCAGGGGAGTTCCAGGGGGTGTACCACTGGCATGGGTGGATCGGCCCTCCAAAGTTAGTGGGGGTCGGTCATACATTTGGACTCGATTGGGGCACTCTAAATGGGTCAAAGTGGGATTTTTCAAAACTTGACCCTACGGGACAAAAGTCAACAGTTAGGGGTAGTAGAATTCGTTTTAGAGGTATGGTTCCTTCGGCAAAGTTTCTTATTTTGATCCCTAGAATACGATTTTCCCTGAGCCATGGGCGATTTTTTTGCCTCCCCACAAATCGACCCAGCCTAATATATATATATATATATATATATATATATATAAATTTGTCACAAGTTAGAGAATATTTATGAAGTTAAATAAATTAAAAACAATGTTGCCAATGCAAATTATAGGCTGATAACCGCACTTTGAAATTGTAACACGATTTTCTATTAACAATGAATAAAAAAGTTAAATTGTTTAACAATTTTGGAAATTTTATATTAAAAAAAATTAGTATTTTTGCTAAAAACGTGAAAAAAATAATTTTTTTAAAACCGATTCCATACCGGTACGACACCGGTATTAAGGGAAAAGGTTTTTGAATACCGGTATTTTTTGAAATCAAGAATTTCGGTATTGGTATCGGTTGTCAATTTGAAAGGGTTTTGAAACGGATAACGGTATTATAACGGTATCGGTTACCAACCTTGTTATTATTGCTATTGTTGCGGTTATTATTATTGTTATTCCTGGAGAAGTTACCTCTTCCACGGAATTTTCCTTTGTTCCTGCGGTAATTGCCATAATTGGGTCTTTGCCCATAGTAAAATATGACATTTTGTTGACCAGTTGCCTCAGTGCAACTAATAACAAATTTGCTAATTGCGTCATTCATATTATTGAATTAACCAGCTTCCATGATCAATTTTACTTTATCAATATTGCAATTTTGTGTAAGTGCTTTTACAGCAACTTAAGTAGAGTATTTATTTGCCAAATCGCAGGTCAACCCATCTGATATGTATGCATTCTCAAGTGATTTAACCAGAGATTCCACCTCTACAATAAGCATTTGCAGACTTGTTGTTCTGTTTGGTATTCATTATTTTTGGAGACAAGACCTCGACTGATTCTCCTCTTACTGAACTAGTCAGTTTATTTATAATTTCAGCGATTGAAGTTTCATTGCTAATTAGATTTCTATCAGTTCCCTTTAGTTTCATTTTTATCAGAGATACGGCTACTTGTGCGTGCGTATCCTTAAGTGAATCTACTAAATGGAGCGAATCCAAAAATGTACGCAGATTTTCGTGTTTACCATCGAAATCACAAATCAGCCTTGAGGCTGTATTAAGAAATTCTACTACTGTTTGTGCCATATTTAAAAGTTTCCTGTCTACGGATTCCTCCCTATGTATCAAGAAAATATTTTCATGTATGGAGGCAGGGATTTCAAGGACTATATTTTTCCTAAGTGCAACAGTAACAAGCTTTTCCGTGATATCCACGAAAAAACCGTCGGCTGCGGCTTTATGCGCGACTGTGAATCTAGAGTAATGCACATTAAATAACACCCTAATCTTTTCCAGACAATCAATTAGTATATCCAAGTGTTTTTGGATGGTTTCCTCCTCAGTATCCCAGTGTAGAAACGGTAATGACATATCATTATTTTTTGGATTACCAGTAATGACACCCAATTACCTTCTGCATTATTTGAAAACATATAATAATGAGTTACTGATAATGCCTTATTTTTATCATTATTTCAAATAAAAATTAATTTTCTAGATTTTTTTTTAAATTTTTTGAAATCTATTTTTAGACTCAATATTTTTTAAACACTGGTAAGGATATATGTAACCACATATTTTTTGTATGTTGGGGAGTAAGCTTACTTGTGTGCAGCAGGTCAATTATGTTTTTATCTATTAAATATTACATGTCGATATAGCTCAGATGGTAGAGCTATTGACTGGCAATCTGTAGACCCAGGTTCGATTCCCGCACAAGCAAATTTTATTTAAAAAAAAAAAATACAATAAAAAATATTTTTTTTTATAAAATTTATTTTTTTGAAAATCTATTTTTGGACTCATTATTTTTGTCAGTACTGGTAAGGTAAAGTACATAGGTAACGATATATTTTTTGATTTTTCGTATGCTGGTGTGTAACCATAACTCATTATTTTTCGCGACATCGCCATATAAAGGTAATAAGAAATGTAATAACAAAAGTAACTAGTTACCATTACCAAGTATGTAGTTACATTACCACATATCTGGTAATGATTTTCCACACTGGGATTTCTATCAGTATTTAAGCTTTTATAAGATCTATCAAAAATATCTTTAATCGTTCTGGCTTTATTTAAAATTTGTTGCCACTCCATTAAATCTTATATAAATCATTTGCTCTACTTATATATTTCTTCTTCAATCTTCCATTATGCATTTGGTAAATATTTAAAACAAAATTAGTCGAGAGTATTATTGGGATCAACAAGAGGTATATCTTGATCTGAACAAAATGCGGATTGTTGGCTTCTCAATCTTGGACTCTAGTTGTGCTATTGTCATTTAAAAATTTTGCCTTCATCAAATTAAATTATAATTCTATTTTAGAGCGGTTCTTAACTGCCTCTATGGTAGGAGTTTCTTATATACAAACAATTGTATTGTCTATCATGAAAATGATCAACCCTTTTTGAAACAACAAATAAAAATCTAATATGACAATATCATATAAGAATTTGGACTTGAAGTAGAAGAATATTCTAACTAAATATATGAAAATATAGAAAGACCGAAAAAACAATTTTTATATTTTTAATGCAAAAATTAAGACAATTGTTGAAAATGAACATACCACGGCTAAAATCTCATTCAAATATTTAATTTGTTTTGAGTTTAAAGTTAGTTGTTTTTACAAAATGTAATGACAACAAACATACATATAAATAGTACCCAAAGGGTACTTTTATGTAATTGTTGCTTTCAAAAAGGAGTTGATTTATAGCTGGTTTTACCAAATCAGACAGTTCATGTACGAAAGTAGAAAATTCTCGTCCCGTTGATTTTTTGTACCTTATGTAATGTCTCGGTTTGAGTAAGAAAGTTATCATTTTCTTATTGTGGACAACTGAAGGGTAGAGTGATGTCTACGAAACAATTGTATTGTCTATCATGAAAATGATCAACCCTTTTTGAAACAACAATTAAAAATCTAATATGACAATATCATATTAGAATTTGGACTTGAGGTAGAAGAATATTCTAACTAAATATATGAAAATATAGAAAGTCCGAAAAAAATTAAGATAATTATTAATTGATATAACTTTACCAGGCTTACACTATCGTACATTTTATATGAATACCCTAATATCACAGTAATACGAAACAAACAAAAAAACAATTGCTATAGAGATGAGCGCGTGATACAATTTTTTTACAAATTAATCTTTGTCGTATAAATAATAAAAAATCAAATATGGTGTGTTACTGTCATTTTAAAGATGTGACTAAAATCTTACTGATGTTCCACTTTTATTAGACGTTCGTTAACATAGGTAAACAAATTCGTGGGTGGCCATAGTTTTTCATAACAACAATTTTGATACGTGGGAGTGCTTAGGTGAGCGTGAGTGAAACATTCGTTGTAGTGACTGAAGTATAAAATAACCACTTATTTTTTCTGCAAAATGTTAGTAAACATTTTTTTTCGGGCGTGATAAGATTTTTGTACGTAAGCGTGAGTGATCAAAACTCACTCACACACCCATCTCTTAAAAAAAACCAAAATGCACCAACAATAACACCTAAATATAGAAAAATACAACAGTTCTGTTCAATAATTAGGTATATTAAGACAAACAGGCCTTTTATACAAAATTAAAAAAAAAAAAAATGGAGCAACACACAACAATTTTTTTTTTAATATAAAACCTCAAATGTTCTACTTTTCGAAAATCTACAAATCAGAACCCAGGACTGCCCAGAAAAATAACCCTGGAAAAACACCCAAAATTGGTCAATATTTAAAAAAATAATTAAAATATTTACACATAATTATTTTTAACAAAAAGGTATTAACTATATACTTAAATACCTGAAGTTGGAGGTTCCATCACAAAAAATTAATTTTTGAAAGGCTAAATAGAAAAAATTAAGACTTGAATCGTATCAATTTTCAATTTTTGCCACTGCCCAGCAAAATATTGGTAATGACACCTCATTACTATCTGCATTACCAAAAATGATATATCATTACCTTCTGCATTATTTTATAATATAAAATAATGACTTCCTAATAACGGCCTATTGTATTCATTGTTTCTAAATATAAAATAATGACTTCTCGTAATATTTTAAATAAATACTTTTTACACAGTTAAATTTTATAAATTTTTATTTATTATATGTAAATATGTTTTATGTTTAAATTTTTATGACGAGTCCTAAAATTACACATAGAAAAAACTTAAATTTTTCTGAATGTATTTTCTTAAGCTAATAGTATTTGCTGAACTCCTTATTTTTAAGAATCAAGTAAGCAATCGGATAACCACTTATAATTCAACTTTTTGTAAGCATGTGTGTAACCACTTATTATTCAAAATCTCATAACTACTTATTTCTCATTTTTTCGTAAGCGAGCGGGTAAGCGTGACTACTTATAAAAACGACCACGCCAAACAAAAATAATGAGCTTAGACGCCAAAAAATAAGTTGTGCGGAGCTATGAATTTCTATTATATAACTTCTTATTTGGTAATGAAAGATTTTGCTGGGTGTATGCGAAAACACTCATAATTCTCTAACTTTGAGAGCTCACTGTAGAATAAGTAAACAAAATAGACAATTGATTGTGACAACTAGTGATGCAGAATTTTATCTAATTTTACCCGATACCAAAAATTATTTTAAAAAATTGATTCTAAAATTTGAATTAATCGCCACTTTGGCATCATTTGAACCCAATGTGCGGCGTGACCAATTTCGGCGCGGCGGCTGCAAAATTTTCGGCTCGAATATTTTTTTATAAAATTTTATTAACGAAAAAATTTTCAAATAAAAAACAGATTACGATTATTAAAGTGCAGCGGCGCGGATGATAAGTTCGGCGGCTTTGCTTCAGTCGAGTCATATTTTAATCAGATGCGATTCGAGTCAAACGGCGTCGGCTAAGAACTCGTGACCGACGGCATCGCGCCGTCGATTTAAGCCGATCGCCTTGTGACTCTAACATGGCATTCTGCAAATTGATGTCACGCTGAGTATCTTTTGATACCGTGGTAGACGTATTCTAAAATATCAGAAAATCAACCCTGTTTCAAGACTAGTGTATTGTGGCCTTAACGTTAGATAAAAACCTTGTAAATATTCAGAGCTTTGAAATTATTAAAACGCACAACATGCTGGTGTTTTTAATTTTCGTTATACAAACAACAATTTTAGTTACACAACCTTATTTGTTTAAGAATCGAACTACCAAATCCACAAATTTAGCTGGTTGATCAAAATGCACCAAATGTCCAGCATCAAGCCAAATTATATCCGAGTTGGGAAATATTTCTTGTATTTGTGGCCAACTTTTGGGGCTGAAATTATATAGAATCGGAAATAAAGACATATTAAATGTTAGGCAATTTATATAAACCGTAATTTTAAAATGTCAAACAGTGCGTTGTCCCTATATGATTAATGGACACAAATAAACGGATTTATCATATTAAACCTTCCGTTAGTCGCAACTGATCTGGTTGATACAAGCAACATTTTTTTATTGTAAGTTTTTCCCGTGAATTTTTTAAACTTTATTACTTTTTTAAATACTTTGAATTATTACTACTTTTTTAAATAATTTGGATTAATATTGTTTTTATGTTTACGAAATAAAAAGTGAAGACATAATTTTCAAAAGCGACTTTATCTTTATTATTCTTTAATTGTATCAGTTTCATACATTGCGACTAATCTCGATTGAAAATGATTGCTACTAACGGAAGGTTAAATAAAAATTGGTATGCTGTTTTCTTTTTCTAAAATTGGGCTAAATTTTTTTTTTTTTTGAGAAAATCGGCGCAAGGACATGCACACCTCCCATATATCCTGAATTCAAAATTTTAAATAAATATACGAGGAAGATTATTCAAGTTTTAAGACCAATAGTTTTTATTATTTATTATAATAAAAACCAGCACAAATCTTATTTTCATAAAAATGAGGTCTCCATATAATTTTTCTCCCAGTAAGTTTTTATATGTTTCCGTTCGCACTACCGATCGTCATCAGAAAACCTTTGTAGTATAGTAGACCCTCTTTATATTTAAATTAAACAACCAATATGTTTTAGTGTTCAGCGCAGACTGACTGCATTTATTAAAATAATAAAGATTAACCAAAAAAGTAAATGTAGTTGAGAATAATATTGACATATCATTTACATATTGTTAACCCAATATTTTTGTGATTACTTATTCAATACAGGGACGGCACTATACCTCCCTTTTTATATTAAAAATAATTATGATATAATCAATTCTAAAATTATAGTTAAGAAATAATCAATGTTAAAATTATGTTTAAGTATAACAAGGTTTGGCAATATACCTCCCTTTTTTAAATTAAATTTACAAAGTAGTAACTTTTGATTATTTCATTTTTTTTTTTTTATATAGATATATAGGATTAACTTAGATAAATAAGCATACATTTACATACATGTGTGTTTTTTTTAACTTCATATGCATACACCTCATTTTGTATTCTAATTAAAGTATTATATTTACATTTGATTTCAAATTCATATTTTTCCAAATTTTAATATGGATTTTTCTCTTTTTTATACCCTACACCACTACGTGGTCAGGGTATTATAAGTTTGTGCTGATGTTTGTAACACCAAAAAATATTGGTCCTAGACCCACCTTATAGTATACCGATCGGCTCAGAATTTTTTTTTTTATTTCGATTTAACGATGTCCGTCTGTCCGTCCGTCCGTCCGTCTGTCTGTCTGTCCATGCATTCTTGTGCGCACTCTACAGGTCGCAAATTTTTTATTTATTTTTTTGATGGACCAACACTCAGGAGATGCCCCCCTATTAACGCAGTGCATTGTGTTGCTATTAGGAAAATAGGTTATGAGGAGGAGGAAAGATGGAGTAGTGTTTGTGAATATTTGATTTAAATTTCTCAACATTGTAATTAACAGGGAAGACTTCTGCGGGGAGTTTATTCCACATACGGCTAGTGCGACTGATAAACGAATTCTCTCTATAATGCGTCGTGTGATCCACTGGACAATCGACTACAAACGGATGCGCTCTACTTGATAAGCGAGTATTACGAATAAAAACTTGGGCTTTGGGGACAAGTTCACTTATCTCAGCTGAGCACTTCCCATGGTAATATCGATAGAACAAGGTCACACAACCCACATTCCGACGATGCTCAAATGAGTCAATAGAGCTGGATACCCTATTGTCATTGATAAGCGCCGACGCCCTCCTTTGCACACGATCCAGAAGCTCCAAAATAGACTTCGAAGCTCCTGCCCATATATGGGAGTTGTATTCCATCTTCGGTCGGATATCGGTGGTATAAATAGTGAGTAAATCGGATGGAGTGAAGTACTTCTTGCACCGACGTAAAAAACCTAGACACTTGAATGCTTCTTTCGACACCTGAAAAACATGTTTATTCCAACGGACATCACACTGAATTTTCATGCCCAGAACATCAAGAGTATACGATTCCTCAATATCAATATCACCCATATGTATAGATGACAGTGTTGACCTCACAGCCCTTTGGGTCAACATACAACATTGGGTCTTGCGTGCATTAAAGTCGACCTTATTCGCACGACCCCACTCAGAGATTGTAGAAAGGTCACGATTCAGTGTGTCATTCATAATCTGCCTTTTGCCCCAATCTCCTCAGGGCTTGGCCTACGATCGAAGGAAAATGAATGACAAATGTTGCTGTCATCTGCGAAAGAGTAGATAGGGTTGAAAGTTTGACCAAGAAGATCATTGAGAAAGATAAGAAATAGGGAAGGAGAAAGAACAGAACCCTGCGGTACGTCTGAATTCCGCTGAAACTTGTCCGATGAGACCCCATCTATAACAACACGAATAGTGCGATCTCTGAGAAAGCTCGAAATAAAACGAGCGAAGTCATTACCGACACCAAACGCAATAAGCTTTGAAATAAGCGCCCCGTGCCATACACGATCAAAGGCCTTTGAAATATTAAGGTATTGTGATGAAACTTGGTACACCGACTTATGTCGGCCCAAGGACGAAGCCTATTGATTTTGGTTAAAATCGGTCCATGTTTAGACCTAGTGCCCATATAAGGGTCCCCCCAAAATTATATTGTTTATACGCTGCAGGTCGCAAATATTAAGATATTTTGATGAAATTTGGTACACAGACCTATGTTGGCCCAAGGACAAAGCCTATTGATTTTGGTGAGCAGCGGTCCATGTTTAGACCTAGTGCCCATATAAGGGTTCCCCCAAAATTATATTGTTTATACGCTGCAGGTCGCAAATATTAAGATATTTTGATGAAATTTGGTACGCCGACCTATATCAGCCCAAGGACGAAGCCTATTGATTTTGGTTAACACCGGTCCATGTTTAGACCTAGTGCCCATATAAGGGTCCCCCCAAAATTGGCTTGGTTACAAACTGCAGGTCGCAAATATTAAGATATTTTAATGAAATTTGGTTTGCTGACTCACATTATAGAAAATTTTGACACAAGTCCCATTTTAACCCATTCGAATTTCGGATCCAAACATTAGTTGGCTTTTAACCAGACTGGTGTAGGGTATTGTATAGTCGGCATGCCCGACTTTAACCTTTTTACTCGTTCTTAGATTTTAATGTGTAATTTTCTTTTTATTATAGTTAAAAATTAAAATGTTTTATTTTAACAAATTAAATTTATTTTGGCCTTTTAATATTTTCTTATTCTGTTTTTATGAACAGTTTTTTCCTTCTTTGTTGTTTCATTTAAAATTGTTACATTAACATCATCTACATCATCTATATTTGTTACAATATACGGACTATCGTAAATGCTTTTGTGCTTGTCATATGGTTCTTTTTGTAACAAAACAGTATCGTTAATTTGCAATATTTAGCAAGTTTATCATACAAATATTTGTTTCTTTGTTTGTGTTTACCAATTAGTTGTTTCGCTAATATGTTAGTTTTTTTGCAATCTGTATTAGATTTCTTCGCTATAATTATCTAAATTATAAATTGGATCTAAATTGGTGTTTTTATCATTCTGCATTGTCACAGTTTTACCAAAAACTAATTCAAAAGGAGTCAATTTATGGTCGAAAACTGTGTTAGATGTGGTGTTATGATAAAACGTGAAATATTTGAGGTAAGTATCCCAATCAGATAGTTTCTCACTTAAGTATATATTCGTTAAAAACTCTATGGTTACGTTCCACTGTGCCTAATGTTTGATGATGGTAGCTAGTCGAAAATTTTATTTAAATTTTTAAGAATTTACAGAGTTCAGAAAAAATTTCATTTTTAAATTCTGTTCCCAAATCAGATTTTATGGTTTTCATTTTCCCATAAACCAAGATAAAATTTTCAACAGTTGGTCAACAGTTTTTGCGGATTTGTCGGGGATGGAAATGGTAACTAGATATTTGAATAAGTCACATATAGGGTTTGTGATTTCCCAGACTTTTTCATTTCCCGGGAAACGGGAATAACAAAATTTGATTTCCGGGATTCCCGGGAAATATTTTTGAACAAAATTGTTAATGAAAACCACCTATATAAGTAATTTTTGTTAAAAAAAAACACTATTTCAGTACAAATTCAGGCTTATTTCTACAATTCTTCTTATTTCATCAGCATTACATCTTCCTGATATATAAACCAACCCCAGATTATAAAATGAATTATTTTCGTTTATACATATGTTCAAATATCTCTTTTGTGATATTCTTGTCCATTCATCTAAGATTATAGTAAATCTCCTATTGTTAGAAATATTGCTCGATATTTCTTTTATCATGATATCTTTTAGATGATTGTAAAATTTTTTGGCAATGCCAGGTTTTTATTATAAAAACTTTCTCGAATAAACGAAGATCTAGTTATGATGCGGATTGACATTCCGTCGACTGCGGCTAATTTGGATACCACTTCAGGAAATGTTTGCCCTTCCATAAAACGTTCAATGCCTATTCAGCTTACACTTTTTCAGGTACTTTGCTAATTTTAGCTGGAACTTTATTCTTGTTGTTGTTTTCTTCAAGAAAAGTTGCATGACCACCAGTTTTTTTTTTGTGAACCAAATTTAGATGTCGGATAACCAAATTTAGATACCTCCGTTAACCATTAGTCTTTTAAGGGCAAATATTGCACTGCGCTGCAATATTGTCCTTTTTTGTGAAGTATTTCCATAGTCCTGACATTTTATTCTTCAATATAAAAGAATATATTAGTTTGTAAGGAGGTGTATTAAAATAAAGCAAACTTACTTGAAAATATCACATTTATTAATGAAAACGTTACTTAAAAAATTATTGGCCCTCAATATAAAGGAGTATTTTAAATTTAAAGTCGACTTTTTAATCATACGGTTTTGTTCATTTTGTATATGAAAACCTTACAAAAATATTTATATTTTCAAACATTTTGATTGGTTGAAAATAAATTAACCAATCAGAATCCTCCAAAAATAAACCAAGTCAAGGTATACTGCCACCCAATATTTTAACTAAAGTCGACTTTAACTAAAATATACATTTTAAAAATTTAAAAAATCCTATTCCAAACAAAAACAATTTAAAAAACTTAATATTTTTAAAATTTCCCGTTTTCCCGGGAAAAATATATTATTTTCCCGGGAATTCCCGAACCCCAAACCCTAGTCACATATCAATCTTAAGGCTTATCTGTTCCCATAAGTAGATTGTGGTAAAGGACCTATTGTGTCTAAAACGACTATGTCAAATCCCGTAGTAGGGATCGGAGTCAGAACAAGTTGTAACAATTTCTTTTGACCACAATGCCCGCCTAGGATAGGATCGTTATGGTATATTTGCATTAGTTTCTGTTTTTCATTTTCCTCAGTTATTCTTTCAATTGGTTCTGTGAGACTAATTTCCAAAGTTTTTAATATTTTGGTACCATAATATTTTAATTTTTGTATTGTACAAATTGTAAAGAATAAATCGTCTTTTGGCCATTCTGCCCTATAAATTCCATGGTTGTTGGCATCAATTTCCAGCCTCGAAAGCATATAGTCTAAACTGAATGTTTCGTTAACGACATCAAATTCAATAGAAAGCAGATTTTAAAATTTTTTGTAGATATTTTTAATATATTCATCAAAATTAATTATATTTGTTCTTATCTGTGCAATATTCTTACTAAAATCATGAGAAAATTTGTCGTAAATCTTTAATTCGTAAGCATTTTCGTAAGAGTTGTTTAATTAAATTTTACCGTTGTCCATTTTTCTCGACACAGCAAGGGTTGTCATAGCAAACACTTGATTAGTTGTATTTTTTAATTCGCCTATTGAAACTCTGGATGGAGCATCCGCTCCTACATTAGCTTTAGCTTTAATATATTCTACTGTAAAATTATATTCAAAAAGTTCAAGTCTTATTCGAGTTAGTTTTGAAGATGGATTCTTTATATTGAAAAGATAAACTAATGGTCGGTGATCTGGCCGTACCGTAAAGGTAGTGCCATAAACGTAGGGACGAAACTGAGTTATTGCAAAGTGAATTGCTAGAAGTTCAAGTTCAATTACTGGTTTTTTCTGTTCAGCTTCAGTAAATGATTTTGAAGAAAAATATATTGGCAAATCGTTGCCGTTGAAGTTTTGACTTAATATTGCTCCACATCCTAATTTTGATGCATCTACTGTAATTAAAAATTGTTTTGTAAAGTCAGGGTATTGTAATATTTTTGGATAAAGAAGAACAGATTTTAATGTATCAAATGAATTTTGGCATTTTTCATTCCATTCAAAATGAACATTTTTATTTAAAGGTGCCGCTAACGTAGCATTGGTATGAATCGCCTATAGTTAATAGTTGTGTAGTGAATTCTAATCACTATTACCCATCCCTGATAATACTTTAATATGCAATGCTGATGATTGGCATCACTGCATATAACATATATATATATAAGTTAACACAGAAAACATTTAAAACTCCAAAAATATAAAAACAATTCACACGTTAACAAAGCTGACGTTGCGTCTACAATTACAACACATTCCAACAGCAACGTAGCTTTGTTCCCATTGATATTGCTGACTATGCGTCTGGCCAATACACAAGCCAACATTAAGCTGACGATTGTGTCTACAATTACAAAGTTGTTCCCATTGAAATTGCTGACCGGCGAATACACAAACAACATGAAGAGGTGGCGTGATCGGCTGACTGTTAGGGTAATTTAAGTTAAAATTAAAATTAAAAAGATCACTTGTATTTTTACGATAAACCAATAAAGAACGTTGTGTTGTTCTAACGGACACACAACAAAATAATTTTTTTAAAAAATTCTGATAATAAGAATTTAATTGGCGCCCGAGCAGGGACCCTTCGGAAAAGGTCCCCCGGTATAAAAAAAGTAGAAATCAAGTCAAGCCTTGACGTGGTCCCGCAGTAGTCCTTAAAAAAGAAAAGGACAAACCGGTTTTGCGTACGCAAACGCCCGTTAAGCCCGATAACTCGGAATCCTAAACTAAGTGAACTTAATAAAAAAAAAAATAAAGTAAAATCGTGAACGTGAAAAACGAAAAAAACAAAATTTTATATATAAAGGAAAGATACGTGTAAAAATAATAAATAAAAGAATATAGTAATAAAAAAGTTAAATTAAACATAAAAAAACAAAATTTTCATAAAAATTTTTTTTTTTAAAAATAAATTAAAACGAAAGAACAAAATAGTGTAAACACTTCAAAAGAACATTGAAGCAAATTAAAATCATTAATAAAAAATTTTTTTATTAAACACAAAAAAGAAAAATAAAAAATAAATTTTTCATAAAATTTTTTTTTATAAATTAAGACGAAAGAACAAAATAGTGTAAACCCTTCAAAGGAACATTGAGGCAAACTAAAATCATTAAGAAGAATTTCAAATTTTTGAACATTTAAGTGTGAAAGAAACCAAAGTAAAGTGAAAATTTCTAAAAGGAGCAGTGAAATAAGACAATTCCAACATCAGCTCCCAACATCAACATTCAATTCAACATCTGTATGCAACACTCAACACAACATCTGTATCAACACCAGCTGTCAAAACCCACAAGGATGCTGACAACATTTTTAGCGTAAGAATCCTTATTTTTACTTTAAATTATAATATTTTTTCTAAACTCGAAATTTTATTTTTTGACTTATTAATCATAAGAAATTGCCTGAAATTTTATCGGTTTTTCTTGAGTTTTCATTTTTCAAAAGTTTGGCTATTGTCAGATTGACTATCGATTTTCCTTGAGTTCTCATTTTTCAAAAGTTTAATTGTTGTTAGATTGCCTATCGGTTTTTCTTGAGTTTTCATTTTTCAAAAGCTTGGTTATTGTTAGATTGACTATTCAATCATAAGTTCTCTGGTATTCAGAATCTTGTAGAACAACCCTTAAGAGCGAGATCCGTCCCTATCAGTTACCATGCCAGATGAAACCATAGAACAGTTAACCGAAAGGTTGGGCAGAAGTCTCACAGTGACACAACCGGGTGGTGGAATAGCCGCTACAGGGGGCTTGACCACGATTCAGAGGGAGCAAATCGCTTCAATGATAAAGGAGGCCCTTAGGCCACCCACCGATCTTTTATCGGAAGAGGGGGCGGACCATCCTATAGTTTTGAATGCAACTAGATTAGAGGAACTGGATAAGGTTCCTGATATAGTAAAATCTCTAAGAGAATTCTCCGGCAAACAAGGGGAATTCAATTCTTGGAGGAAATCCGTTGATAGAGTCTTAGGACTATACGAATCTGTGAAGGGGACTGGGCGATACTATGCAATCTTGCATACTATTCGCACAAAAGTTACTGGGGAAGCAGACGCAGCCTTAGAGTCATACAGGACTCCTCTGGATTGGCCCAGAATTAAGAAGTGCCTCATGATGCACTACTCTGACAAACGTGACATAGGCACGTTGGAGTACCAGATGACTAGTCTGTGTCAGAGAAATAGGACGATAACGGAGTTCTACCAAACCGTGTACCAACACCTGTCGCTAATCCTTGATAAGGTTTCTTGTTTAGATTTGGGGGAAAGCAGCCTCCACACAATGACAAATACTTACCGTGAGAAGGCATTAGATACCTTCATTAGAGGTCTCAACGGAGATCTCCCGAGATTATTAAGTATCCGTGAACCGAACTCCTTGCCCCAGGCATTACACATTTGTCTTAAGCTAGACAATATGACATTCAGAGCGAATTATGCTAATGGCCGAATACCCAGGGCAAATGGGTATAGGGATGGAATTGGCACAACAAGGTCACCTCTGGGGAATGGGAAATTTTATCCTGAACTTGCTCATGCCGGTGGAGTGATGTCTAACGGACCACCACTACCGCCTCGTTATAATAATAATCCAAATTTCAGACCGAATTATCATTACCAGAACGCGAGTCCTACTGTCTATCAAAATTTGGGACCGAGACCCCAGTTTGAGCAGGGTAGGCCTCCGAATCAACAGACTCAGACACAATACTGGAACCGAACCCCTAATATTCAAGGACAAACTAGAGTGGAGCCAATGGATATAGACCAATCGATTCAAACACGACAGGTCAATTATACCAATAGACCGCAGGATAACATGCCTTTTAAGGGACAAACAACGGCATCTTTCCAAGGTCCAGTTAACAAGTTGCAGAGGAACTTTCATATAAATACTAACTATATGCCAGAGGAACTATTTGATTACGGATATCCACCAGAGGGAAGCGAGGTAGATCAGCGGCCGGAAAAGGAAGAACCTGATGATGTTCAGGAATACTTCCAACATATTCCCAAAGAAGTAGCTGCACTCGAAAATGAAGAGAACCCACTTGAGGAGATTCAATATGAAGCCAATTTTTTAGATTAAATTGTTCCTCGTTACCATACTTTAAACTAAAAACGAGGAACGGACAAATATTAAGATTTCTTTTAGATACGGGCAGCAATAAGAATTATATAAAATCTAATTTAACTACGAATCACATACCTAACATAAAAAAATTCAGCGCAAAATCAGTCGCAGGGAACCTGGAAATAACTCATCACACCTTTTTAAATATGTTTGGTATCAATGACATCCCCATCAAATTTTTCATTCTACCGGAGCTTAAGTCCTTCGATGGAATACTGGGTCACGATAGTCTTAAGGAATTATCGGCTGTCATCTATACCTCGGAGAATTACTTTACAATCAAGGGAGGAAGAAAGATTCTTTTATACCAATGTGTTTCTCAGGATGTTAACAACATCGAGATCAGGACAGACCATCTGTCGGAGAATCATAGGAAAGGTTTGGAAAAGATTGTAGACCATCATAAGAGTTTATTTGCAGATCCAGATGAAAGACTTACTTACACAACGAAAGTAATAGGGGACATTCGTACTTCAACTAATACCCCAACCTACTCTAGGAATTACCCTTACCCTATGGCATTGAAAGGAGTAGTTGAGGAGGAAATCGGCAAATTGCTAAAGGATGGAATTATAAGGCCATCACGTTCTCCATATAACTCGCCAATTTGGGTAGTACCCAAAAAACAGGATGCATCAGGAAAGGAAAAGTATAGGGTTGTTGTAGATTTCAGGAAACTTAACACTATAACGATTCCGGATAAGTACCCTATACCTGATATAAATGACGTGCTTTCGCATCTGGGGGGAAACAAATACTTCACGGTTATTGACTTAAAGAGTGGGTTCCATCAAATACCCCTAAAAAAGGAAGATGTTGAGAAAACAGCTTTCTCAGTTAATAATGGGAAGTACGAATTTTTGCGATTACCTTTTGGGTTAAAAAATGCCCCTTCTATATTCCAACGCGCACTTGATGATATTCTTAGAGAACACATCGGGAAGATGTGTTATGTCTATATTGATGACATCATAATTTTCAGTAAAGATGAGGAATCTCATTTTAGATATCTAGATGCCATCTTTAGAACATTGAATAATGCAAACATGAAGGTACAATTAGATAAGTGCGAATTTTTCAAGGAGGAGGTTGAATTTCTCGGATTTATTGTTTCTCGTGACGGAATTAAAGCGAACCCGAAAAAAGTGGATGCAATTGTAGAATTCCCTTATCCAAGGAACGTAAAGGAACTCCGATCCTTTCTTGGCCTTTCAGGATACTATAGGAGGTTTATTAAAGGTTATGCGGATATCGCCAAACCATTGACCAAACTCTTACGGGGAGATGGGGGCATGATATCTAAAACAGAATCGAGTAGGAGAATGATAATACTCGACGAAGAAGCCAAGCAATCTTTTGATGAGCTGAAAAACGCGTTAGTATCACAGGAAGTAATACTGTCTTATCCCGATTTTGAGAAAGAATTCCAGCTAACCACTGACGCATCTAATGTTGCGTTAGGAGCTGTATTGAGCCAAGACGACAGGCCAATATCTTTCATCTCGAGAACGCTTACCGGAACAGAAGAAAATTATGCAGCAAATGAAAAAGAGATGCTTGCAATAATTTGGGCGTTAAATTCGTTGAGAAACTATCTCTACGGTTCTAGAAAGGTAACTATTTATACTGACCATCAACCACTTACTTATGCCCTTAGCAGCCGTAATAACAACACAAAGATGAAAAGATGGAAGTGCATACTTGAGGAGTATAATTACGAATTGAAGTATAAACCCGGTAAGACGAACGTAGTGGCCGACGCTTTGTCTAGGAATCAGTCAGGATTAAATGTTCTTCAAGACAATTTGGATTCATCGACTATGACTCAACACAGTGCAGAAAGTTCTTCGCAGGGCTTAATACACAGTGTGGAGACCCCTATAAATGTATTTAAGAATCAATTATTTATTAGTATTGATAATATGCCTTCATATCAATTCAGGATTATTTTCCCAGGATTTCACAGACATTTAATTGTGGAAACCAGTTACGACGAACAGAAACTTATAGATATTCTCAAAAGGTATCTTAATCCATCTGTGATAAATGGAATTAAAGCTCCCGAGCCCATAATGGGAAAGATTCAAACAGTATACCAAGGTAATTTTTCAAATTATAAATGCAGATTTACACAAATAGTGGTTGAGGACATAACATCGGAAAGCGACCAGGAAAACATAATAATCGAGGAACACAATAGAGCTCATCGCAATGAGAAAGAAAACAAATTGCAGATTCTAGAAAAGTATTACTTCCCAGGAATGAATGGAAAAGTTAGGAGAATCATAAAATTATGCTCCACATGTAAGAAAAACAAATATGAACGACACCCAAATGCTCCGGTACTTAAAGAGACTCCAATTCCAACATATCCAGGCCACACCATTCATATCGACATATTTTCCACGGACAGGAAATTAATATTAACGTCAATTGATAAATTCTCTAAATATGTACAAGTCAGAAAACTACAGAGCAGATCTACCGAAAATATTAGGAGGCCTCTAAGAGAACTCCTGTTTTTTTATGGAGTGCCAAAGAACGTCGTCATGGACAATGAACCTTCATTAAACTCTGCATCGATCATGTTTATGATGAAGGACGACTTAAAAATTAATGTTTTTACTACACCTTCTTATAGGAGCGAATCAAACGGGCAGATAGAACGATTTCACTCCACACTAGCGGAATTAATAAGGTGTCTAAAGGAAGATGGAACATCGAGGGATTTTGACGAATTGCTGGAAAGATCAGTAAATGAGTATAATCACACAATTCATTCTACTACTAGGAAAAGGCCTGTAGATCTTTATTTTGGACGCACGGTCGAATTTTCCCCACAGGATTATGAGAAAACAAGACTGTCAAACATCGAAAGACTGAAACGGAAACAAGAAAAGGATCTTGCTTACCATAACAGGAAAAAATTACCTACTAAGAATTATGTGCCTGGTCAACTGGTATATGTGAGGAACAACAAAAGATTGGGCACGAAATTGGGTAATCGCTTTAAGGGCGAAATAGTGAAGGAAAACAGGGATACAACAATTGTCACGAATAGTGGCCGTGTGATCCATAAGAGTCACATTAGGAGTTAGAAATTCTCCTCTTTTTCTTCGGACTACTGTACCCCTGGGAACGAACTGAGCTTAAACACTACTAATTTTTTTTTCAGGATACTTCTAACCTTCAGGTCTGTTATGGGTGAGTTTCAGATAATGGATTATTCCAATTCGAGATTGGTCGTTGTAAACACCGGCCCGGTGAAAATTCAAACAGGTGTCTTTAGATTGATTCACACGATTGACTTGGGACAATATGAGGAATTGGTGCAGAAACTTGAGGATGGAATTCACAGGTATAACGACACTGACAACTCGATTCTACCCTACCTATCGTACACCATATCCCAAATGAAATCCAGTCTAACCAGACTTCGATCCAGGACAAGGACAAGGCGATCACTTGACTTTATTGGAAGTGCGTGGAAGTGGTTGGCCGGTAATCCCGATCATTCTGATTTTGAAATTATAGAGAACAAAATTAATAATGTTTTGCAAAATAATAATAACCAAGTTATAATTAATCAAATGGCACTGGATAAAGTGAACAAATTATCAATCATGACGAATAATATTTCAAAATTGTTAGAGAGTAAAATTCAAGAAAAGCCTTTAATAGATTTTAAATATAAGTTAGAGATTGTTAAGGAAGAACTATCTAACATTGAGTACGCAATTCATTGGGCGAAATCAAATATTGTAAATTCTTTTATTTTTTCAAATTCTGAAATTGAAATTCTAAGAAATATTTTTAATAATGATAATATTCCATTTGGGAACATAGATGAATTGTTAAATTTTTCCAAAATTAAAGTAGCTTCAAATGATAGAGAAATAATTTATATTGTAAATATCCCAATAACGAATAAACAGAATTGCGAAAACCTTTTAATTAGACCTGTAAAAAGTAAGAACGTAGTGATTAAGACAAATTTCAAAAATATCTTAAAATGTTATGGTAAAATATATGGAATTAAAAATGAATGTAAAAATTACAATAAGCTAAGTATTTGCGAAAAAGAAAATACCATAGATCTAAGTGAATCTGAGTGCATCCCTAATTTGCTGAAGAGTAAGCCATCACGGTGCGTAACAACTAACGACGAACATGTGCCTCTTGTCGAAAAAATTGACGAAAGTATGATACTACTGAACCAGTTCGCAGGAAATATATCAATCGATAATTCAACAACTGTGCTAAACGGAACCTTTTTGATTCATCATCTAAATTCTACAATACGGATAGGTAACCAAACATATTCAACAACCCAAGTTACCTTTACTAAGCCATTACCTGCATTGTTCCAGCCGGTTAATGTGAATTTTCAAGAACAAGTTATAACCTTGGAAAGGATGGAAGCTTTAAATGTTAACAATTCCCACTTTATACAACAGCTACAAATTGAAAACAAAGTTAATTTGTCCATTAATATTGCGCTAATATTAGCCGTGTTAATACTGATGATTATTATCTCGATCATAAGGCGAAATCGTAATAATGCAATCAAGGAACATAAAGTTTCTGAAACCGACAAGAAAACACGAACTCCTCAAGAAGAGGTAAAGACAACAGAGGACATTAATGTTTGCCTGAACCAGATAGAACATTTATCATCGCCAACAGGAGGTTTAGGAAAAAGTAAAATTCACAACTTACCATTTTTTTGAAAAATTATCATACGAGGACGTATGATCTTAGAAGGGGAGGAGTTAACACAGAAAACATTTAAAACTCCAAAAATATAAAAACAATTCACACGTTAACAAAGCTGACGTTGCGTCTACAATTACAACACATTCCAACAGCAACGTAGCTTTGTTCCCATTGATATTGCTGACTATGCGTCTGGCCAATACACAAGCCAACATTAAGCTGACGATTGTGTCTACAATTACAAAGTTGTTCCCATTGAAATTGCTGACCGGCGAATACACAAACAACATGAAGAGGTGGCGTGATCGGCTGACTGTTAGGGTAATTTAAGTTAAAATTAAAATTAAAAAGATCACTTGTATTTTTACCATAAACCAATAAAGAACGTTGTGTTGTTCTAACGGACACACAACAAAATAATTTTTTTAAAAAATTCTGATAATAAGAATTTAATTTATATATAAGTATGAAGTTTTAAGTAGAGGTAAGAAAGAAAGATAAAATAAAGAGATTGGTCAATTGAATTCCAACCAGATAACAAAACGTGTCGTGGCTTTCACTAAATGGCGACCGTGACAAATAAACGTGTGAAAAATAAAGTGCTAAAAAAAACACAGTTTTATAAACAGCTCATATAACAGAACATACAAATATGTATATGAAAATTGAAAAAACATGTAATATCAAAAAATTAAAATATAACAAAAAAATATACTTATAGCTAAATTTAAAATATGTAACTACAACGAAATAGACAACAAACACAAACGAGAAGTACAGTTAAAATAAGAGAGAGAAATAGTGAATAAGAAAAGTAAAATTTGAAAACCGAAACTAATAAAATAATAACGTTAATCATAACGTTTGGAAATAAGTGTTATAAGTTATAAGTGTTACCAAAAATAAAGAAATTATATGAAACAAAAAAGTTGAATGTTTGCTAAATCGAGAAAAGAGACAAAAAGGAATCACTAAATAAAAGTGTGCTTAGAACTTAAATTTAATTAAAATAAATTTTTTTTTTGGTAAAAGTAAAAGACAAGAAAAGACAACGGAAACAATATAAATTGGAATAACATTTTACGAAAAGTAAATAAATAAAAGTTATACCCAGTGGAAAGAATACCCTATAAAAATGAGAAAAAGCAAACAAATAAATCAAAAAACATGCAAAAAGTAACTGAAACATAATCTCAATACAAATGTACATAACATTGAAAACCAAAACTAGTGAAGAACATAACTACAAGAACAAAATAATAAATGTGTGACCAACTATGAAAACAATAACCAAACATTGGGAAAAATAAAATTAAAATTTGTGATTGAAAGAACATTGTAAAAGCTTTAAAATAAGAAAAACAACAAAAAGAAATTCAGCATACAAATAAGTGTCAAACAAATATACAAAAAGAAATTGAAAAAAACTCAAGCAAGAAATTAGCTAAAAATTTTAAACTCCAATTTTGTAAATCAATATATAAAAAGCTGTAATTGAAAACGAAATTAAATTAAAATATAATGAAAATAGCAAAGAGGTAAACAACAAAGGCATAAAAGCAGCGAACACCATTAGCAGATTGTTAACATCATTATCATGCCAATGATCATCACGTCGATGTCTTTTACAGTGGGGGCTGTAACTGTGGGTACACTTAAATATCATTTTGTAAATTTATTTAAATTTTTAATTAAACATGTATTTATATAATATAAAACAAATTTATATCGTTTATATTAAATATAATTATACAAAACAAAATCATTTTCTTCTAATTAAAAAAAAATGTAATTCATGAAATTGTAACTTTATTTAGAAAAAAAAAACAAATGAAAAAAAACAACAACGAAACTTTATTTAGATATGTACATTAGGCTGTCCCGTCCTAGAATGAGAAAAATGTTTTTTCGAGCTTCACTTTGTGAGGGCAGCTATTTCGTTAAAAGGTCAAATTGTATCTGCGTAATTTTATTTTATTGAGGGTGTATTTTTATTGGGTGGAACGTTTTACATGGGTATCCTATATTTAGTCCAATTACTTTATTGATATTTACTAATATGTTTGTTTGGGTGTAAATTAAAAACGAAAGGAAAAACTTCTATAATAGTTTTGCTTTATAAATTTTATATATTGTCAAAATTGGAAAATTTTATTTCAAAACTGAAAATTGTGTGAGAAGAAGATATAATTGATTATCTACATTAGTGAATTCATTTAGTGGGAAGAAATTATTGGTAAGATTTTTCTCATATTTTATGTTTTTTTTTTTTTTGTGGAAATTGATATGTTATATATAGGCGTATTTGTATTATCTTTATAGAAATATTTAATTTGAAGTGGTTTATGAAAAAACTATCGTATTTGGTAGAAAAAGCTGAGATCTTGTTGTATTATTGTTGCGAATATTGGTTGTAGAATAAAAAGTGATTTGGAGTAAGGGAAGATACCTCGATCAAAATTATATATATATAGATTTTACGGAAGGACAATTAATTGAACATGGAGAGATTGTCGAATATCTCGTCCAGGCTTATTGTCTAACAACTTTTCGGCAACATCTTGGACATACGGCATCCACCGGCTTGTCAAATTTTAAAGAAATATTTTTGTAAAATTCGACATAAATCTATACTTTGTACACCATTCCCAACAGAACAGATCAAGTTTTACGGTAATTAAATTCGCGATAATCGAATAGTTAGGATCTTCAATTTTGACTGATTTTAATTTTAAATTCAAATAATTTAATCATTAATTTTTTTTTAATCTTAAATCCCGTTCAATAATTTATTTTATTGTTTAAATTCGTTTTCATATCAGATTTTAATTAAGTTCATATTAACTTACATACATATTCGGTATTATTTTTATGGTCACCTTAATTTTGAGTTTAAAATATTCACACAACACAAACTTCATTAACTCTTTAATTATCTAAACTTCCATACATACATTCATATATTCATAATACTTATTTCAATCACACATAGATACTAGGGATACCGATCCCGAAATCCCGATCCCGAAAATCCCGGGATTTTCGGGATTTAGAAATCCCGAAATCCCGGGATTGGTCTTGAAAAAATCCCGGGATTTCCGATTTCATTATTTGCCATATTTTATCTCTTTTTGTATTTTTTTATTGTTATATTCGACTTAAATCACATAAATTTAATATCTTATTAAATGTTATTAAAGAAATAATTTTTCCCATTCATAAATGAATGCTTCACTTGCCAAATCGATTAACTCCATTTTCTGAACTTTATAAAATTTTAATTTCAAACCCCTTTATTGACTAACTGTGAAATATTCAAAACGAATTTCTCTGCTAAGAAATATTAACACTACTAAATTACAAAACCTATAATTTAATGGGAATTTTAAAAAACAGTATGGGTGAGTTCCTAAACGTCAAAACACATTGCAGTGTTTGCGGTTTTACTACTGTTTCGATACAAAGCAAACAAGTGTGTTGCTTACTTTGTAATAAAAACATGTCAACAAAGCATCAACAACATTGGGTGATGCACAGTTTGCTTTTTATATGCGCATCAATTGCGTTTACGAATGCATGACTTTGTTCAGTTGCATTGCAAATGACGTTTTGGAACTCAGCCTATATAATATTTTTTCATTTTTCTCACTAATACTCATTTATTTTTCTATATGGAGTTAATCGATTTGGCAATTGAATCATTTAAATAATTGATTACGGATTAAATAAATCTGAATAAAAACATTAATAATTTAAAAACTTTTATTCATCTGTGAAACTTTTGAAAATCATAATTCAGGTTTATTTAATCTCTTAAAGGACATGTTTTTATTTATTTTATTGATGATTTGCTAAAATCATAAATTCATGCAAAATAATTTTGCCGACTAAAAACAGCAAATTCTTGTTAAATTAGAAAAATCTAACAATCTCCCTTTCTGAAATCAGCAGAGGTATGTGCTTAATATTTTATGTTAGTTGATTTAAAAAAAAACTAATAGTCACTAAATATTTCTGATGATTTCAGCAGAGTAGTTTCTATTTGCATTCAATTAATTTTAGCCAAATATAACTAAAAATTTGCAGTGTTTTAGTAAAAACTTTTAGTTAAAAAGTTTCTTCAGAGGTAAATTGTGATTTGCAATTTGCTTAAATTTAACTCATAAGTATACTTTTAATCGCGGAACTTTTTTGCTTATTTTTAGTAGCTTTTTCTGCTATTTTTACATACTTATTTCTATGAGTGTACTTTCTGTTTAAAGCCTTAAACACATAGACGACTGCAGCTACACGACTACAGCCTGTCAAAAATAAAATACACACGTTTATATGAAAACGATTATTTGGAAACCAACACAGCTACACGGCTACACGACTACTTTTGCCGCTGTAGTCAACTTAGGATAATTTCTATTTTTGTTGGCTACAAAACAAAAATAGTGTTGACAATATAACAAAATATGTAAAACAAGACAATTTTTCCCGCTAGAGGCGAAATAAAATCGCTAGTTCTGACTAGAAAATCACCGTTTTGGGAACACTGAAGAAACAGCTGTTATATTTTACAATTGTTTGAAGGTTTCATTAATTTATATTTGGAAATAACTTTATTGTGATGTTTTGTAAAAAAAAATGGATCTTAAAAAATTAACAAAATATTCCTCAGCCATTATTTTAGAAGCACAAACCAAAAAAGATTAACATTTATCAAAATGTCAAATATTTAGGATTATCTGTTTACATGTTGCTGTCGTTTTCAAAAAAATTAAGTAGCTGACTACACGACTACAATTGCAGCCAGCAGCATTTGTAGTCGTGTAGCTGCAGTCGTCTATGTGTTTAATGCTTAAAGCCAAATTCACAATGCTGTAGTACTCCACTCTGAGTGGATTTTGATCCTTTCTTTTTTGCACTTACATATTTTTTATCTCTATTTTACACATTGCACTCTGCAGCGTTGAGTACTCCAGCATTGTGAATGCGGCTTAATTTGTTTATTTCTTCATACTGCAAGAAATAATAAGTACATTTTAAATGAATTATTTTAATTTGTAGGATTTATTTCAGCTATTTATTTTTAAAATAATAATAATATGATGAAACAAAAAAATCCCGAAACCCCGAAAAATCCCGAAATCCCGAAAAATCCCGGGATCCCGATAAATCCCGGGATCCCGAAAAATCCCGGGATCCCGGGATTTCAATTTTTAAAATCCCGAATCCCGGGATTTGTAAAAACCAGTCCCGTTCGGCATCCCTAATAGATACCATTGTTTCCTTTTAGAAGTTTTTTTTTTTATCAATAATCTCTATATATAAAAGAATAACGTGACTGACTGACTGACTGACTCAACATCGCCCAGCCCAAACCGCTGAAGCTAGGAAGTTGAAATTTGGTATGTAGGTTCCTCTTTCGGGGTAGACGTCCACTAAGACGGGATTTTTGGAAATTCCTACCGGAACGGGCAAAAAGGGGGAAAGTGTCCCCCTTGACGGCCTGCCAAAACCCCTTTGGCTAGAAAGCTGAAATTTAAGATATGTGTTCCTTGGAGTAGGGGCTAACTTTTCTGGAAAGTACTTTCTAGAATTTTGGACAGGGACGTTGTAAAAATGGGGGTTGAAAAGGGGAAAAAGGCTCCCCTTGACGGCCTGCCCAAACCGCTGGAGGTAGGAAGTTGAAATTTGGTATAAAGGTTCCTCCACTATCGTAGACATCCACCAAGACGGGAGTTTTGGAAATTTTTACAGGGACGGGCAAAGCGGGGAAAAAGTCTCCCCCTTGACGGCCTGCTCAAACTGCTGGAGCTATGAAGTTGAAATTTGGTATGTAGGTTCCTCGACCGGTGTAGACGTCCGTTGAGACGGCATTTTTGGAAATTCTTATCGGGAGGGGCAAAAAGGGGACAAAAAAAGTACCTTTTTCCAAAAAAGTACCTTTTTCCAAAAAAGTACCTTTTCCCAAAAAAAGTACCTTTTCCCAAAAAAAGTACCTTTTTCCAAAAAAAGTACCTTTTTCCAAAAAAAGTACCTTTTTCCAAAAAAAGTACCTTTTTCCAAAAAAAGTACCTTTTTCCAAAAAAAGTACCTTTTTCCAAAAAAAGTACCTTTTTCCAAAAAAAGTACCTTTTTCCAAAAAAGTACCTTTTTCCAAAAAAAAAGTACCTTTTTCCAAAAAAAGTACCTTTTTCCAAAAAAATGTACTTTTTCCAAAAAAAGTACCTTTTTCCAAAAAAAGTACCTTTTTCCAAAAAAAGTACCTTTTTCCAAAAAAAGTACCTTATTCCAAAAAAAGTACCTTTTTCCAAAAAAAGTACCTTTTTCCAAAAAAAGTACCTTTTTCCAAAAAAAGTACCTTTTTCCAAAAAAAGTACCTTTTTCCAAAAAAAGTACCTTTTTCCAAAAAAGTACCCTTTTCCAAAAAAAAGTACATTTTTCCAAAAAAAGTACCTTTTTCCAAAAAAAGTACCTTTTTCCAAAAAAAGTACCTTTTTCCAAAAAAAGTACCTTTTTCCAAAAAAAATACCTTTTTCCAAAAAAAGTACCTTTTTCCAAAAAAAAAAGTACCTTTTTCCAAAAAAAAAGTACCTTTTTCCAAAAAAAATACCTTTTTCAAAAAAAGTACCTTTTTTCAAAAGAAGTACGTTTTTCCATAATTCCAGCAGTTTGAACCTTTATACCAAATTGTACCTTTTCCAAAAAAAAGTACCTTTTCCAAAAAAAGTACCTTTTTCCAAAAAATATTCCTTTTTCCAAAAAAGTACCTTTTTTCAAAAAAAAGTAAATTTTTCCAAAAAAAAGTAACTTTTCCAAAAAAAAGTACCTTTTCCCAAAAAAAAGTACCTTTTTCTAAAAAAATGTTCCTTTTCCAAAAGAAGTACCTTTTCCAAAAAAAGTACCTTTTTCCAAAAAACATACATTTTTCCAAAAAAAAACACCTTATTAAAAAAAATACCTTTTCCAAAAAAAGTACAAATAAAGTACTTTGTAAAAACAAAGTATCTTTTTAAAAAAAATTTCGTTTTTCCAAAAAGTACCATTTAAAATAATATATAATTTCAAAAAAACTACTTTTTTCCCTCCCCCACGGATATCTCCACTAAAACAAGGTTTCTTGATATTCGCCATAGACGTGCGCTAAGACGGGATTTTTGGAAATTCCTACCGGAACGGGCAAAAAGGGGAAAAGTCTCCACATAAACAGTCTCACAAATTGGAAAAGTGCCTGCCCAAACCACTGGAGGTAAGAAGTTGAAATTTGGTATAAAGGTTCCTCCACTGTAGTAGACATCGACTAAGTTTGTATTTTTGGAATTCCCTACAGGATATCCCAAAAGGAAACTCGGTATGTCAGTTCCTCCTTCTGTGTAGGCGTCCGCTTAAACGGAATTTTTGAAATTCCTATCGGGAGGGGAAATAAGGTAAAAGTCTCCTCCTGACGGCTTGCCCAATCCCTTTTGGCCAACCTAAAATTTTAAATATGTATTCCTTGGAGTAGGACTAACTCACCGGCAACGTAATTTTTCTATTTTGGAACAGCAATATAGTAAAAATGGTGGTTGAAAGGGAAAAATGTCCCCAATAACGGCCTGCCCAAACCGCTTAGGCAATGCAGTTGAAATTTGGTATGAATGTTCCTCATCCATCGCAGATAGCCGCGAAGATGGAATTTTTGTAAATTCCTAAAGGGAGGGGCAAAAAGAAGAAAAGCCTCACCTTGGGGGCCGGTAAAAACCCCTTCGGCTAGAAACCTGAAGATTAAAATGTGGGTCCCTGGAGTAAGGGCTAACTTATTAGAAAGATACTTTTTTGAATTTTGGACAGGGTCGTTATAAAATGGGGGCTCAAAAAGGGAAAGTTGCCCCTTAACGACCTGTCCAAACTGCTGGAACTAGGAAGCTGAAATTCGGTACTTAGGTTCCTCTTCCAGCCTAATTCCAACCGGGAGGGACAAAAAAAGAAAAAGTGTCCCCCTTGACAGCCTGCTCAAACTGCTGGAACTAGGAAGCTGAAATTCCCTGTCGATGGATTTTCGGAAATTCCTACCGAGAGGGGCACAAATAGTAAAAGTTGGCTAGAAACCTGAAATGTAAAACATATGTTACTTGGAGTATGGGCTTTTTGGACCGGGAAGGTGCTTTTTGGACAGGGACATTGCAAAAATGGGGATTAATGAAGCGAAAAGTGCGGCTTAAAGGCCTGCCCAAACCGCTGGAGGTAGGAAGTTGAAATTTGGTATTAAAGTTCCTCCTCTATTGTAAACATCCGCTAAGATGAGATTTTTGGACATTTCTACAGGTAGCGTCAAAAACAGGAAAAGTCTCCCCCTTAACGGCCTGGCCAAACTGCTGGAACAAGGGAGCTTAAATTCGGTATTTGGGTTCCTTCTCCAACGTTGACGTCCCCTAAGATGGTATTTTTGGCAATTCATACCGGGAGGGGTAAAAAGGGAAAAAACTTCCCCCTTGACGGCCTGGCCTAACTGCTTGATATAGAGACCTAAAATTATGTATGTAGTAGGTTCCTCCTCCAACGCAGACGTCCTCTAAGACGGAATTTTTGGAAATTCCTACCGGGAGGGGTAAAAACGGAATAATTCTCCCCCTTGATGGCCTAACCGAACCCTTCGGCTAGAAACCTGTAATATATAATATGTTTTCCTTGGAGTATGGGCTAACTTATCGACAAGGCATTTCTAGGACTTTGGACAGGAACGTGGTAAAAATGGTGGTTCAAAAGGGGAAAATTGCCCCCCCCCCCCTTAACGTCTGCGTCTTTAGCTAGAAACCTAAAACTTAAAGAACAAGTGTATATGAAATACTAAAATTAAGAAACTAAATAGGAAACGAGTGGAATGAAACACTACACAAGTGGAATGAAATGGATATAAACGTTGAACGAGTAGAATTGAAATTATAGACAATGCAAATGGATTGGAAGAGGGAATTACCTGTTTAAACACTATCCACGGAATATGAAACTTATGTAGCATTGAAACATACTCTCCAAAAAGTTAAACAAATTTTCTAAAAGAGAAAAAACCTTAGAAAAGGAATGGAACTTATATATTCCGATATTTAAACTTCATGTAACGAAGCACCGGTGGAAGAAATCGACGCAGTAAATTTTCCAACTGAATTTGTGAATTTACTTGAATTGCCAGGTCTACCTTTACATAAACTGGAATTAAAAAAAAAAAAACTTTAAGACACGCTAACAACGTAGCGGGCTTTGCCCGCTATTTTTAATATTATAAAATGCTTTCCAACCCTGCTTTACGTTATTTATTTTCAATCAAAACACAAATGAACAAAACTACTTACGGGTCTATCTACCTAAGTTCGCACTTTACCAAATTATCTTAACATACACACGTATATTGCAATTTATTATGGATTCATTACTAACAATCCACTTTCATGAGAAAAAGTGATCAAATATTTATTTGTGCAGAATTATTTATTTGTGGTGGCTGGGTGAAGGCTTTAAATAAAAAAATTTGTTGTGCAGAATTATTTATTTGTGGTGGCTGGGTGAAGGCTTTAAATAAAAAAACGAATTTAATAAAAATTGTGGGGGGCGCAGCCCCCGGGGGGGAGGGCGCAGCCCCCCCCCCCCTTAACCTTTAAGGCACGCTAACAACGTAGCGGGCTGCGCCCGCTAGTAAACATATAAACAAACACACTTACTAATCAATCATACCCATGTAACAATAACTCGTCTCAATCATTCAATTTAGAGACTTTTTGTCTCTGAATGAGTAACACACACACTCTTACACACAAACTGACATACTAACTAACAAACCAGCGAACATACCGAATTGAATAAATTTTATAGCCAATATAAATTCGTCATCTTAAAGCGCTTCAAGACATCGATGGATATGAAAACGTAAGTTTATTCAAATTTTGATGTTTTTTATTTATACACATCACATTTGATTATTTCCACTAAATTTTTTTTAATTAAAGAGATAATATATAATAATAATACATTCAATAATTGGGACTTGCAACCAGGGTTGCCATGATTCAATTATTTTAAGCTTTTGAGGGATTATATATTTTTTTTTTAATATAAATTCAATTAATTCATTCATGTTTATTACATCATTACCCCATTAATTAAGTAATGTTGGATTCTTAATTTTAACATTTATTAACGTTCATTGCAGTAACATTTACACTAGGTAACAAACATTTTTTTTTTACAATTTTAAAACTTGGTTATTAATTTTATCACTATTTTATCTTTCATTTAGATATTTTTTTTTACACTAGTTTACAACATTTTTTTTTTCATTTTGTTGAACAATTTAAATTTTTTTTTATTTTGTTGAAATAGAAAAACTATTAAAAAAGGTGACCAACTTAACATTTTTTTTTTCTTGATTTTTTTTTATCTAGATAATATATATTTATCAAATTATGTTTAATTTTATTATTATAAATAAATTGTGTTTGTGTTATTCCTAAGATGGAATTTTAAATTTTCATTTTGATTACGAAAAGTGAAGTCTTAGGTATGTGAGTATGTAGGTATTTATTTTTTTGGGCTGACATATAAACTTTAATGTTGTCAGCATGGAGGGTGGGCGACGGATTAGTGTAGCAACTCCCAACTTCAGCTACACTTCAATCATCAATATCATTATGATTTCTTTTATTTCTTCTTTCTATATTGATCTTTTGTTTTTTTTTTTTGTGATCATTTGAAGCTACCTAAAATTAAAATCCCCTGTAATAGATTCGATTATATTATTTTGGGAAAATGAAACACACCCCCAACGACGAGCATAGCCGGAAAAATAGGTAGCTAAATTCCCAAAGTAGTAAACCGCGAACAAGAGAATCGTTACAGTGATTTTTGGCGCCCAACGTGGGGCTTCAGTTTTCGTAAAATTTTAATTATAACTTGTGCAAATTCATCTAGATGCTGAGGGCCTTTTGAATCTTATGTGTGTGGCGATAGTTATATAGAATTTTTTTTATTTTATTTCGGTTTCATTTCTTCTCCTTAGGTATCGTTATATTCGTCAGTTTGGAAATTATAGTTTAATAATTGTATTGTTCTATACCCATAATTGACATTATGTGATACGAACTAATTAACAGGGTTTGGGTTCGAATACCAGACATACCAGACATACTGGTCTGCATCAGTACAATACTCGTTTAACTCATATCTATTTTCTAATTCTTTGTATTTGTTTTAGTTTTATCTTCTACCTTTAAATTTTTTTTTGGATTTGATTTTAGCTTTTTGTTTGGACTTATTGTTATTTGATTTTAAATCGGATTCCTTTCCTTCAAAAACATTTTTCAAATCCTTATTACTTTTATTTTTCTCAGATTTGTTATAGGAACTATTTCATTCTGATTTATATCGGAAGTTTTCTGGCAGAGATGGGAAGTTCTTTTCGTCTTAATTTTGTTGATGATTGATTTTTTTTATTTCTTTTCCTATTATTTTTTTTGTTTGTTTTATAATTTTTATTTATAATTTATATCCAATATACCCATACCGAAAGACTTCACTGAGTAGTGATAATATTTATACTGTGACTTTTTATCGAAAATTTTTTTTAAAGTCGTATTGATAGTTGCGATTTTGTTAATACGGATTAACATAACTTCTTAAAAAAGGAAACGGATATATAAAATAAATTTATTTTTTATTGTTGTTTTTTTTTTTTGTTTTAAATGCCTCTTGTTAGGAGCAATGATAATATCCCGGCCTTGATGGGACCTGAGGGTGGTAACTCGACATTTGTTGAGGAAAGTGGTGCTGGTGGTGATACACAGACTCCAGCACACAGGGTAAGAAGACCTGGGACACGCCTACAGACTCGAAGAGAGACTAATGATCAGGTGACCGTTGATGACTCTCGAGTGCGTGGTATAGTTGATGATTCTTTAAGAGTATTTAGAAGTGAGATTAGTAATATGATTGCAAATGGATTCCGGGATCTGAATATTGCAAATTCGAGACGGGTAGAGCAGGATGGACACCATGAGAGAATAGATTGGGAGGATATTTCCCGGATAGAGAATAATATACGTACGACTAATGATTCTCAAGAGAGACAATATAATCGAATGGATCGTAATGATGCACATCGCCATGAAAGATCAGATCGGAGTACTGATTCCCGACATAGACAACATGAAGGAATAGGTCGTAGTTATCATTATTCAGACGGTGAATTCGAACGAAATTCAGAAAGAATTTTAAATATATCCTTAACAGAGTCGAATCTACGTGGTAATTTTTGACTTTTATGTGAGCACGCGCACCTTCTTTTCGAGGGAAAAGCGTTGAAATGGTATTGGCGCTTTCATAGGAGCAGTTACGACATGGACTGGGACCATTTGTGTGGCGCATTGAAGCACCAGTACAAAGAATATAATACAGACTTCGACATTAAGGATGAGATAAGGCGGAGGAAACAGAGATCAGCTGAAACATTCGACGAATACTATGATACGATAATAACATTATGTGATCGACTTAAAACACCATTATCAGATACTGAATTATGTGAGACCATTCAGCGGAATTTAAAACCGGAAGTTAGACATGAACTTCTCCATCTTGAGATAACTCGGGTTGCTGAATTGAGACGTGCGGTGCGAAGATATGAGAAGTTTATAAAGGACATGTCTACGACAAGTGTTAATAAACGTGATTTTCCAAAGGGAAAAGTTGCAGAAGTGTCTAGCAACATTTTTCAGTCAGACTTGGAAGAAAATGTTGATGCTGAAGACACGGAAATTTGTGTAGTGGTACGTTCGGGAAAATGTTGGAACTGTGACAAAGTTGGTCACAGTTTTATGGATTGTGTAGAACCTCAGACAGTATTCTGTTACGGTTGTGGAGTAAAGAATACTTACAGACCACAATGTGTAAATTGTTGCCAGCAACAGGGAAACTTCAACAGGGGTGTCCGTACAACCAAGGACGGACATCCGAAACCCCGAACATAGAAATTTATGAACCTGAAATTACTAACCAACCTGATATGACAAATAAACCTGCTGTTACAAAGATTCACCCGTTGCAAAGACTCTATCATATTCGTCTTGAAGAATATAACCGGGTTAGAGAGAGGATATTTAATACTGATGAACCTGAACGAAAACTTACCAGGTCATTAAAAAGAATGTTAGAGTTTTATAAATGGAGAAAAGAGTTAAGAAAATGTATTATTTCATCGGTGGTGAACCAGGAAAATGATAATAGGCCTTACATTTCTTTAAGTGTAGGAGATAAAAAGCATTTCGCACTATTAGACAGTGGTGCCAACGTAAGCGTAATAGGAGGAGATATGTATAAAAAGATAATTGATTCCAAAAATTTTAAACGAGGTCTTGGAAATGTTAAAACTGCAGATGGGCAAAAACAGCGTATAATGGGATCTACCAATGTGGAAGTAAATTATAATGGACGAACAAAAATAATTGAATTCTTGCTAATTCCATCTATAAAGCAGGATATTATCTTAATTAATTATTTTCCCAATTCGGAACGAGATGGACTAGGATGCACAACGTTATTGGAACATAACATAGATACTGAAAAGTCAGTTCCGATAAAACAACGATATTATCCAATCTCACCTGCTAGGGAAAAACTTTTATGTGGGGAAATTGACAGAATGTTAGGATTAGAAGTTATCGGGGAGTGTGCGACTTCGCCGTGGTCATCTCCTGGTGTTTTAATTGTTTAACCGGGAAAGGTTCGGTTTTGTTTGGACAGTCGAAAATTGAATTCCGTGACTACAAAAGACGCTTACCCAATACCAAACATTGACGGACTTATTTCGAGGCTTCCTCCCTTTTATTTCATTTCCAAAGTGGATTTGAAGGATGCATTTTGGCAAATTAAATTGGACGAATCATCCAGACCGAAGACTGCTTTCACAATCCCTAATCGGCCATTGTATCAATTTACAAGAATGCCGTTTGAATTGTGTAATGCACCGCAGACTATGTGCAGACTTATGGACCAAGTCATTCCGTATACTTTGAAAACGAACGTATTTGTTTACCTTGACGATCTACTAATTGTTTCGAAAGATTTTGACGAACACATACGACACTTACAGGAGGTGGCTACACAACTTAGGAAGGCTAACCTAACGATTAACGTGAAGAAAAGCTGTTTTGCTATTAAACAGGTCCAGTATTTGGGATATGTAGTAGGACAAGGATCCCTTAGAATCGATCCTGATAAGGTAGGGCTATTTCGGAATTTCCAGTACCTAAGACTGTGAGACAACTGCGCCAGTTTCTCGGAATGGCCGGTTGGTATCGCAGATTTATTGATGAATATGCTACAGCTACGTTAGCGATGACGGAATTACTCAATAAACGTAAAACTTTTTTGTGGTCGGAAGATGCTCAGGTATCTTTCGAAAACATTAAACGAAAATTAACTTCAGCACCTGTATTGGTTCATGCAAACTTTGACAAACCGTTTATTTTGCAATGTGATGCAAGTACTTTTGGAATCGGGGCTGTTTTAGCACAACTCGATGAAAATGGTAACGAGCGGCCAATAGCATATATGTCGCAAAAGCTTAATAAGGCGCAACGGAATTACTCAATTACGGAGCTAGAATGTTTTGCTTTTATACTAGCAATTAGAAAATTTAGAGCTTATATAGAGGGGCAGGAGTTTAAAGTCATAACCGACCATACCAGCCTCAAGTGGTTAATGCGGCAGAAGGATCTTTCAGGGCGGTTGGCCAGATGGGCCTTAAAATTACAAGGATATGACTTTACGATCGAACACCGCAGGGGTAAGACAACATTGTACCCGACGCATTGTCAAGATCTTTTGAAGAGGAAACAACTGTGGATGAAATTGATTTACAAGTGTTACCGAAAATTGACCTTAACTCTACCACATTTAATACTCCTGAGTATTCTAAGCTTAGGGAAGAATTTTCAAAGGCGGCATTACCTGATTATAAGCTGATTGATAAATATATTTATAAAAGAACAGATTTTGAAACTGGTAATCTCGATGAATCAGATTCCTGGAAGTTACTTGTTCCGGTGGAATTACGTAAAGATGTCATTCATGCGGCTCATGATATACCAAACGCTGCTCATGGTGGAATTGCCAAAACGGTCCATCGCGTTCGTGAATTTTTCTTTTGGCCTAAGATGGTAAACGATATAAAAGAATATGTACAAAATTGTGAATTGTGTAAGACATCTAAAACACCAACGTCTTCGCTAAAACCACCAATGGGTGAAATGGTTGTAACCGAAAGGCCATTTCAAAGACTGTATGTGGACTTAATTGGTCCTTTTCCACGTACGAAAAAAAGTTAATATTGGCATTTTTATAATTTTGGATCATTTCACCAAATTCACCTTTTTAAAACCTTTACGAAAATTTGCGACTAAGCCGATAATCGATTATTTAGAAAACGAAATCTTTACGTGTTATGGTGTACCGGAAACCATCGTTTCAGATAATGGAAGCCAGTTTAAATCTAAAGAATTTAAGAATTTAATAGATAAATTTGGAATTAAACATCAATATGCAGCTGTCCATAGTCCACAGTCAAACGCAAGTGAGAGGGTAAACAGATCCATCAATGAGGCTCTCCGCTCATATATACGTAACGATCAAAGACTATGGGATGAATACTTAGCCAGCATAAATTGCGCAATTAGGAGCAGTGTTCATCAAACAACAGGAAAAACACCGTACGAACTCGTCTTTGGTCAAATAATGGTAAATCATGGCCAAGATTATAACGTATTAAGAAATCTAAATCTTTTATCTGAAACGGATACGCAATTAGAACGAAAAGACGAGTTTTCACTTTTGAGAGATTCGATAAGAATAAAGATGAAAACCGCTTATGATCGTAATGTTAAAATGTACAATTTGAGATCTCGGATTAGAGAATTCAATATCGGGCAAGAGGTGATACACCGAAATTTCGTGCAAAGTTCATTGATCAGCAGATTTAATGCAAAACTTGCTCCTACTGGAGTAAAGGCGGTTGTAAGAAGGAAAATTTGTAACGTTAATTATGAGCTTGCAGAGGACATATCGGCATCTTTCATATTAAGGATATATGGACTTGAGGATACTATACTTCCAATTGAGAGTTGCCTTTTTTCAGATAAAGTTCTGCAGCACGCTTTTCTCTATATCTGTTTTGTGAGGGCAACTATTTCGTTAAAAGGTCAAATGAAGTATCTGCGGTAATTTTATTTTATTGAGGGTGTATTAAAATTTTCTTTGGGTGTAACGTTTTACATGGGTATCCTATATTTAGTCCAATTACTTTATTGATATTTACTAATATGTTTGTTTGGGTGTAAATTAAAAAGGAAAGGAAAAACTTCTATAATAGCTTTGCTTTATAAATTTTGTATATTGTCAAAATTGGAAAATTTTATTTCAAAACTGAAAATTGTGTGAGCTGGTATACATTTAGTAAAATATTTGTGTAGAAGAAGATATAATTGATTATCTACATTAGTGAATTCATTTAGTGGAAAGAAATTATTGGTAAGATTTTTCTCATATTTTATGTTTTTTTTTTTTTTGTTGTGGAAATGGATATGTTATATATAGGCGTATTTGTATTATCTTTATAGAAATATTTAATTTGAAGTGGTTTATGAAAAAACTATCGTATTTGGTAGAAAAAGCTGAGATCTTGTTGTATTATTGTTGCGAATATTGGTTGTAGAATAAAAAGTGATTTGGAGTAAGGGAAGATACCTCGATCAAAATTATATATATATAGATTTTACGGAAGGACAATTAATTGAACATGGAGAGATTGTCGAATATCTCGTCCGGGCTTATTGTCTAACAACTTTTCGGCAACATCTTGGACATACGGCATCCACCGGCTTGTCAAATTTTAAAGAAATATTTTTGTAAAATTCGACATAAATCTATACTTTGTACACCATTCCCAACAGAACAGATCAAGTTTTACGGTAATTAAATTCGCGGTAATCGAATAGTTAGGATCTTCAATTTTGACTGATTTTAATTTTAAATTCAAATAATTTAATCATTAATTTTTTTTTTTAATCTTAAATCCCGTTCAATAATTTATTTTATTGTTTAAATTCGTTTTCATATCAGATTTTAATTAAGTTCATATTAACTTACATACATATTCGGTATTATTTTTATGGTCACCTTAATTTTGAGTTTAAAATATTCACACAACACAAACTTCATTAACTCTTTAATTATCTAAACTTCCATACATAAATTCATATATTCATAATACTTATTTCAATCACACATAGATACCATTGTTTCCTTTTAGAAGTTTTTTTTTTATCAATAATAAACATATAAACAAACACACTTACTAATCAATCATACCCATGTAACAATAACTCGTCTCAATCATTCAATTTAGAGACTTTTTGTCTCTGAATGAGTAACACACACACTCTTACACACAAACTGACATACTAACTAACAAACCAGCGAACATACCGAATTGAATAAATTTTATAGCCAATATAAATTCGTCATCTTAAAGCGCTTCAAGACATCGATGGATATGAAAACGTAAGTTTATTCAAATTTTGATGTTTTTTATTTATACACATCACATTTGATTATTTCCACTAAATTTTTTTTAATTAAAGAGATAATATATAATAATAATACATTCAATAATTGGGACTTGCAACCAGGGTTGCCATGATTCAATTATTTTAAGCTTTTGCGGGATTATATATTTTTTTTTTAATATAAATTCAATTAATTCATTCATGTTTATTACATCATTACCCCATTAATTAAGTAATGTTGGATTCTTAATTTTAACATTTATTAACGTTCATTGCAGTAACATTTACACTAGGTAACAAACATTTTTTTTACAATTTTAAAACTTGGTTATTAATTTTATCACTATTTTATCTTTCATTTAGATATTTTTTTTTACACTAGTTTACAACTTTTTTTTTTTCATTTTGTTGAACAATTTAAATTTTTTTTTATTTTTTTGAAATAGAAAAACGATTAAAAAAGGTGACCAACTTAACATTTTTTTTTCTTGATTTTTTTTTATCTAGATAATATATATTTATTAAATTATGTTTAACCCGACTAAAAAAGTTTTCATATAATTTTATATGATTTGATATAATTATAAATGTTTATATGTGTGGCTTTATATGACCACATACATTTATATTAACACTTTGGTTTTATAAATATGTTTGATATGACGTTATATATTAAGAGATATTAAGAGATCACTAAATATAGTTTTAACATAATTATATATAATGGCGTATAAGCTTCTCTAAACAATCTTATTTCAAAATATATAACAAAGTTAATATAAAATTGTATTAATTTCATGTATAAATTTATCTGACATGATTTCTAATTATACAAAATTTTATAAAGTTTAATTGCACTATAAAAATTAAAAAAAAACTCCGAAATTGTGGATCTGGTTTTGAATTTTGCACTTTGACATATACATAAATATATAAATGTTTATAATTGAATTCAACTTATATTTTTCAAATAGTTGGGAAAATACTCTTTATTAAACTAAAAATAATTTTCCCCCTTAAATGCATGGTGTAGCCATTTGGCAACATACCGGTTTTTTAATAAAAAAAACCCGCTTGATGCACAAAACTGCATTTTTGGGAATTGGGGGCCCCTTCTGTACATAGTGTTCCTATAGTTTAGTGCAGAATTTTTAAACAGTTAGAGTAAAAATCTTGGTTTTGCTCTGTATATTTGTGAAAAATCTAAAACACGCGTTTTTTTAAAAAAAGTGTAATATTCAAAAATATTTGTTTAAATATTTAAAGTGATATTCTCGCAATAAAATTCATTTTGGCGACAAGAAATTTTGTCAATTTTTTTTTTCTTATATACGTTAAAATAATCACAATTTAGCTATTTGGCAAAAAACCATATTTTTCAATAAAAATCACCTTTTTAAAAATAATTTTTTTTTGTACTTTTCTTGAAATGTACACGCCTTTAGAAATCATATATAAAAAAATGGTTAAAATCGAAGAAATCATGCATTTAAGGGTTAATAAAATAAATAAGGGGAGACATTTTTTTTTTTTCTTTGTGGAATTAAAAGCCGAAATAAATATTTTTACTTTAAATTTAAAAATAAAAATTAGACAAACATATGTTGAAATTAATATGGTTTAAGTTCATTTATTTTTCCGTGAAAAAAAAAAATAATTGTGAAAGTTAATTTTTTATTTTATAAGAAAGACACACATTTTGTAAGAAAGACCAAAACTCTAACCAATAAAAATTTGTTCCGACAAATTTTTAATTTGTAATGTTTTATTTTGTCAGCTATTTCTAAGTTTATTAGCAAAAATTTTTCTAAACATTAAGCATTAGTATTTAATATGAATGAAATAAGTGATCTCAACAATATTTACTAAAATTTTCTTTGAAAATCTTCATCAAATTATATGTATTTATATATAATTTGATGCAGTTAGATAGACCCATTTTTCGGATCAAATTGTATCAGTTGAGATAACATGCTTATCTCGCTTGATATAATTATATATTCCAATATTCGGATCAAATTAAATATGGACGTATATATGGGTTTATATATGGTGATATATGATTATATAACATCTTTTTTAGTCGGGAATTTTATTATTATAAATAAATTGTGTTTGTGTTATTCCTAAGATGGAATTTTAAATTTTCATTTTGATTACGAAAAGTGAAGTCTTAGGTATGTGAGTATGTAGGTATTTATTTTTTTGGGCTGACATATAAACTTTAATGTTGTCAGCATGGAGGGTGGGCGACGGATTAGTGTAGCAACTCCCAACTTCAGCTACACTTCAATCATCAATATCATTATGACTTCTTTTATTTCTTCTTTCTATATTGATCTTTTGTTTTTTTTTTTGTGATCATTTGAAGCTACCTAAAATTAAAATCCCCTGTAATAGATTCGATTATATTATTTTGGGAAAATTAAGCACACCCCCAACGACGAGCACAGCCGGAAAAATAGGTAGCTAAATTCCCAAAGTAGTAAACCGCGAACAAGAGAATCGTTACAACTTTCGCAAGAGGTATCAAAATTTGCGTAATTTTACACAGATTACGGTAAAAGTAATAAAAATCGAATTACATGCCATCTTGAGGGCTATACTTTTGAAAACGTTTTTACAAACCTAAACCGTATGCTTAAAATAATAAAAAAACGAGATACAAATTTATTTTATTAATATATTTTATACTTGCAATTAATGTACAAGAAAATAAAACTTATAATAAATGACTAAAACTTAAAATTTAAACACCATCTCTAGAAGCAGCGTTAGTTACACTTTGAGAGGCCTCTGTTAACAGTTTAACACATCTTTCCACAGCTTGTGTGTGACAAGGAAAGTCAACAATTTCCAAGCTGTTATCTTTTGCCATAATGTGAAGTTCCTCATTAGAAATATGCCGAAGAACCGGCGGTGCTGTAACCCTACACTCGTGCCATATAATAATTTCGGTGTATGTATGTATGTATGTATGTATGTATGTATGTATGTATGTATGTATGTATGTATGTATGTATGTATGTATGTATGTATGTATGTATGTATGTATGTATGTATGTATGTATGTATGTATGTATGTATGTATGTATGTATGTATGTATGTATGTATGTATGTATGTATGTATGTATGTATGTATGTATGTATGTATGTATGTATGTATGTATGTATATATCTTTATTTAAAATCATAAAATTTTTACAAATTATAGAATTTAATAAAGAAATAATAATTAATAATAACAATGACATTTAGTCGTCTGTTATATAAATACAAATATATTCACAATAAGATGTATAAACATGTTTTAAAATATATATGGTTTTAGTAGATAGCAATATTCAGTAAGTAATTTAAAAGAATTCTTCAATGATCATTTTTCTATAATTTAATGCGTTATTTACGTATCTATAAAGTTTACTCCACGCGTTGGGTATTTTGCCATTTAGAATATCAATAAGTTCGATTTCAGTTAAGTATAATTTTCCAAATTGAGCATATCTGAGTTCCTTAAGTATGGGGCAATCAGCCATAAAATGTTGTAAATTTTCGGTGTAATCTCTAGCAGAGAAGTTAATTTTTGGTGGTTTAAATATTCTGTGCTTAGTGCTACTTTCAGCTTCTCTAGCTTTGATTATTCTATGCAATGCCAGCTCCCGAATGTGGTCTCTATCATCAAACAGCATACTGACAAGTAGATTTTCCGGGTGAGCAAAAAAAGCATTTCTTTCGATAACAGAATCCACAACTGATCGCATGCTTTGGGGTAAAAAACGAGAGTACATAATCAGATGAAAAATATGTTTGGCTCCTTCTTTAAAAGACGTTTTTTGTTTGATTAGGAACCAAATCGGAGCGTATACTTTAACAACGTAATTGACAAGCAGTTGCAAATTTTCTGATGGATTAAGGGTACTTACGTAAACTCTGAGTAGACGATTAGCAGAGGTAAGCCATCTCGAGTGCGCAATTTTTCCAGGTTTACGGTTTGACAGCTCAGGACTACAATAACCAGTTTGTACAGCTTTACATATCTCATAAAGATATTTTTGATCCGTACTTAGTTGATCGACCACATTTTTCGGCAAGTCAGGTAAATTACCAGCCACCGCACAAAAAGAAACCGTTGTTTCATTATCACAAGTAGCTAATTGTTTTCCAATAAGTCCACAATATTCTCTAGGTCCCGAAGTGCAACCATCTAAAGTCAAGAATAAATGACGAAGGGTAACTCATTGGCATGGATCATACAAACACACCATTGTAACGGTCTCTTCAAATACTCCTCCAAATATTGAATAACACCACCCTTCCAACCGGTATTAGTTGCAGTTCCGTCACATCCAATGCAAATCACCTCATCTAAATTCCAACCTTTATCTTCTAATAAAGTTGTGATCGAAGTTAGAATGCCCTTTGCAGTGCCACGACTTGGCGTTGTGTGACCCAAATAAATTGATTCAGGTTCTGCTAAAATTGAGATGTGTTCTTCTAAAATTTCTTTGCGATGGTAACGATCCCCTATTTTTGCACTTATCAGAGTCTTGGCTTTTCGTCCATCAAAGTAAATGCTTTTAATAACAATACCTCCAATGCCTTTTGAATTTTCTTTCCGGACTTTAGATACAGCTCTGTGTATTTTGTTTTTATCGATTACCAGAGTTAAATTTTCGGTAGAAATTAAGCCGAAGTCAGTCAAAACCGCAGAAGCAACAGCAGCTGCAGACGGAGTCGATAAACCGTATCTATCACAGACCTTAGCAACTGTTGGCAACGGCAATGTATTCCGATTCGTCGTTGAAGTCGAAGGTGTGTCTGTCGAAAGTGTATTAGTGGGAGATGCCTCTGTTATCGGATACGTTTCTAGGGAAGATTCACACAGTGAAACTTCATCACAATTTTTTGAGATAGAATCGGTTTCTTGAGTAGAACGCTCCGTTGTTGCTGCCCTTATGGATTGTTCAGTTTGTCTCTGCTTTCGTTTTATTAATCGAGCTGTTTCTTTTTTATCAACTCCACATATAACCATTTTTCTGAAATTTCTTTGATCCAACAAAAAACTTCTTTCATTGATTGGAACTTTCTTAGGTTTTAAACAAGAACAAAATTCAAATGAAGTGCATTTGCAAGCAGAAACGTCGAAAAGCTTCTCAGATGACTCCCAAAAACACTTTAGTTTGTTTTCGAAACCATTTTTTCGTTTAATTTTAGGGTATGTTTTTAAATGGAGGTACTTTTCGAAATAGGATTTGAGTAACTGAATAACTCGTTCCTTTGTTACGATTGGAATCGAAGCCTTGGTCCAAATATTATCAATCTCTTCAAAAACAATCGCATATATAGCTGAATTTGATGGATCTTTTCCATTATACTTTAATTTCATGTTATACTTGATAAATAAAATATATTTAAGGACGTCTCTTATAGTTGGTAGCTGCCGATCATCAAGTCCCTTATATGGTCCCAATATTTCACAAGTTGCAGCACTACGCCTCGAACTCATTTTTTTAAAATCACAAGCACCGCTCTTAATACTGTAACTATCGCAACTGACTTATGTATTATAAATTAGTTTTGTTTTTGTTTTTTAGTTTTCTTTTTTGGGGAAAACCCAGTTTACGTATTTTGGTATTAATAAATATAACAGGTGATTTTAAAGTGTTGCCAGATTTTTAATTTTTTTTATTTCATGTTCAAGGGTTTCTATATTTTAGGGAGTAAGCTGTAACTATAAAAGGAACTTAAAAACTGGTTCGTAATAAACAAGAGTTCGCTATAACCGTAATAATTGGTATGTAATTTGAAAGTGAATGTTTTGGGTCCGTAAAAGTAATCAGGATTATTTGTAATTACGACAAAATATAATCAAAAAGAATTATAAATAATAAATAAAAAAAAAACCAAAGGAATTTCTATATTTTTACCATGAAAACTTATCTAAAATGTTTTTTCAAATTTCAAATGACATTTCAGAACATTTCAATCACGCAAAAATTCTACTAAGGCAACTCATGCCGAATATTTTTGAAAATAATCAAAAGTAATCTTTGAAAGTAGTTGAATTATTTTTTGATTATTTTTGATTCTATTTGATTATTTTATGGTAATCTCAAGTAATCTTGATTACTTTTAGATTATTTGTAATCATAATCAATTAGTAATCAGAAATTGTTTAGTAGAGTATTATATAATCAATACAATTCTTTTCGAAATGTAATCTAATTGATTAGTAATCGTAATCGAAATTTAACAGCTATGATTTGCACAAATCTTATTATTCAAAATAACTTAATTCCTCAGGTTTTGCATGTCGTTGACAATAATTTCAATATACCATCTGTCGGTATTCTTGGCAAAGACTTTCTGAAATCAAAGAAATGCAACATTAGTTATGAAAATATGTCAATATCGTTTTGGCATAACAACAATAGATTGAGAATCCCTATAAGACATGGCACGAATAGTAATAATTGTATAATACCACCAAGATGTGAAGTATTCAGAATTTTTAAAGCAAACATAGCAAATGAACCACTTTTCGTTGTTTCACAAGAAGTTTGTGAGGGCGTTTTTATTAGTAAATGCATAGTAGACCCAAGTTTTCCGATCTTGAGAATAATGAATACTACAAACGAAGTTAATTGCATTAGCAATTTTGACATAAAAACAGAAAAGCTTTCAAACTACAATATTTACACCATTAATGAGGTGAAACCAGGAAAAGCACGCGTCAATAAACTGAAAACTTTATTAAGAAATCAAATGCCAACTGAAATGGAACAAAAACTTATGGCATTATGTGAAAGTTATGCGGATATTTTTGCACTTAAAGACGATAAAATGAGTATAAACAATTTTTATGAGCAGAGGCTTAGGTTGAACGACAATTCTCCTGTATATATAAAAAACTACCGTATGCCACATACTCAAAGACAAGAAATGGATAAACAAGTTAAATATTTATTAGAGAACAATTTAATTGAGCCTAGTCAATCAAATTATAATAGTCCTTTGATTATAGTTCCAAAAAAGAGCATAGATGGTAAAAAATCTTTCCGAATGTATGTCGACTATAGAGCAGTGAATAAGAAGCTAATAGCCGACAAATACCCACTGCCTCGAATAGATGACATTCTGGACAATCTTGGCCGCGCTAAATACCCTACGGGGAAAGGGAGCGGTCCCAGATGACACGCAGGATAGGTCCCAAGGGGGCGGAGACCGGTCGCTGATCGGTCTTTTTGTTTGAAAGAGACATATCATTTTAACATGGCGTTGTCATTGGAAATGACCAATTGCCACAGTTTAGACACATTGTGGCAGTAAGGTGGCGTGTCTAAAAATAGTACTGTTTCCAATTATTCGACATAGGCGGTTAACCGGTTATTGAATTATTCGAAAAATCACTAAAATTGATTAACCGGTTATTCGGGTCGGTTATTCGAGAAAATTGGCGATTAATCGATTAATCGTTTAAAGCAAAATTAATGTATTTCCTTAACTTTTTATCAACAAAGACACTAACAGCTTCCTGTTTTTGTTAAATATCAATATAACATATGAACACCATGTATTTAAAAAAAATTCAAATTAAAAAGCACATCTACACGAGAGAGAAATGCTAGAGATAAAACAAAAATCACCTCTAATTAGCTCTATTTTGAATGAGTTTAGCTATTTTGTAGTGTTTTTGCTCCATCTCTAGCAGTTTTCTCTCGCGTGTAAATGTATCTTAAGGTTGAAAGTTTCGGAATATGAGATTATCTAGATTGAAACATTTCTTATACTAATAGAAAAATTTATTTAAAAATGTAGCTGAAGCTATCAAAAATTAGTTAAAAATGGCAAAAAAAAACTGCTGAAACTAGATTTTTTTCTAAAAATTAGTAAGATAAAAACAGCATAACCTAAAGGTAGATTTTCTATTTCTTTACGAAATTTTTTTTTAATCTGTAAAACTTTGTAAATATAATATTGCATTTAAAAAAATTATTGTCCAAAGTTCTTCCTCCTCCTCTGAAGAAATAAAAAAAAAGATTTAGTTCCATTTGAGTAAAATATTAATTAATTCAAAATATCAATTTACTCTACAAAAATTTGCAAAAAAAAATGTTCTGAATAGTAGAGTTAGTAGACTAAAGAATATCAAAAACAGTTGTTAAATTTCTCAGTCTTTTTTCCGTTTTTAAGGGCCATTGACAATAAACAAAATTATCCAAAGTTTGAGCTAACATACGCACAGGGATCTTTATTATTCCAGTTTTAATGCAAATTTCCACTAAACTAATGAAGTTTTCTTAACAAAATGAATGGAAAGCTTCATAAAAATTTGCAATGTACGAACTTCAGCAAAACTTTATTGAATCAATGTAAAAATTCATAAATAGAATGTAGACATTTCTCTCAGTGTACAGTTATAAATGTCAAATTCCATTTAATTTTGATTTTTTAGCTTTAATTTTGTGTTAACTTTAGGTTATTTCGTTATTATTAATGTCACAAATGCGAATAAAAATTTAATTTCAGTGAAACGTTTACGGGGGGTTCCCTTGTATTCTACGCCTTTTTCAGTTTTATTTCAGAATATTCAAAATATATTTCATAATTGTTTAAACATGTTTTAAAATTCTCCAAAAATGTTTTTAAATTTTCCAAAGATGTTTTAAAATTGTCCAAATATATTCTAAAATGGCCTAAAAAGGTTTCAGAATTGTCTAAAATGTTTCAAAATTATCCAAAATTTTTTTAAATTTTTCTAAAAATGTTTTAAATTTGTCCAAAAATCATTCAAAATTGTCCAAACACTGTTTAAAATTGTATAAAAACGTTTCAAAATTCATTTCAAAATTGTTCAAAATGAATTTTAAAATTTTCAAAATGTATTTCAAAATTATACAAATATATCAATCACATCGAGCTAGAGGCTGAATAATATCTGCCCTCACTAATTATACAAATATATTTTAAAATATGTATTAAAAATATATTTTAAAATATTTTATTTGTATTTAAGAAAATTCTATTTGTATTTGAAAATTGTCCAAATACATTTCAAAATCATTCATTTGTATTTAAAAATTTTAAATCTGTATTTCAAAATTGTCAAAATGCATTTCAAATAATTCCATTTGTATTTCAAAATTTTCTAAATGTATTTCAGAAATTTCCAAATGAATTTAAAAAGACTCTATTTGTATTCCAAAATTTTCTAAATGTATTTAATAAAATTCTAATTGCATTTCAAATTTTTAGAAATCTATTTCAGAAATTTATATTTTTATTTTAAAAGCATATAATTTATACAATTTTGAAATACAGATTACAAATTTTTAAATACAAGTGAATAATTTTGAAATGTATTTGGACAAATTTAAAATACAAATAGAATTTTCTTAAATACAAATAAAATATATTTGTGTTTATGTTTCATGTAATTTTTGAGCCAAAGTTAAAAAAATTATGAAGTTTTGAGAAAAAATAAGGGATAAATTCTATATTAAAATTGTAACCGGTTAATCGACCTGTTTTAACCGATTATTCGGATCGAATAATTATTTGAATTTTATATTATTTGTTTCGACATTAACCGAAATAGAGGCGATTAATCGAGGAATCGGTTAATCGATTAACCGAATTGGAAACACTAAAAAATAGCTTTTCAAATAAACTAATAAAAAATTAAGAATTAAAAATAATCTACTTGGCGTCGAAGTAGGGCTCGATAACACAACCTTCTGCTTGTAAGGCAAACGCTCTACCGTTTGAGCTAACGTTGCTTATGCGTGATGACTGGCTGATGGTTAAGTTATGTTTTTCGTTTCTGTTCAAATAAAAAAGAGAATGAAAAACAAACACATACACAGCAAATAAAAAAAACATGGCAAAGAAAAAAATAGAAAAGAAAACAACATTAACACACACACAAATATGGTGGAAGTGCCTTGAATATGCCCCCGATTGACCGGTCATGGGATAGGTCCCTTAATGGCAGTTGACTTGTTTTTTTCGTTGGCCAAAATTAAATTAAAAAATCAATTAAAAATTAGAAAATTACCTCAAAACTGATAATATAAATAAAAATTTAAAAAATTCCCCTTAAGTTACAAAGAAAAGTTAAATGAAATACCAATTGTTAAAACTAAAACAGCTTTAACATTAAAAAAACGTTGAAAATACAAAACTTAAAATTTCTTAGCAAAACATTATAGAAATTTAAAATAAGAGCTAAAATAAGTAAATCGTGAAAAAATAAAGTTAAAAATAAATAAAAGAGTAAAATAAATAAAAAATATTTTTAAAAATATGCCGCGAATTTTGTTTTTATTTCGGTATTGGTCAAGTTTTTTTAAAAGCAACAGTGAAAATAACGGATCAGAAAATAATTAGAAAATTAATTCATTTTCTTTTGTTCATATTTGTACTAATTTAGTAATATGCCTTCGGTTGACCGGTCACGGGATAGGTCCTTGGAGGGCAATTGACTCCTCATTCCCCGTAGGGTATTTTTCAGTGCTCGACTTATTTTCTGGCTTCCACCAAATTCCTCATCATAAAGACTCAAGAGACGTAACATCGTTTAGTACAAATTCCGGTTCTTTTAGATTGAAGGTTTTACCTTTTGGTTTAAATATTGCTCCAAATTCTTTCTCTCGTATTATTCAAAATATCGCTTTTTCAGGTCTTCCACCAAATCAGGCGTTTCTGTACGTCGATGATATAGTTGTTATCGGGTGCAGTGTCCAACACCATTTGAATAATCTAGAAAACGTTTTTAAAATTTTTAGAAAATTCAATCTCAAAATAAACTCAAACAAATGCAACTTTTTTAGACCAGAGGTCACTTTTTTTGGGCATAAATGCACATCTAAAGGTCTGTTACCAGACGATTCAAAGATCGAAACCATTCAAAATTACGCTGTTCCTGCGGACAAGGATGCTGTAAGGAGGTTTGTTGCATTCGCCAACTATTATAGAAGGTTTATCGACAACTTTGCTTCCTTAGCAGCTCCACTAAATTTCATTACCAGGAAAAATGTAAGTTTCAACTGGAATGACGAATGTAAAAGTGCATTTAAACGTTTAAAATCAAGCTTATTATCCCCAAAATTGTTGCAATATCCGGATTTTTCCAAAAAATTCATAATTACAGTAGACGCATCCAAAATTGGATGTGACGCAGTCTTGAGCCAAAATTTCAACGGACATAACCTACCAATTTACTTCGCGTCAAAATCCTTTAACAACGCTGAACAGAAGAAGTCTCCAATTGAACAGGAACTGTTAGCAATATATTTTGCCATAAGTCAATTTCGTCCTTACATCTATGGTACTGAGTTCATCGTTAGATCAGATCATAGACCGTTAGTATACTTATTTAATATGAAAGATCCTTCGTCCAAATTAACACGAATCAGATTAGAGCTTTCAGAATACAGTTTTTCAATAGAGCATATAAAAGGTAAGAACAATGTAGCTGCAGATGCACTCTCGCGAATTTCGGTTGACGAACTGAAAAACGCTAATAAAGATATTTATGCGATGACAACCTGCGGAATGTCAAAACCCACAATGACCCACTTTTGGAAGGGCATTTTGGCCGTAGAAAACTTTATGCAAAATTAAGAACGAAATTTTACTGGAAAAATATGACGAAAGATATTGCTAAATTCGTGAAAAACTACGAAAAATGTAACGTGAATAAAGTAAGACCAGGGTATAAGGAAGAATTCGTTTTAACACCAACGCCGACTCAAGCTTTCGATATAGTTGTTGTGGACACAATTGGTTCTTTTACAGAAACAAAATTCGGTAACAAGTATGCGTTAACTCTTTTGTGCGATTTGACAAAGTATTTGGTGACTATATCAATGCAGATAAAAGTGCAAACACTGTGGCTCGTGCAATTTATGAACAATTCATTTTGATTTATGGCTCCATGAATACTATAAAATCGGATTTAGGAACCGAGTATAAGAACCAAGTGCTTAGGGAACTTTGCAAACTTTTAAAAATTGGGATGAATTTTTCCACAGCATACCACCATGAGACCTTAGGCACTGTAGAAAGGAATCATAGAGTTTTTGATGAATATTTGCGAGCTTACATCGATGAGAATATGGCTGACTGGGATACTTATTTGAAATATTTTACTTTTTTCCACAACACTACTTCAAATACACTTTTTGATAATAAATTTTCACCTTATGAGCTAGTTTTTGGCAAAATCGCTTCAATGCCTAAAGAATTGAAAAAGAAAACCGTTGATCCAATATATAATGTTGATAATTACAGCAAGGAAATCAAATATCGCTTGCAAAAGACACATATCCTAGCTAGAGAGTTAATAGAAAAACATAAGTTAAGGAACAAAACATTTTATGATATATATGCAAAGCCTCTAATGTTGAAAGTTAATGACAGTGTATTAATTCAGAAAGAGACCTATGATAAATTTAAAAGTATTTACATGGGTCCATATATTGCTAAAAGTATTGATGGAAGCAATGTAACAGTATATGATAAAATAACAAAAAAGCAGAAAACAGTCCATAAAAATAGAATAAGAAAAGTGTAAACATTTATCAATAAAATATAAAACTATACCTTAATATTTCCTAAGAAAATTAAAAATTTTGAAAACAAAGAAAATATTACAATGTATATAGTATATAGTATATATTATATATATAGAAAAAGAAATACCCAATACTAAAATGAAATTTAACCATGAGTTGTATACATAGAAAATTAAACTCAAAATTGTTAAATCTTAACAAAAAAAAAATTTTTTTTTTAGATTTTCAATCTTCAAAAAAAGGAAGGGAAGAAAAGCAACAATTTTATTATTAACCATGCAAATTTGTATAATTATTTACCATAGTAGCTACTATATCTTAAAGAATATTATTTTATTATAAAGATTATTTATACATACAAAAAAATTTGAAAGAAGTAAGAAATGAACAAGACAGGTACCTCTTTTTCATTTCTTCCTTTTTTTAATAAAAGGGAGGTGTAGTGAATTCTAATCACTATTACCCATCCCTGGTAATACTTTAATATGCAATGCTGATGATTGGCATCACTGCATATCACATATACACTGTCAGACAAAAGAAAGTGCGGTTTTTTACTTTCCCTACTTATTCCCCAATATTTATCTTCCACGTTTGTTATGTCTTATTTTTTTGCAATCCCGTCATTTTTTAACTTACATATTTTGTTTTAATAAACAATATTAGTTTTTAAATTATTTGAGTTTTTTGCTTGTGATAAAAGTATTAAGTTGGGCAAACAAAACGAGCGACAAAATAAAGAAAGAAATATTAACATTATCATTAATGTTAATATTTCTGCTGAAACTAGATTTTTTTCTAAAAATTAGTAAGATAAAAACAGCATAACCTAAAGGTAGATTTTCTATTTCTTTACGAAATTATTTTTTAATCTGTAAAACTTTGTAAATATAATATTGCATTTAAAAAAATTATTGTCCAAAGTTCTTCCTCCTCCTCTGAAGAAATAAAAAAAAAGATTTAGTTCCATTTGAGTAAAATATTAATTAATTCAAAATATCAATTTACTCTACAAAAATTTGCAAAAAAAAATGTTCTGAATAGTAGAGTTAGTAGACTAAAGAATATCAAAAACAGTTGTTAAATTTCTCAGTCTTTTTTCCGTTTTTAAGGGCCATTGACAATAAACAAAATTATCCAAAGTTTGAGCTAACATACGCACAGGGATCTTTATTATTCCAGTTTTAATGCAAATTTCCACTAAACTAATGAAGTTTTCTTAACAAAATGAATGGAAAGCTTCATAAAAATTTGCAATGTACGAACTTCAGCAAAACTTTATTGAATCAATGTAAAAATTCATAAATAGAATGTAGACATTTCTCTCAGTGTACAGTTATAAATGTCAAATTCCATTTAATTTTGATTTTTTAGCTTTAATTTTGTGTTAACTTTAGGTTATTTCGTTATTATTAATGTCACAAATGCGAATAAAAATTTAATTTCAGTGAAACGTTTACGGGGGGTTCCCTTGTATTCTACGCCTTTTTCAGTTTTATTTCAGAATATTCAAAATATATTTCATAATTGTTTAAACATGTTTTAAAATTCTCCAAAAATGTTTTTAAATTTTCCAAAGATGTTTTAAAATTGTCCAAATATATTCTAAAATGGCCTAAAAAGGTTTCAGAATTGTCTAAAATGTTTCAAAATTATCCAAAATTTTTTTAAATTTTTCTAAAAATGTTTTAAATTTGTCCAAAAATCATTCAAAATTGTCCAAACACTGTTTAAAATTGTATAAAAACGTTTCAAAATTCATTTCAAAATTGTTCAAAATGAATTTTAAAATTTTCAAAATGTATTTCAAAATTATACAAATATATCAATCACATCGAGCTAGAGGCTGAATAATATCTGCCCTCACTAATTATACAAATATATTTTAAAATATGTATTAAAAATATATTTTAAAATATTTTATTTGTATTTAAGAAAATTCTATTTGTATTTGAAAATTGCCCAAATACATTTCAAAATCATTCATTTGTATTTAAAAATTTTAAATCTGTATTTCAAAATTGTCAAAATGCATTTCAAATAATTCCATTTGTATTTCAAAATTTTCTAAATGTATTTCAGAAATTTCCAAATGAATTTAAAAAGACTCTATTTGTATTCCAAAATTTTCTAAATGTATTTAATAAAATTCTAATTGCATTTCAAATTTTTAGAAATCTATTTCAGAAATTTATATTTTTATTTTAAAAGCATATAATTTATACAATTTTGAAATACAGATTACAAATTTTTAAATACAAGTGAATAATTTTGAAATGTATTTGGACAAATTTAAAATACAAATAGAATTTTCTTAAATACAAATAAAATATATTTGTGTTTATGTTTCATGTAATTTTTGAGCCAAAGTTAAAAAAATTATGAAGTTTTGAGAAAAAATAAGGGATAAATTCTATATTAAAATTGTAACCGGTTAATCGACCTGTTTTAACCGATTATTCGGATCGAATAATTATTTGAATTTTATATTATTTGTTTCGACATTAACCGAAATAGAGGCGATTAATCGAGGAATCGGTTAATCGATTAACCGAATTGGAAACACTAAAAAATAGCTTTTCAAATAAACTAATAAAAAATTAAGAATTAAAAATAATCTACTTGGCGTCGAAGTAGGGCTCGATAACACAACCTTCTGCTTGTAAGGCAAACGCTCTACCGTTTGAGCTAACGTTGCTTATGCGTGATGACTGGCTGATGGTTAAGTTATGTTTTTCGTTTCTGTTCAAATAAAAAAGAGAATGAAAAACAAACACATACACAGCAAATAAAAAAAACATGGCAAAGAAAAAAATAGAAAAGAAAACAACATTAACACACACACAAATATGGTGGAAGTGCCTTGAATATGCCCCCGATTGACCGGTCATGGGATAGGTCCCTTAATGGCAGTTGACTTGTTTTTTTCGTTGGCCAAAATTAAATTAAAAAATCAATTAAAAATTAGAAAATTACCTCAAAACTGATAATATAAATAAAAATTTAAAAAATTCCCCTTAAGTTACAAAGAAAAGTTAAATGAAATACCAATTGTTAAAACTAAAACAGCTTTAACATTAAAAAAACGTTGAAAATACAAAACTTAAAATTTCTTAGCAAAACATTATAGAAATTTAAAATAAGAGCTAAAATAAGTAAATCGTGAAAAAATAAAGTTAAAAATAAATAAAAGAGTAAAATAAATAAAAAATATTTTTAAAAATATGCCGCGAATTTTGTTTTTATTTCGGTATTGGTCAAGTTTTTTTAAAAGCAACAGTGAAAATAACGGATCAGAAAATAATTAGAAAATTAATTCATTTTCTTTTGTTCATATTTGTACTAATTTAGTAATATGCCTTCGGTTGACCGGTCACGGGATAGGTCCTTGGAGGGCAATTGACTCCTCATTCCCCGTAGGGTATTTTTCAGTGCTCGACTTATTTTCTGGCTTCCACCAAATTCCTCATCATAAAGACTCAAGAGACGTAACATCGTTTAGTACAAATTCCGGTTCTTTTAGATTGAAGGTTTTACCTTTTGGTTTAAATATTGCTCCAAATTCTTTCTCTCGTATTATTCAAAATATCGCTTTTTCAGGTCTTCCACCAAATCAGGCGTTTCTGTACGTCGATGATATAATTGTTATCGGGTGCAGTGTCCAACACCATTTGAATAATCTAGAAAACGTTTTTAAAATTTTTAGAAAATTCAATCTCAAAATAAACTCAAACAAATGCAACTTTTTTAGACCAGAGGTCACTTTTCTTGGGCATAAATGCACATCTAAAGGTCTGTTACCAGACGATTCAAAGATCGAAACCATTCAAAATTACGCTGTTCCTGCGGACAAGGATGCTGTAAGGAGGTTTGTTGCATTCGCCAACTATTATAGAAGGTTTATCGACAACTTTGCTTCCTTAGCAGCTCCACTAAATTTCATTACCAGGAAAAATGTAAGTTTCAACTGGAATGACGAATGTAAAAGTGCATTTAAACGTTTAAAATCAAGCTTATTATCCCCAAAATTGTTGCAATATCCGGATTTTTCCAAAAAATTCATAATTACAGTAGACGCATCCAAAATTGGATGTGACGCAGTCTTGAGCCAAAATTTCAACGGACATAACCTACCAATTTACTTCGCGTGAAAATCCTTTAACAACGCTGAACAGAAGAAGTCTCCAATTGAACAGGAACTGTTAGCAATATATTTTGCCATAAGTCAATTTCGTCCTTACATCTATGGTACTGAGTTCATCGTTAGATCAGATCATAGACCGTTAGTATACTTATTTAATATGAAAGATCCTTCGTCCAAATTAACACGAATCAGATTAGAGCTTTCAGAATACAGTTTTTCAATAGAGCATATAAAAGGTAAGAACAATGTAGCTGCAGATGCACTCTCGCGAATTTCGGTTGACGAACTGAAAAACGCTAATAAAGATATTTATGCGATGACAACCTGCGGAATGTCAAAACCCACAATGACCCACTTTTGGGAGGGCATTTTGGCCGTAGAAAACTTTATGCAAAATTAAGAACGAAATTTTACTGGAAAAATATGACGAAAGATATTGCTAAATTCGTGAAAAACTACGAAAAATGTAACGTGAATAAAGTAAGACCAGGGTATAAGGAAGAATTCGTTTTAACACCAACGCCGACTCAAGCTTTCGATATAGTTGTTGTGGACACAATTGGTTCTTTTACAGAAACAAAATTCGGTAACAAGTATGCGTTAACTCTTATGTGCGATTTGACAAAGTATTTGGTGACTATATCAATGTCAGATAAAAGTGCAAACACTGTGGCTCGTGCAATTTATGAACAATTCATTTTGATTTATGGCTCCATGAATACTATAAAATCGGATTTAGGAACCGAGTATAAGAACCAAGTGCTTAGGGAACTTTGCAAACTTTTAAAAATTGGGATGAATTTTTCCACAGCATACCACCATGAGACCTTAGGCACTGTAGAAAGGAATCATAGAGTTTTTGATGAATATTTGCGAGCTTACATCGATGAGAATATGGCTGACTGGGATACTTATTTGAAATATTTTACTTTTTTCCACAACACTACTTCAAATACACTTTTTGATAATAAATTTTCACCTTATGAGCTAGTTTTTGGCAAAATCGCTTCAATGCCTAAAGAATTGAAAAAGAAAACCGTTGATCCAATATATAATGTTGATAATTACAGCAAGGAAATCAAATATCGCTTGCAAAAGACACATATCCTAGCTAGAGAGTTAATAGAAAAACATAAGTTAAGGAACAAAACATTTTATGATATATATGCAAAGCCTCTAATGTTGAAAGTTAATGACAGTGTATTAATTCAGAAAGAGACCTATGATAAATTTAAAAGTATTTACATGGGTCCATATATTGCTAAAAGTATTGATGGAAGCAATGTAACAGTATATGATAAAATAACAAAAAAGCAGAAAACAGTCCATAAAAATAGAATAAGAAAAGTGTAAACATTTATCAATAAAATATAAAACTATACCTTAATATTTCCTAAGAAAATTAAAAATTTTGAAAACAAAGAAAATATTACAATGTATATAGTATATAGTATATATTATATATATAGAAAAAGAAATACCCAATACTAAAATGAAATTTAACCATGAGTTGTATACATAGAAAATTAAACTCAAAATTGTTAAATCTTAACAAAAAAAAAATTTTTTTTTTAGATTTTCAATCTTCAAAAAAAGGAAGGGAAGAAAAGCAACAATTTTATTATTAACCATGCAAATTTGTATAATTATTTACCATAGTAGCTACTATATCTTAAAGAATATTATTTTATTATAAAGATTATTTATACATACAAAAAAATTTGAAAGAAGTAAGAAATGAACAAGACAGGTACCTCTTTTTCATTTCTTCCTTTTTTTTAATAAAAGGGAGGTGTAGTGAATTCTAATCACTATTACCCATCCCTGGTAATACTTTAATATGCAATGCTGATGATTGGCATCACTGCATATCACATATACACTGTCAGACAAAAGAAAGTGCGGTTTTTTACTTTCCCTACTTATTCCCCAATATTTATCTTCCACGTTTGTTATGTCTTATTTTTTTGCAATCCCGTCATTTTTTAACTTACATATTTTGTTTTAATAAACAATATTAGTTTTTAAATTATTTGAGTTTTTTGCTTGTGATAAAAGTATTAAGTTGGGCAAACAAAACGAGCGACAAAATAAAGAAAGAAATATTAACATTATCATTAATGTTAATATTTCTGGTACATTATCAAATATTTTTATTAAAAACTAAAGCTATGTATTTGAAATATATTAATTCTTAATAAAATGTTTAAAATTTTCTCTACGGTTTCAGTACATTTAAAAAACAGCGTCAGACGGACAAAATTTTAAAATCAAACCCTTAACCAAAACCCACAAAGATTTTCTAATACAAGATCGTGAAAATGGAATGAAATTGAAAGATTTATCTTCCAAATATAAGATATCGGAATCTGGAGTACGAAAAATTATTTCGTTGTACAAAATAACAAAGTCAAAGGAAAGTTTGAAAAAATTATGTGGCAGAAACCGTAAAACCACTAAGAAAGACGACGAACATATTGCCATTCTCGCAAAAAGAAACTCTTTTACTTCCGCCAGAGAAATAAAAGAAGAACTTAATTTAAATATTTCAACGCAAACTGTCCAAAGAAGGCTCAATGAAAGCGGTTTAAGAAGTACCTTCGCTAAGAAAAAACCACTTCTACGCGCAGCAAATATAAAGAAAAGATTGGAATTCGCAAAGAATATATATAAATATGCCAGAATCGTTTTGGAATAAAGTGATCTGGACGGACTAAAGTGATCTGGACGGACGAATCTAAATTTGAATTAAAAAATTCAAAAAAAAACGAAAAAGAGTTTGGTGTGAGCCATCACAAAGGCTTAAATCAAAAAACATTATCCATACTGTTAAACATGGTGGAGGGAGCCTTATGGTATGGGGATGTTAATCGACTTCAGGGGTAGGCCGTCTTGTAAAAATTGACAAAAATGAGAGGTGAGCACTACGTAAACATTTTGAAAGAAAATCTTTACAGTAGTGCTGAGGAAATGAGCTTGGGGGATTTTGTCTTTCAACAGGACAACGACCCCAAACATACCAGCAAGGTGGCCAAAAAATATTTTGAGGAAAATAGCATTGAAAAATTAGAATGGCCTCCCAGAGCCCTGATTTAAACCCCATTGAACTCCTCTGGGCTATTCTGGATGAAAAAATTCAAATGGAGTCGCGAACCAACATTCATGCATTTTGGGAAAAAAAATGCAAATAGAATGGAGGGCAATTCCATCAAGTACATTGAAAAATCTAGCATTAAGTATGCCTAGGAGACTAAAAGAAGTAATCAGTAATAAAGGGGGTGCAACATCATATTGATTTATTTATTGGTTTTTAATTTTTCTTGATATTACATTGAAGTGTTACTTTATTTTGACGTTTAGAATTCTTTAAGTATATAATTGTTTAAGTTTTTTTTTTGCATATATGAAGTCATTAATTTTTGTTAAATCATTTTTAAATAGCATTTTGTTTGGATTAAATAAAAATATTTTTTTTGTAGAGATTCAAATTTATTTTATATTATTTTTCTTCAAGAAAATGCAGAAGGTATGCTACCGCACTTTATTTTGTCCGACAGTGTATATCGTCCCCTTAGTATAACAATAGCCTATGTGCTCATAGGCTATTATTTTTTTATTGAATTTTTGGATTCTCCATCGTCGATTTTATATGTGGTCAAAATTTTGTCAAATTCTAGTTCCACAAAGTGTGTCAAAACGTCAGTCAAAAAAATATAGTATAAATTTGTATTAAATTATTTTCCTCAAAAATCATGTAAACGCATATACGCTATTTTACATAAAGTAAATTTTCTGTTTATTCAATATAATAGTAATGTACACTCACATACTCTATTTTAACTTTTAGGAAAAAAATCAATTTTATCATGACACAAACACCTAAAATGACGTATAATGATATACGTTGTTGTTCAACAAATATTTTCAATTTGTTCATTTGTATGATTCTTATAGGCCGTTATATTGTCAGAACAATTAACATGTGTTTTAAAAATAACAAAAAACAAAAGTAGGCTATGCAATGCTTACGTTGTTTTATCATGTATGTAAATGCAATAGAAATAATTTGTACAATTTAGGATTTCAGTTCGTTGTTGAAATTCGCTCGTTCATAATCATTTAGTCGTTCATTCGTTCCCAATCATTCATTTATTTAATCATGGATTTATCAAGCTCTGGTGAGTATCTGCTAACTTAAATTGCAGGAAGGAGTATTAATGTATATTAATTGTCAACAGAATTTGCGATGGAATTAACAGGAGCCCTATGTGTCAAACTTGCTCCAAACTCTGTTGGATTATCTGTGGAACCATTGGATTCAAATATATCGCAAACTGACGAAGAGGATGGAGAAGACTTTTCAGCAGGATCGTCGGATTATTATATTCCAGAAACGGATGAAGAGGAAATTGAAAAATCTTCGGTAAAGCAACATGAATCTTCGGTAAAGCAACATGAAGTGCTCTGCGAAATCGCAGAAGAAAGCAATGATGAAAATGTAGAACTGACAGTAACACGAAAAAGAAAGGTGAGTTAATTAAAAGGTAATTTAAGAAGATGTCTCCTGCAGTTATGGATTTGTTTTATTCAATAGCGTAAGAGCCAGCTTTGGATGCAGAACAAAAGAAAGAGTGACAGGAGTCAAGGAAAGGCTTATGTTACAAAGAGTGGTAAAGTAATTAAGGAACGTTTACCGAAGCCCGCTAATTGCAGCTGTCATCACAAATGTCCAGAACACTTCTCTGAAGAAGATCGTAAGAAAATCAATGCAGACTATTGGAGTTTGGGCGATTACTGCAAGCAACGTCTATTCCTTAGTAATAACATAAAAGTGGAGAAGTGCAAGAGGACATTAACGAGAGAATCACGGCGGTCGAACACTCTAAAATACTTTCTAAATGACAAACAGGTCTGTAAAAAGTTCTTTTTAAATACTTTACACGTGTCAGACTGCGCGATATCTGTATTAGCCAAAAAAAAAATCAAAGCCAATTTGTTGACATGAGGGGTAAACACGGAATGCAAAGAAAAGTAGACGCGGAGATAGCAACTCTTATTAAAGAACACATAGAGTCATTTCCAGCAGTATAAAGTCACTATACTCGAGCAAAGTCCCAACGCCTTTATCTGAGCTCAGACCTAACAATTACAAAAATGTATAACTTATTTAAAGAACGCCACCCAGATCTCTCAGTTAAAGAACATATGTATCGCCACATATTTTGTAATAATTACAATTATTCATTCCATCATCCAAAAAAGGACACATGCTTAACATGCGAAACGTTCAAAAATACAGAGGACAAGGCTTCAATACAGAAATCATATGATGAACACTTAGCAAATAAAGCCCAAGCAAGACTCCACAAACATGCTGACAAGGAGTTATCTAAAAATAACAGCAATATAAAAGTATTTACTTTTGACTTACAATCAGTGCTATTGACACCATGTAGCAATGTAAGCACCTTGTATTACAGTCGGAAGTTCGCCACATACAACAACACATTTTACGATTTAGCTAATGGAGCTGGATATTGTTTCCTGTGGGATGAAAACCATGGTAAGCGTGGGTCAGAGGAAATTGGAACCACTGAAAAAATGCTGAACAATTTACCCGAATCAGTAACGGATGTTATTCTGTATTCAGACTGCTGTGGAGGACAGAATAGAAACAGATTAATTGGCACATTATTGCTTCATATAAATCATTCATTGCATTTTAATTCAATAACGATTAAATATCTTCAAAGTGGACACACACAAATGGAAGCAGATTCCATGCATTCGGCTATAGAACGAACTAAGAGAAATATTTGTGTATATTCACCAGAAGAATGGCCAACTATACTTAGACTGGCAAGACGAAAAAATCCGTACGCTGTAGAAAGGCTTAACTACAGTGATATTATTGATCTCAAAACGGCGTTCTCAAAATTGAACCATAACTTGAAGAAAAATGTCAACAATGAATCGGTAAATTGGCTTAAAATCAAGGTTCTCCAAGTAATAAAAAGTGAAAAGAGACAATTGTTATACAAGGAACAATGGAACGAAGACTTCAAAGTGATTGATATAGATGGCTCGAGAATGAAAAAGAAAGGGGTCACAAATTTTACATTAACTCACAAATATAAAAAAGAACTACCAATTTCTGACACAAAACTGAAGGATCTCAAAGATTTATGCAAAAAAAATGTAATTCCTCCCGGCTCACAGACATTTTTTTTGAATTTACAAGGAGGGAATAATCGCGATTGTTTAGATGAACCAGACAGATTCGAAGAAGAGGACGCAGACGACAATAATTAAAGACCATGCTAATAATTTACGATCTGACTGTAATTAAAACATAATTTTATACTAATAAAAATTCATATTAAATTTACTAATTATTCTGGTGTATTTCTTGAATAAAATAGTGTATACCATACAAAATAAAATAACGTATCAGAAACTTGATAGAAAACATTAAAAAATAAAATAGCTTATCTGATGTATTTGCAGTTTACACCACTTTTTTGTTCATTAAAAGGATGATTACAATAATAAAAATTGATCAGTTAACAAAATAGACTCATTTTTAAACAGTCTTAAAAAAAAACGTCGAAAATAATAAATATTTACAGACATAACGAGATTTGAGTGAGAGCTACTTTCGACAAAAAGTTTGAAATTCATTTTCTCAAAACATCAAAAAATTTATAGGCTATTTTAATACTAAGGGGACGATATATATAAGTATGAAGTTATAAGTAGAGGTAAGAAAGAAAGATAAAATAAAGAGATTGGTCAGTTGAATTCCAACCAGATAACAAAACGTGTCGTGGCTTTCACTAAAGTTGGCAAATGCCACAAAACGTCGAACCGAGTCTTTATTAGATGGTAGAGTGTAATTCCTGATTGCATTTATCTTTGAATCGTCTGGCAAAAGCCAGTTTGATATGCATTTATGACCGAGAAATGTGACGTCAGGTCGAAAAAATTTACATTTGTATGGATTTATTTTCAAATTATGCTTTCTTAAAATTTCAAAAACGTCTTAAGTTATTTAAATGGTGTTGCTTGCTACAACCGATTATAATTATGTCATCGACATATAAAAAAGCTTTGTTGGGCATAAGGCCAGAGAATGCAATTGACATCATTCTTGAAAAAGAATTAGGTGCCACATTTAATCCGAAAGGTAAGACTTTACAGCGAAAAGATCCTTTATCGGTGCTACATGCAGTGACATCACGTGAATCACGGTGTAAGGGAATTTGGTGAAATCCAGAAAATAAATCAATGATTCAGAAATGCTTTGCTCGGCCTAAGTTGTCTAAAATATCGTTAATGCGAGGTAAAGGGAATTTGTCTGCAATGAGTTTTTTGTTTACAGCGCGATAGTCAACGCACGATACGATTTATGATTATCTGAACTCTTTTTAGGGAGACGAATTAAAGGACTATTAAAATTTTAACTGCTGGGTTCGATCAACTCATATTCTAATAAATTTTGAACTTGTCTATTGATTTCATTTCTTTGAGTATACGGGAGCCTGTAATTTTTTTTATATAAATTGGTGATGAGTCGACTAACTTTAATTTTTGTTCGTAGAAATTGTTAACTGTAATTTTGTCATCTTTTAAAGAAAAAATATCTGCGTATTGTTTACAAAGTGACATTAAACTGCTCTTGACATCGTCTGGCATTTGGTCTTGAAGTATGTTCAGTAATTTCATGATACGCTCGTTGTCTGTTTTGGTTTCATTAATTGAGTATATGTAAAAGTTTTGTAGTTTTTCTGATTTAATTTTATTATTTTGAATACATTTAAATTCGTCCGTAGTGTTAACTATTCGTACAACAGGGTTGTCTGAATCAATGATTCCTTTCGCTATGAACACACCTTTGCAAATTTCCTGGCTGTCCACGAACATCGGTTCTGTAACGTTACATAAATTAAATATTCTGAATACTTCACATCTAGGTGGGATTACACACGTAAAGTTGTTTACACCATGCAATATTGGTATTTTCAGTCTAGTATTTTTAATTGACACTATTTTATACATGTTTTCATAATCAATTTTACATTTATTGTCTTTGAGAAAGTCCTTACCTAATGTTCCATTTGCAGGGATATTAAAAACTTGTGGAATTAAATTATGTGAAGAAATTAAACTTGTACAAATTGTTCCTAGTGATGTTTATAGTCTCATTTTTATTCAAACTGATATTGGGATTTAGGCAAGAAATTTTAACTAATGAAATGTCTGCTTGGGTATCGACAAGGAAAGTACATGATTTGTTTGTGTCAATACAATTTAAATTGATAAAATCAGCATAGTTAGGATTTAGACTATAGACTGATTTATTAAAACTTTGTTTTTCTAATTTTGATTTTCTTCTTCTTCTACGGGCTTCTACGTTTAAAGTCCTAACAGAAACCCTTTTATTGTTAAAATTCTGAGAAAAACTATTCCTATTATTACCACGATAACTATTTCGATTCCATTTTTGTTAAAATTATGAATGTTTCCTTTGTAATAATTGCCACCGCGAAAATTACCACGATTGTTTCCACGATATGAATTATTACGAAAACGATTGAAATTGTTGGACTGGTGGAAATTATTGTTCCTATTCATATTATGGGTTCGAACTGCTAAAACCTGTCGTTCGTTTGTTTCAGTTGTTTGTTCCACTACTAACTTTGCTACAACTTCCTTTGGATCTGAAAAAACAGATGCAGATAATATTGATCTTTTTAAATCTGACTTTGCATTTAGACGGCATACTGAAACTATTTGTTCTATGCCCATTTCGTGAGCCTTGACTTAAGTTATGCCTTCAACAACTAGAGAACGCTTTAGTGCATCAGCAAGTTCTTCTGCTTGTTTGGAAAACTCTGCATAGTTTCCGTTTCTCACGTTAAGTGCTGCAATTTTCCCGGCTATAACTTTAGAGCTATCTGGGTTAATTTTGCATTTCAAAGCTAGTTTAATATCCTGTATTGATGTAATTATCTCAGGCAATGCCTCACGAGCTTTTCCCTCCAGTTTCGATTTAACGAAGGTCAAAAATGTTGATGTCAAATTTGGTTCTGTAAGTTCCTCAAGTAAATCAATTTTGTCTTGAAATGAGTCCAAAGTTAGTGGATTGCCATCGTAGTTTTCCCTAATTATCGAAGCACACAGACCTATGTAATATTTTTTCTGTTCGATTGACGTCATTTTGTCTGCTATTTCCGCTTTAATTTCCGCAATAATATCCTGTTCACTATCTGATCCATCCAATTCCGAATTTATTTCACCTTTAATCACAACACTTGCATAAACAATTTCAAATAAATTTACGTTTTGCGGGACTTTTATTTTGCAATTTAATTTTTCAAAACATTGTACTAAAATTTGACGACAGTTTTCAGTTTTAAAAATGAATTTATTTTTAGCATCTATTGGTAAATGTTTCGGGTTAATTTCCGTGTATTGTAATAATGAATTGTAGTTTTCTATTAAGAGCGTTGTATATTCATCAATTTTAGTTACATTCGTTGTTAATGGTCGGTTTTGTAATATTCTTTTTTTTATATTGCAAAATTTTTTAACTAATTCTTTAAAATTTTCATTGTCAAATTCCGACATTTGTTAAAAACAAAACAACACATACTATTGTTGCAAATATTTTTTTTAAATAGCTAAGATTGAAAAATACTTTTTCTTTGGTTACAAATATTTTGTTCAGTGAATTCATACATTTAAGCAACCACTAAAAGCTGAAATGATTTTAAGAGAGTTTCGGTAAAATTAACAAAACCGCGAAAAAAATGGTATTTCAATAAATCATTTTCCCGTTTAAAAGCTAGTTTAATTAAATTTTAATAATTAGCGCAAAATTTTGTATATTCCCGAGTAAAAAAAATTATATATAATCATATGTGGCATATATTACAATATATAATTAGACATGTGGTTATGTATATCCATATATAATTATATATGACGTTTTTTTTATATTATGCCATATATAATTTCATCTAATTAGATATCGGCCTTCATAATATTAGATATGGCATATATAATTATATATTACATAACATGGTTGATCTTATTGCATATATAGTTATATATAGAACTATATCTTAATATATATGGTGGCATTGTAGCAATATATAATTATATATGGTATCATTTAAACAATATATAATTATATATGGTGACAGTTAAACTAGATATTATCATATATGGTGCCATTTAAACAATATATGGTCATATATGGTACCTCATAAACCAAATCTTTAATTCAGTTCCAGATATGATAATATATGGTACTATATATAGTGCGATATATATTTATATATGTTGTTATTTAAGCTATATATTATCATATATGGTGCCATTTAAACCATATATTATCATATATGGTGCCATTCAAACCATATATTATCATATATGGTACCATTTAAACCATATATTATCATATATGGTGCAATTTCAACAATATATGCCCATATATGGTACCTCATGAACAATATTTTTAATACAGTTCCACATATGATAATATATGCTACCATATATAGTGCCATATATATTTATATATGGTGTTATTTAAGCAATATATTACCATATATGGTGCCATTTAAACCATATATGGTCATATATGGTGCCATTTCAACAATATATGCTCATATATGGGACCTGATGAACGACATTTTTAATACAGATGCAGATATGATAATATATGCTACCATATATAGTCCCATATATATTGATATATGGTGTTATTTAAACAATATTAATATATAGACATATATGGTATCATTTAAACAATATATTGTCATATATGGCACAATTTAAACAATATATGGTCAAATTTGGTACCACATCAACATTTTGAATACAATTCCATATATGGTTTAATTTGAATAATGTAAAACTATGTATGGCGCTATAAAAAATATTATCAGATATGTTACTTCATTAACAATATTTATAATACAGTGTCATATATTGTAATATATGTATATCATTCAATATATATTGATGTATGGTAATGGTACAATAATTCCAATATCAGTTGAGATACAATTTGTGGGTCCATATCAACAATTTGTTCACCTACATTTAACATATATATATGTGCATTTAAGTTATAATTTATAAACACTTTATAAAGTTAAATAGTTAATTGGAAATTTATTAATAAAAAGGTCGAAAAAACAATTTTTATTTTTTTTAATAAAAATTAAAACCCAACATTTTGTTAAATAGTTAACTTATAATAAAATAAAAATGTATTTCCTAAAAATAAAAATATAGTGTTAATTAATGTTAATATACAATAGGTTTAAGTTTATCCCAGACAGAAAAATATAATCTGCACAGTGCTGGCAAACCGTTGGCGATGGTCAGTTATGCGTTGGCAGAACGTTGCATTAACTATCTTGGCAAAAAAATAGATTTCAAAAAACATTTTTGAAAAAATTGAGAAAACTTTTTTTAATATTTGCTCTTAAAAACATGAAATTTAACCCAGTCCACCAGATTGTCAGCCAAGACCTCTACACTCTAATCTAACGAGATTTGTTATAGATGTGTGATAGCTACAAATTAAATGAATGATAAAAGCATTTCGAGCTAACTTATAAGCATCGAAAAAAGGTATTCCAGAAATTATTAAATTTTTTTTAGAAAATTTTAATTGTATATCACAAAATATTATTTGCACTTCAGAAACTACAATATTACGCAAATTTAATTATATATTTATTTAGTTGTGTCCAGAAATAATGAAATCTATTTCAGAATTTCATAGCTAATAGAGAAAAATTTCTCAAATACATTTCATAATTTCGGAAATACGATTGATAATTTCTGAAATACAGTTTGATAATTTCTGAAATATAGTTGTGAATTTCGGAAATACAATTAATAATTTCTGAAATACAATTGATAAATCTTAAAACAAATAATACAATTGGAAATGGTGTAGAGCGTCAAAATAATGTAAATAAAATTATTTTATTCAAAGATTTCAATTTAATAAAAAAATAAATATATAAATTTATAAAAAAATTTATAGAAAAAAAAATTTTAATTTTATAAAAAGAAATTCATTTTGTAAAAGAAATGCATATTGAACTCGTTACCTTCTGAGTTTAATAGCGAATTTACATTGTTAAAATGTTCAGTAGATTTCGTTTTGAAATCCAATTCGAAATCTATATCGTTTACATTAGAATATTTGACAGATGATTGGGATTTCGATCAGCCAACAACAATTTTTTTGTAAACAAACTACCCAGCTAACAAAGATGATCATTAATGACTCAGAAATGAGCTCCAAAAACATAAACATTTTTCCACTTTTTCCTATGAAAGTGGTCCGTCCAAAAGAGCCCCCTGTGTACTCAGAAATGACTCAGAAAAAAGAACGTATAAAATCGAAATTTTCTTCATAAATTGAAATAATTTTGGAATCTTCTTTGAGTCCGAAAAATGAACCCTCGTTTTGAGACAGCTTTTTAGATTGTAGAGACAACTTTTTGGATTGTTTTCTGAGGGTTCATATTTTATACCAAAAGAAGAGTGTTTTCAAAAAAACAATAATCATTTCTATGAGCCTTTTAAAAATCTTATTTATGAGCGCTCCGAATTTGCTGGCTGGGTAACCCAGAAACAAAGATGATCATTAATGACTCAGAAATGAGCTCCAAAAACATAAACATTTTTTCACTTTTTCCTATGAAAGTGGTCCGTCCAAAAGAGCCCCCTGTGTAATCAGAAATGACTCAGAAAAAAGAACGTATAAAATCGAAATTTTCCTCATAAATTTAAATAAATTTGGAATCTTCTTTGAGTCCGAAAAATGAACCCTCATTTTGAGACAGCTTTTTAGATTGTAGAGACAGCTTTTTGGATTGTTTTTTGAGGGTTCATATATTCTGCCAAAAAAAGAGTGTTTTCAAAAAAACAATAATCATTTCTACGAGCCATTTAAGAATCTTATTTATGAGCGCTCCGAACTTGCTGGCTGGGTAACCTTAAAAAATTACTAAAATTAAAAGATTTTCTAAAAACCATTTTATTTAATGGCGGAACACAAAAATCATTTATATTATGAAAGAAACAATGTTATATTTACTAAGAAATGTGTTTAAGTATAGGGATGATTAGTATAAAGCTAAAATATTCAATGTTTTGTCAGTGGTCTTGCCGGCGCCATCATTTGATTTTTCATAGTTTCTCTTCGTCGGACACAATAAAATAGCCGTTTTCAAATTTAAATATTTCTTTCAATTAAAAATAACAGACTTTATTATGTTATTCCTTAATTTTTTAAAGTTATTAAAATTTATTATTTAATAAATTTTAATGACATAAACAGCTGCTAAATGTTGCCACTTTTTCTACAAACTTCCCTACTTTTCTGCAAATATGGGAGAAAAATTGGATTTCAATTTGGATTTCGATGAGATTTCGCTGAAATCCAAATTAAATTGGGATTTCATTTCCTATGGGAAATCTGTTTGAAATCCCAAATTCTTATTGGATTTCAGTCGAAATCTATCGAAATCTACTTTTAACTCGATTTCGATCATAATGTAAATTCGCTATAAACCTTATTTTAACAAAATATTGTAATTTAATTATACAATCAGTGCTCTGCCAGTCTATTATTTTTTGAACAGTTGGCAATATATGTCTGGGATCTTATTTAATCCCAAATAAATGGAGATCTTACGTACACAGAAAAAACAGTAGGCACCAACAATGGGAATTTGTAAAAGCAATCACATTTTCTTTTAAATTGAAATTTTATTCCCAACAATTTTTTTGTTTGAAATATTTGTAACTAGTTTGTAAATTGTTATCTTTCATATAAAAATTGTTTAAAAATAAAAATTCAAAGTTACAAAAAACAAAATAATTTTTTTTTTTGGATTTACAAATTTCTTTGTTGGTGCCTTTTTAAAAAGTTTTTTTTTTTGTATTTACAAATTTGGTATGAGAAAGGTGTTTAAAAATTTAATTAGAATTTTGTAAATTCGTTCTGTGTAGTACCCAAATATAATGCGGCATCTAATTTTATCTGTCATTTTTATGGATACTTTTAGATGTCAATCCCCAAATATATTGCTGTTTCTAATTCGGTCTACCATTTTAATACCGAAATAAATTGCTGGATCTAATTCGATCTGCCATTTTTCTGATAAATTTAGATCCAAGTTTATCCCCAATTATATTGCTGGATCTAATTTGATCTGCCATTTTTTCGGTTAAATTTAGATCCAAGTTTATCCCCATATATATTGCTGGATCTAATTCGATTAGGAATTTTTCGGATAAATTTAGATCTAAGTTTATCCACATATATATTGCTGGATCTAATTCGATCTGGCATTTTTCGGATAAATTTACATCCAAGATTATCCCTAAATATATTGCTGGATCTAATTCGATCTGCCACTTTTTCGGATCAAATTAGATCTAAGTTTATCCACAAATATATAGCTGGATCTAATTCGATCTGCCATTTTTCGGATCAAATTAGATCTTACTAAATCCCAAAATATATTGCTGGATCTAATTTGATCTGCCAATTTTCTATTCAATTTATATCCAAGTTTATCCACAAATATATTGCTGAATCTAATTCGATCTGCCATTTTTCGGATAAATTTAGATCTAAGTTAATCCACAAATATATTGCTGGATCTAATTTGATCTGCCATTTTTCAGATCAATTTATATCTAAGTTTATCCACAAATATATTGCTAGATCTAATTCGATGTGCCATTTTTCGGATCAAATTAGATCTAAGTTTATCCCCAAATATATAGCTAGATCTAATTCGATCTGCCACTTTTTCGGATCAAATTAGATATACGTTTATCCACAAATATATTGCGGGATCTAATTTGATCTGCCAAAATTGAGATCAAATTAGATCTAAGTTTATCCCCAAATATATAGCTGGATCTAATTGGATCCGCCATTTTTCGGATCAAATTAGATCTAAAAATATCCGCAAATATATAGCTGGATCCGCCAATTTTCGGATCAAAATAGATCTAGGTTTATCCGCAAAGATATCACTGGACCTCCCAATTTTGAGATATAACTTGATCTTAGTTTATCCCCATATATACAATGGGATCTAATACGATATGATTGGATACACCCAATTTTGAGATCTAATTGGATCAGCTAGATATTACAGCAGATCTTAAACAATATCAAATTGGATATAATTAGATATTGCGCGAGATCAATTTTTTTTACTCGGGTTATTATAAAAAATACGCATTAAAAAAAGCTGAAAACTGTTTCTCTTAAACCCAGTTGGCATATAAAATTAAAGAGCTTGCCTTTTGTCGTGTGAGGGTTGGTAAATCTTTAGTCTATTTGGCCGTTGTTTAAACATATGTATATAAAAGATATAAGATTTATTATTTGTATAAAAATTTTATTGATTTTTCTCTTAGTTTTGATATTATGAAATCATAATTTTCTCTTAATTTTGTAATTATAGGTTTTATAATTTTGCCCATTTAAATTTTCCATTTCCCAATTGAACTATTTTAAAAATGCTTTGTTATACATTAGACGCTCGCAAATTAGAGCTTTCAGTAATTCTAACGTCCAGAAATTAGAATCAATGTTTGCAATACATTATACGCTCTAAAATTCGAATTTAAAATTCTAATTTCTGAGCGTTTTTTTTTTTTTTTGTTATTTGAATACACAGGAAATCCCCAATTTATTTTTATTCTGTTTGAATAAAGTAAAACTAAAAAGGGGAATCACCAAATTATATATGTTTTTCCCTATTTGTTTTTTTTTTGTCGCATTTATGTACATTTTTGGCTAGTTTATTTATGAAATTTGATACGCGTGTACATATTATTTGGCAGTCTCTATTAAATAGTGAAAGTGTATCATTTAAAATGTTAAATAAACGTAAAAAAAAACACTTTATCATTGGAAAATAAAGTCAAAATATTAGAAAAGCTTGACAAAGGCGTTCAAGGGAACCGGTTAGCCCTAGATTTTAATGTGACAACATCTTCAATCAGCTACATCAAATCACATAGAACAGCAATATTAAATGCTGTTTCAAACACATATCAGGAGGCAAACAATAAATCTTTGCACATCGCTGAATATCCAAAAATGGAAAGTCGTCTGTATGAGTGGTTTTTAAATCAACGAGAAAAAAAGTGTACATTGACTGGGCCAATATTAAAAGAGAAAGCTAAACAAATATTTAGAAAGGAATATCCCGATAAAGATGAAAATGCATTCCGGGCAAGTGATGGATGGTTTACCAAATTTAAGAAGCGACACGGTATCCGTTTTTTAAAAATTTGTGGCGAGATTCTTTCCAGTGATGTTGCTTCAGTCAATCCTTTTATTCATCGATATCGTGCAAAGATCGCTGAGATGGGTTTAATGGAGTCACAAATATATAATGTCGACGAAACCGAATTATTTTTTCGTTGCCTACCAGACAGAACCTATGTCTCTGCTTTTGAAAAAAACGCCCCTGGACATAAAATTCAAAAAGACAGAATTTCAGTCCTACTTGGTGCAAACTCTGATGGATCACACAAATTAGTTCCATTGGTAATTGGAAAAGCAAAAAAACCCAGGTGTTTTAAAAATTTCAATAATCCTCTGCATTACAACTTTTCAAAAAATGCTTGGATGACTTCTCGGATTTTTCACGAATGGTTTCACGGAATATTTATTAAAGAGGTAAACAAAAATATTGATTTCAGGTTCAGTACATAATTTTAAAATTTTTTCAATTCACAGGTGATCCGCTTTTCTCAGGAAATATTTTGCCTCCGAAAGCCATTTTGCTTATAGATAATTGCTCCGCTCATACACCCATTGAGAAACTTAAAAGTGACGATGGAAACATAGTTGCATTATTCTTTCCACCAAATGTGACAGCAGCTTTACAACCAATGGATCAAAACCCTATTAAGTTAACAAAGCTCAATTACAGAAGTATGTTTCTTTCTCAGTTAATTGCTGAAGGTGGTGAACTGAAGAATCATTTGAAATCCCATTCGATCCGCAATGCTATATTATTACTGAAACAAGCTTGGGATGCGGTACCACAAAGTGTTATAAAGAAATCTTGGTCAAAGTTGTCCAATTGGGACTCTAACCAATACGACAGCGACGATGACGTGCCAATAGCACAATTGTTGCAAATAGATCAGGACTGCAACGAAGTTATTCAGATAACTCAAGCTCTTTTAAAAGAAATAGCTCCCAACGATTGCATCGGTATAGAAGACATCGACAGATGAAATGAAGATATGTTTGATGACGGATCTGTTTATGTTCTCAGTAGCGATGGTGAGTCTTCAGATAGCAGCGAAGACGACGTTGTTGCAGTATCATCAGTTGTCTCTAATACTTCAGCCATTGAAAGCGTAAATAATTTAATAAAATGGTGCAATAACAGTGAATTGTTTTCAACTAAGCACATAAGTAATCTTTTGGCTCTCCGTAATGATATTTCGGATTTAAAGAAACCAAAAAAACAAACAAATATAACTGATTATATGTCAAACAAAGATTAGTTGTTAACTTGGCCATTGTTTAATTTTAATTGTTTAATTTTTTTTAAATACAGTTTTTTAGTTTTTAATTAAAAAAAATACATGTGATGTAATTGGACTGCATTGCTATGTTTTGTTGCCATTCGTTTTTTTTTTATATTCATATTTTTAATTAAAAAAAATACATTTGATGTATTGGACTGAATTGTTGTGTTTTGTTTTCTTGTTTTTATCAAATAAAATTGAATTAAAAAATATTAAAAAGAGTTTTATTTAAGTTTTTGGAAGTAAATTTACTCAATTTTTTTCGAAAAAAAACGTACAGAAATTAGAATAATTCAGAAATTAGAATTGCCTCAAAAACAAAGCGGTTCTAATTTGCAAGCGTCTACTGTACGTGTTTATTGAAGTTTTACCAACATTTTTTTTTGAGTGTTTGCATATCTTTTATTTTATAAGAGTGTACGATTTTAAACATTTTCTCCTTTTTCTTACTTTGATTTTCATTTGCATATTATTCGAGAAGTAGAATTTATTATTTTCTCATTTGAATAAAAGTGTATAATTTTTATGCATTTAATGTTTCTCTTAATTTTTGACTTAACTTATTTCTTTGTAGTTCAACTCTTAAATTTCCTTTACTATCCCAGCAAAAAAAAGTCATTACAAAAAAGTTATTTTAAAAGCACTCCGAAAAGCATCAACTGATTGTGGAGTAGTTACAATTTAGCTCTAACACTGATTTATTTTACGCGTGGTGTCCCATGTTGTCAGTACCCAGGTAGAAAAATACAAACGGCACAATGTCGGCCCGGTATTGCAGACGGCTGTACATGCACTGGCAATGTGTCGGATTTTCAACTTTCACTGTACTGGCATGTTGTCGAAATGATAACACCAATAAACGCTTGGCCGTAGTTATTTCCCAACGTTGGCGCAGGCTTGGGATTTTATTTCTTTTTTGGTATTATCCCAGTACATTGAATAACAAATTTAGTAGTTTACTAGTACTTTACTGTCCTTTTAGTGTACATCACAGATTTTTAATTTATTCTTTCGAAGCTTCACAAGAAAAGCATGGCTATGTCTCTCTTACATAAATATTTGTGTAATAGATGCAAAAATACATAAAATTTCTAAAATTTTTAATTTTAATAAATAAAAAAAGCTCGTTAATTTTCAGAAAACAGTTCTGGCAAAGCACGTATTAAGTAGTACCGGCATTTCGTAAAAAACAGTGCTCTCCCAGTACAATTTTCGTTGTAACGTCGGCTATTTCTACCTGGGTAGTTTAACTTGAGCATTTTGTTAGTACATACATAATGTTAATAAAGTATGGTTTGTTAGGTATACATTTTCATCACATTAATACGAGTACATTTTGTTTGCATATTTAGAGTGATTTAGAAGTACTCTTTATAATATATAATATAATACATTTTTAAAAATGATTTAAATTTGCTTATTATAATGTATGAAATAGCATATTTTAGAGGTAATTTTAATGTTTAGCTCTTACAGAACCCATTTCTGAACCTATTGTGTAACAAAAGCTTTAATTTATTATTATTTGTAGGGCAATATTAACGAAACACTTCTTTTGCATCTGATTCTATTCGATTAAGTCAAAATCAGACAAAACCAAAATTTTTTTAAATTTTTGTTCTTAAAGTTTTTTTTAAAGAAGTTTAGTCTTTAAATTCAAAATAAAATATAATAAATAAAAAAATATTGAATTAAATAAGATTAATACACTAAGAACGAGTTTTTGGGATGTCAGTAAAACTTGGTTTAGTTAAACCGAAAACGAATTATATCAGCCATTTCAAGTTTATTAATAAAAATTTGCCTGAACTACTTTTTCTCGTTTAGAATTTGCATCTTCATTGAAAGAAAATAAAATAGATTTTAGTAGCAGTGTTCCAGTTATAAACTGCGCTAAACTAAGTTTAAAGATAATCTGAATCCTAAAAACTGGGCCTATTTAAGTTATATGTAACCCTCTGATTAATTTTTTTAAAAACATTACTCAAGGAATTTTCAGAATATTAAAGCGTACTAGGAAACTATTTTTTCATATATATTTTCTTTTCATTTTAACAAATAAAGGAAAGAAAAGCATCGACATTTTACAACTCTACAGTAATAAGGGCATCATTATAAATTTGCTGAAGCCGCATATCTATGATTGAAATTTTAGCCTTAAATTCATTAAAGAATCCGAGAACCGTTGGAGGACAGTTTTTCCTCAGACATATTTCGAAGGCGACATTTATATAACTTTTTATGTATAAGCAAAGGTAAGGGACCAAACTCTGTTAACAAACCTCTTGATTGGTCTGTTTTAAACGATAAAATATGTTAATTGCAACAAATTTTATTAACAAATTTATTAGGTGCACGGTGCAAAAGCGAGCGACTTCATAGAGCCTTAACAATACATTTTAATTGTTAACTTTTATATATTTGCATTTAGTGAAAAGAATTAATATTTGGGTCATAAGTAGTCCAGGAGATTCAATCCAATTCTTTATTTCCTTCCCTTTTTAAATGGGAACTGTAATTGAAGTATTTTTTAAGATATGAACGAATAATTAAAAAATATGTAAATAATCGTAAATTAACAAGGTTGGTTACCGAAACGAATAACGGTAAGGATAACGGTAACGGTATCGAATTTCGTTTGTTTCAGTAACGGTAAAGGTAACGGTATTTACGACTGATTCGGTAACGGTATACCGTTTTCGAAACAGCAATACCGGTACGTACCGGTATTAAAAATTGCGTTTAAAATATATAAAAACAAGTAAAAACATTGCATATTCTTATTTTGAAGTCCTAAAAATACAGATTATAACTTACAAATTCAATGCTGGTAGTTCTAATACTTAAAATCATTGTCTATAATTTTTTTTGTAAAAATAACTCAAGATTATAAAATAAAAAAGTTACAAAATTGGCATTTTTATATAAATTAATAAATACCGGTAAAATACCGGTAACTACCCATAAAAATAACGGTATCGGTAACGATAACGGTATTGGGAAATTGTTTTAGAGGTATTGGTAACGGTAACGGTATTCAATTTGATACGGTATTTTAGCGATAACGGTATTATAACGATAACGGTAACCAACCTTGTAAATTAATAAAGTACGTTAATAAAATTAACTATTTTGTTATTTTTTAGAGATAAAAAATGGAATCTCTAATAAATTCGTAATTTACAAACAAATGGATTTACAAAGAAAAAAACAACATTATATATACATTTTTGAAAGTTGTTTTAAAGCACATACATTCGAAACAGAAAAAGAGCACTTATCGCTTCATTGTAAACAATTTAAAAGTTGTTTGTTTTGAATGACTTACACATATTTTTGCTGGGATATATTGCATAGCAGGGATGGATTTTTTTATGTCGGTATCAAAAAATTGTTTGAAGAGTACTTTTTCGACCCCAAGAGTACTAAAAAAATATTTTTAGCTCTTTTTAGTTGTTGATCTCGTTACTAGACCGTAAAGGTATCGAGAACGAGTCGTAACGTGGTATTTTATTTTTGCTAAGTTACTCAAAATATGTAACGTGCTATTAAGGATTGATAAATTTGATTTTCAGAATAGTACCAACCAGTAGAGTTGTGAAATTTCGGTATTTTTTGAGTACTCAATACTACTCAATACTTTTCAATTGAGTACTCGATACTACTCAATACTTTTAACGGTTTTTTTAATTTAAAAATAAAAATGTTATGAATTCGTATTTATTAGGAAAAATTATAACAATTCACATACACGTGTTAAATAACTATTGTTATTTACATTTTAATTAATTTATAACATTTTAAATAAATTAATTAAATAATTTGTCCCAAAAATTCGTTACAAATTTCTTTGCTTCACAAATAGAGTTGTATTTTCAGAGCTGTATTTTTAGAGTACTATTTTTAGAGTTGTATTTTTATACGAAAAATACACATTTCTACGGAAAATTGCATCTTTAAAAGTATTGAGTAGTACCGTTTTAGTATTGAGTACTCAAAAAAACAGTCAGTATTGAGTACTCAGTACCGGAATACTCAATACTTTTACAACTCTACCAACCAGTTTAAAAATAGTACATTTTCGACCCCTATAGTACCAAAAAAAATTATTGTTTTTGCCAATTAATTTCTTTTTTAAATAAACTGGATTTCTATAGAATATTTGGAAATAACAAAAATGTGCCAGTGTACCAATCAAACTTTGATTGTGCCAGACATTGCCGGACATTTCTGTTTTCAACAGAAATGTTACGACTTGTTTACGTCTAGTACTCAGCACTATGTGTTTCTCATTAAGCAGGTTGAATCAGCTGATTCGTCACGTTACACTTACGTTCAAGTAATTTGGGCTTTACTTACGATTTATGCTTGTTAGCGCAATTTCGATATAACTCAAATAAATATCACCAGGGCAGCAATTTTCATGCAAATGTACGTTTGTATATAGCAAATTTGTATATCTTGCTTTAAAGTATTATTTAATGACTTTATTACTTTTTTTTAATTTAAATTATTCTTTAAGCACCGTATGTTGTTTTCCTCGTGAAAAAATTCACTCGAACTTAAAAGGCCGCAAAAGTTAATTTAAATTCTGAAAATTAATTTTTTTTTCATTTTATTGGAAGACACAATCACAATAAACCCAAATTGTCACCTTTTCATAGGAAAAATAAGTATACAGTAATTATCGCTTATATGCACTTATGAATTTACATGACTTTTAGTGCTTATAAACGGGAAATGCATTTAAAACAAACTCGTTATATGCATTGTCAGTGAGGTGTTGGATAATTTGGGGTGCATTTAAACGATAAGTGCTTATAACCGGCGTGCATATAGGCGGTAAATACTGTAGTATATTAAATTTGTGTAAAAACAAAGTCTACACAATTTTCACGTGAAACCCGTTGTCGTGAAAAATAATTTTTTTATATGGTGTATTACAGTTTTTTCATGTGAAAACGGAACAACTTATTGTGCTTTAAATATAAATAAACTAAAGGAAGAATTTGTATACCTTGATACGTTACAGCACATAAAAAGTAAGAAGCATGCTGTTGCATCAATTTTATATTGGATTTTGCTTTTCCGGTAATAAATATGATTTTTTTAAATCGATAAATTTTTTGTTTGACACGGAGGAAATAAGAAGATAAACAGAAAATCTGAAGTAGAATGTTTGTATATGTCTGTTTGATCACTTCTGAAATTATTCATATAGAGACAATCTGACAATAAAAATATAAACATTTAGGTCGTTCACAAGGGGTATGCTATTTGTTGTATCGTCCTAACAAAAAACAGAGTTGTTAGAATTCAAATTGAAAAATACAAAATTTGAGAATAGCACGATACAACATTTTTACGTATGTTTGAGTGTGCTAACAGATAGAAAACCGAATAGAAATCAACTCTGTTTTTTGTTAGGACGATACAACGATACAACAGATATCACACCCCTTGTGAACTACCTAAATAATACAATTTAATGGAAGATCACTGATGAAGCCTGTCCATAAAAAGGCAGAAACTAGATCTAGTCTGATTTGCAAATTTAATTTGTTTATAACTTTTGAGGAAGGTTTATTCTTCTTCTTTGCCTAAAACCTACTAAATTAGAATTAATAAAAATACATATTAATGACAATATTAATTGTATTTGGTCTATACGACGCGTTTGAAAAAACAACACTTTACTATAAAAAATAAAAATGCCCTGTTGGCCGTCCGTCTCCAATATACACAAATTGCCTGCACTTGTACGTACAAACCATACGTCAATGTGGCAATATTTGTGAAAAGGTGACACGGAGGAAATAAGAAGATAAACAGAAAATCTGAAATAGAATGTTTGTATATGTCTGTTTGATCACTTTTGAAATTATTCATATAGAGACATCTGACAATAAAAATATAAACAATAATACAATTTAATGGAAGACCACTGATGAAGCCTGTCCATAAAAAGGCAGAAACTAGATCTAGTCTGATTTGCAAATTTAATGTGTTTATAACTTTTGAGGAACGTTTATTCTTCTTCTTAACCTCAAACCTACTAAAAAAGATGATTATTTTGATGTAGAATAAAATCAGAAAAACAATGAACGCGTTGAGTTTATTCATGATTGCAACCAAATAAAAGAAAAATAATTTCATAACAATAAAGAGGGGGTTTTCAGTATCAACAACGACTATATTTTGTAGAAACACATTTAATACACATACATTCAAATTGTTTAGGGCTTGCCTAAATAAAAAACACGGTTCGTTTTATAGTTTTAGACTTTAAGTTTAGGTTTTTATTTAAATGTAGCTTAAGTTTTATTTAGTTTTTAGTTTTAGGATTAAGTTTAGTTATTAATAATTTGACAAATATTTTGTGTGTGAGTTTTGTAGTTAATTGTACATATCACTGTTTTGTCACTGTTCACTGTAATGTTTTTTCTTTTGTGTATTGTTTGTTTAAGAGTTTATATTAGAGTGATTGTTTATTAATTTGGTTTTAGTATTGATGCTTAAGAATGCATCAATACGCATTCTTTTAAGCAACAACAACAATATGTAAAAACAAATTCAGCTAAACCGTTGATTACAGTGCAGTTGATTAGTTTAGTGGCACACTAATGGGCATTAGTTTAGGGGTGGAAGATTGTTGTCTTTGATGACGACCAGATCATTGACTTTAACGTTTTCTCGTTGATTTTTCCATTTATATCTGCGATGAAGTTCAGTCAAATACGCAGATTTCCATCTTTGGCAAAAAGATTGATAGATGACCTTGAGGCTTTTCCAGCGGTTGATTAACGTCAGATTTTCAGTGCATAATTCAGGTTCAGCTGGGGTCATTAATGGAGCGCCAATGAGAAAGTGTCCAGGGGTCAATGGAGATAGGTCATTAGGGTCATCGCTAGCAGGACTTAAAGGTCTAGAGTTTAAACAGGACTCTATTCGAGTCAAAATTGTAGACAGCTCTTCAAAAGTGAATTTTATATTGGGAATCATTTTTCTTAAATGGGTTTTGAAAGATTTTACACCTGCCTCCCAAAGTCCGCCCATGTGAAGGGCACCGGGAGGAATAAATTTCCAGTCAAGATTTTGATGGCTATAATGATGAATCACCTGGGTTTTCAGATTTTTTATAAACTCTAGGCGGTCTTTTTTGATAAGTTCTGCTGCACCAACGAAATTTGTTCCATTATCGGAATAGACTAGAGCGGGGCATCCACGTCTTCCAATAAAACGTGCAAATGCGGCTAAAAAGGATTGAGAAGACAGATCACTTACTGCTTCGAGATGTACGGCTTTTGTAGTAAAACACACGAAAATGCAGACGTACCCCTTTGTGATGAGACATGCTCGGCCAGTGAAATTTCGTATGTCAAAGGGGCCTGCATAGTCTACTCCCGTAGTTTCGAAAGGTCGGGAGAGGTTTGTTCTTTCCGGCGGCAATGAAGCCATGATTTGATTTTGTGTCTGTTTTTTGTATAAGACACAAGTTTTACAATTGTGTATCACACTTTTAACTAGGGGCCTCAAACTAAATATCCAAAATTCAGTTCGTAGAACTCGAATCAAGAGTTGATTTCCACCATGTAACGTAATTTTATGGGTAAATTCGGTAATCAATCGAGTGAATTTAGAGTCATGAGGCAGCAAAATTGGATGACGTTCGTTGTACGTTAGGGCTGGCGATTGAACAAGACGCCCATTTGCTCGAATAATACCTTGTCCATCTATGAGCGGATTTAAGGTCAAAGGCTGCTGCTGGGTGAAATTTTGACTTTTTGAGATAACTTTTGGTATTTATCTTGAAAACAATGCTTCTGAGTCAAAATTATAAGAAGATTTTTGACCTCTTTAATTTCATCTGGTGTGATTTCTTAGGAGGAAATTCGAAGATGAGTCCGATTTGCGCCCGTATTTCGTCATAATCGTAAAACGTATGCGATTACCCTATAAGCACGGGGTAGTGATGGAAAGCGTATATTATAAACGGTGTTTATTAAAACTTTTGTAGGTTTTGCTTCAACTTTTGTGTGTCGGAGAAATTGGTATGGGCCATTGATTTTTTTGTAATTTTAACCAGGAAGGTCCAAACCACCATAAGTTATGGGTTTCCAATTCCTTTTATTGTACACCGGCGGCTAGCGACATCTGCTCGATTTTCTTTGGATTCGACATGTTGCCAATTTTGAGTTCCAACTTTTTTCGATATTTCGATTTCCCACAAATGTATTCCACGAAAAAGGCGGTTTATTTAACTAGGCGAGTACAATTGTCGAGTCGGTCCAAAAAAAGGTGTTAAAATGTTGTACCTGATGATTTGGTAGGATTCCAGAGGTTAAATTTGCTAACAATAGGGCTCCACATAGCTCTAAACGGGGTAAAGATATTTTTTGATAGGGGCAACACGGGTTTTGGCAGCCAAAAGAAAAGTGCGAACGAAATGGTGTTCAAGTTGAATTCTGATGTATAATGTTGCAGAATAGGCTTTTTCTAAGGCGTCGCAAAATCCATGGATCTCCACGACACAAGAGGGGCTATAGTGAATCCAACGTGGTATCTTCAGCGTATTAATAGTATGGCAATTTTGTACGAATTTTTGCCATTTCATACAGGTAAGAGTTTTTAAGATATCATCCCAGTCGATTTTATCTAACCAGATTTGTTGCATAATTATTTTTGCATCTACAATGATTGGGGCTAGCCATCCGCAAGGGTCAAAGAACTTGGCAATTGTAGATAAAACTTCGCGCTTAGTGTACGATTGTTTTAATTCGACTTCTGGAGCCGTGAAAGAAAAGGAATCTGACGAAATGTTCCATTTTATCCCTAGGGTCTTCGTTCGAGCATTTTCGGATAAGTTTAACCAATCAAGAGGTAATAATGTCTCGTTTGGCAAATCCTGGATGACTCGTGGGTCGTTTGAAGTCCATTTCATCAGGTCAAAACCGGCAGATTTTAGAACACTAGATAGTTCTTTTCTGGATTCGATGGCAGCGTTTAAAGTGTGCTCACCGGCTAAAACGTCATCTACGTACATATTTTGCTTCAAAATATGTGATGCTAAGGGGTGTGTATGTTTGATGTTTTCTGCTATTTGGAGCAGCGTTCTAATGGCCAGGAACGGGGCACAATTAACTCCAAACGTCACTGTTAGGAGTTCAAAATCCTCAATAGGGTCATTCGGAGATTTTCGAAATAATATCCTTTGATATTTGGTTTGAGTGGGGTGAACTAGTATTTGCCGATACATTTTTGTGATGTCGGCATTGAAGACAAATCGGAAGAATCTCCACTTCAGTATTTGGAGCACTAAGTTCTGTTGAAGTATGGGTCCTGGATGTAAAATGTCGTTCAAACTTCTCTTATTTGAAGACGGGCTGGAGGCGTCGAAAATTACTCTAAGTTTTGTGTTTAGCCTATCAGGTTGTATTACTGCGTGATGCGGCAGGTAATAATCTGTGGTATATCCAGGGGAGAAACTTTTCTCATATGTCCCAGCTCAAGGTATTCTAAAATTACCTGATCATATTGTTTTTTAATGTCAGGGTTTTGATTTAGAATCCGTTCCATTCTTAAAAATTGGGCCATGGCAATATTTCTTGAATTCCCTAACTCTCTATCATTTTTAAAGACAGGGTAACTAGGTATCTTCCATTTTCGATTCACGAGTTGTAGATTGGAAGTTGGTTTCACAAAATGTGTCCTCATCTGACCCCAAAATCTTTTGTATTTGTATTTTTATTAAATATTTGCCTTTCTAACACAACAAGATACAATATCTTATGAATTAAAGTATTAGAATCTGATATGTTAACATTTATCTAGTACAATATCATTTTACTTATTGTATAAATTATACTGTGAGACAAATGGTAGGGGTCAGTGATCGGGAAGGGTTCAAACTGTATGAAGGGAAGGGTTCAAACTGTATGTATGAAGAAAAAAATATTTTTTGCCTAAAATATTAAAAAAAAGTAATAAACAAAAGGTTATTGATTTTTATGGTAGCGGTAACAAACATTTATTTTTACCGGCAAAACTGTTGAGTATATAGAAAAACGTTATATGAACAGATTAAAGGAATTGTAATTTTTAATTTTTTTAAATTTGAGTTTGAGCAAAATCGGACTAGTGGTTCTCGAGTTATGTCAAAAAAAAGATATATCTCGATTCCTAGGGGTGACCCAGCGAAACGCCGGGACACGTATAACTTGTTTTTGACCGATATAACATTTCCCGTTGGTTTCATCCCATCCCGATTTTGACTGTCGCATAGTGTTATCGACCAAATGTCAAATCAATTAAAAATTAAACATTGACAAAATATAAAATTGAATATGAACTAAATATGCAGGATTTATAACATAAGATAAAAATTTATATAAAATATTTAAAATGAAAAAAAAAAAACAATGTGATTAGTAATAGATAATGAAGTAGTAAGTTTAGGTATAATATTGCATTAGTAATTTTTTAAATTTTATTGCGTTGCTGGTGTATTGAATGTCGGTTGAAAGATGGTTCCAGAGATGGATGGTATAAATGAAAAATTGTTGTTTAGAAGCTGTGTCACGATATTTAAATTGTTTAAAGCTACTGTTTCTTGGCGATCTTGTGGGTATCAACAGGTGAAATAGATATTCCGGTTCCTTGGTATAATTAACCTTATGTAAAAAGACTAGGTTTTTGAATGTTAGGTAATCATTAAGGGAGATTCCTAAAATGCGACGGGAGTATTGGGATACATGATCAAACCTAGATAGACCGAATATATATCGTGCGATGTTATTGAAGGTAGTGTTGAGCTTCCTTTTGTCATCCGCATTACAGCCTGCGAAGAGCTCAGATGAATACAAGAGATTTGGCACTAAATATGTTTTTGCCAACAGCATTCTTATCTTTGGTGGTGTAAAGTGCTGAGTTGTCCATAAGCTTCTAAGCATGCCATATATTTTTCCACATGTTTGATTAATATGGTCCGACCAAGTAAGTGTTCGATTAAAAACAACACCCAAATTCTTAGCAGTATCTACAATTTCAATTCTAGAGTCACCAAGATATATATTTATATCATAATTAATTTTAACAGACTTCTTACATATTATTAAGCACTTTGACTTCTTCGGATTAAGGCCCAAACCGTTTGACGAAGCCCAAAAAAGAATTTTGTTAAGATCGTTGTTAAGTTCAGCAACTTTATTACAAATTGAAGATCTGGTACAACTCAGGTATAGTTGTACATCATCTGCATACATTTGTATTTTAGAATATTGTATTTGTTTTGGAAGATCGTTGGCATATAAAGAGTACAGCAGTGGCCCAAGTATTGAACCCTGTGGTACTCCTCTGGAAACAGATAATGGACTAGAGATAATTCCATTATTGAAAACATATTGCGTCCTATCAGTGAGATAAGACAATATCAGTCTTACAGCCGCTGGTGAGAAATTGAACATTTTGTCTAATTTTAAACTGAGTATTTGATGCTCAACGGTGTCAAAAGCTTTAGAGTGATCAAGTAATATTAAAAACGAAATTTTATTATGATCCAGATTGTTTCTGATATCTTCGACAACATCTGTTAATGCTGTTATACAACTATGCTTAGATCTAAACCCAGATTGTCGATCAGTTAATAGATTTCCATCGTATACGTATTTAGAAATTTGTTTATGTAACAGGCGTTCAAAGACTTTAGAAAGGTAAGGAAGTGCGATTGGTCGATAGTCCTTGTCAGTTTTCGGTACCGGGATAATTTTGGAAAGTTTCCACTCAACAGGGAAAGTACTAGTTGTAATAATGGTGTTAAATAAGTGCATAACAAAGCGAATTATCCAAGGTAAAATCATTTAGATCTGACGTCCCGAAAACCTTCAGCTATATCGGTTAAATTGAAACATTAGAAATCAAATAGGGTTGTTGTTGAAACCGAATAATTATTTTGAGTGTGGAAATCCACATGCACTGGGGGTTGGGGGATATTGACAAATTTTTCATTCAATGCATCTACATCAATATCATTTATTCGTGCTTGCGTTCCCAAAATGCCAATATCACGTATTTGTTTCCAAGTTTTCTTAGAGTCAACTGCAGTATTGAAGTTGTTACTATAATACAACGATTTATCATGTTTTATCTTTGAAACAACCGCTCTTCTAGCCAAACGATAGTCATTGTGCATTTCAGTTGTTTTGTAACGTTTCCATCTATGATAAAGACTATCCCGTTGCTCTATTAGGGCTTTTGCTTCAGCTGTGAACCACGGTCTTACCCAGTTTTTTACATTTTTGGTCTTGAGAGGCACATGTTTGTTGTAAATTTGCAAAATTAGATTGTTGAGGAGATTCAATTGATCATTGGCAGTAGTTATATAGTATATTTGATCCCAAGCAGCATTATCAAGATCATATTCAAGCAATGTGATATTAATGTTGTTAAAGTCCCTGAAAGTATACGTTTGGGATTGGTTTTTTGCCTTAAAATTGTATGATTGAAAATAAGATCATGCTTTGAAAATGCAGGCATAGCCAATTGATCATAGTGTAGCACTTTTGTTTTATCGCTAACAAAAAAAGGTCCAACAGTGTGCTATTAGTGGCAGAAAAGTGTGTGGGTCTGGAAGTGTTTACAGGAGATAAATTGAATGACGACATAGCTGTAATAAGATGTGTTCCCAAAAGTGTAAGCAGATTGCCGTTAAAATCACCAGCCAAGATGACATCCGGGTATGCTACGGTTAAAAGCTCCAATTTTGTAATAAGCGAGGGGTTTCCTCCACCTCCCAAAAGCGTGTAAGGATTTGGTCAAGGGACGTTGTATTGAGTAGTGAAACAGCATTTTCTGTACGATTTGGTGTATTCGATGGTCCCCCTACTACCCAGCCAAATACGGTTTTTTTTCGCTAAAAACGATCCTACATGGCGCATAGGTGTTTTGCGGCAAAATATTAATGGGCCTATATCGAGGCCGACTACTAAGTCGACAGGGCAACATTGATAAAAATGAGGGTCGGCAAGTTCTAATTCTGCAGCCTCACTTAGATTTGGTAGATACAACGTTTGGCTTGGCAAAAGTAGCGACATGTATTTTACCACTTGTGCCCAGACCTCTAACTTGAAATTAGGGTCAACTCCGGAGCAAAGATTAACAAAAAGGCTTTGGTAGAAGTACCCGAATCGTTAGTCATACCACTGTACTGAATTAGGTTTCGTGTTGAGGGTAGCTTCAACTTGTTTTTTAATTTTTCGGATATAAACGTTGTTTCTAATCCAGGGTCGATGATAGCTCTTGCCTGGAATCGTTCGGCTTTGGTTTCGATTTCTACGATGGCAGTGACAGTAAAGTTTCCCCGATGTTTGGGGGTTTCGTTTGTAAGGTCAAGGTTGTCGTTGAGGGAATTGCAAAATGTGAATTTGAAGTGGACTGTATGTTTGATGCAAGGGCTGCGGCGCTTGTGCTCGGCCGCACCGTATTGATTTCATGAGTTGAAGCTGTAGAATGGGATTCTGTCCCCTTGTGTAACATCGTATATGTTTTTGGTGACAGACCCTACAACTATATTTACTTTTGCAATCCTTGACGCTATGATTAACACCGAGGCAGTTGTAGCATGTATTTGTGACTCTAACTATTTGAATTTTATCATTTACATTTTTTTTTCTAAAAATTTGGGGCAATTTCTTAATGGGTGGGCCTCTTTACAATGAGGGCAATTGCGCTTAGAATTATTTTGAACGCCCCTGTTTGGTTGTGAGTAATTTTGATTTGTGAGGTATTTATTTGTAATGAATGGACTTTTTTCTCCCTATTTGATGGTTTGTTTTCTGATTGAGGTTGAACACTGGGTAATTTTGTTACTTTTATGTTTACACTGGACTGTAGTTTTAAATTTTTTCGTTAAAAAATTATCAAATTGTGTCCAATTTGGTATTTCTGCACAGTCCTCAAGCGTATTTTCGAATTCCTCTACAAATATTCGGGGAAGTTTTATTTGGCATATAAAAACCATGATTGGGTCCCAACAACAATATTTAATTCCTAATGCATTAAGCGCATTGGCGTTCCTAGACCGGTTTTCTGGAGTGGGCAAGCGACCCATTAATTTTCTGCTGTTTATTTGCCCATTCTCACACTCTTAATCCGAAAAAACACTTTCGGCATTATGCTTACAATTTTTTCACACAACAAAAAATCTTAAAAGTGATTCCTGCCTTCTAATAAAATTTTCATAATTTTCAAAATTAAATAATCCTGGTAGCTTATCCTATCAAAATCGCCATGTTTTTGTACAAAACTCTGAATAGTGCATTTATTTTTTTGAAGAAAACCTGGTACAAGGATTGTATTCCAAGCTATATTCTCAGATTATTATGAAATTTAGATATTTAATAGAGAAAATAAATCTAAGATCAACCTGTCTAATTCGCCCACCTCGGACGAACACTATCTAACCCCATATTCTGACCATTTAAATTACCGAGTTGGACAAAAATAGTGAGATATTCATCTTACAATTTCTGTTTCTATAAAAAATTGAAATTTCATTGAAATAACATAGTAGTGTTTAGTTTGAAGTAACTTCCTTGTTAGATATTAACTAATTATTCGTTTAGAAAACTATGAAATCTAAGATATTTAACTCACCAAAAAGATTCTGCGTTATTTTTCTATTGTTGAACAACTTTGCGGTTCTAATAATTTTTTTTAAAGAAAAACTCTTATAGTCAATTTTATAATCAGAACTAAGATAGATTTGCTTCTTAAATATTTCTTATTTAAGAAATGTTTAAAATAAAAATCGATCTTAGTTCTGACTATAGAACTGACCTTAGATTTCAACAAATTATCTGCCTAGCACACAAAAAAATAAAAACTAATTTCAATCATGAAAACCGCCTATTCAATAAATTTTATCGTTGAAATTCCTCCAATCACGAAAATTGTTCATTCAATTAAAAATTTGTAGCTCTTTAATTGAATAAATTTTCAATAAAATTGTGATACATTTGATTAGGATTTTTATTGGTTTTTTATATGAGTTTGATTAAAAATTAATTCATTGGATTAAAAATTTATCAATATTATATACCTTATAAATAACCCATTGTATGCATTTGATTAAAAATTAATCCAGTGGATTAAAAATTGATCAACATTGTATAACTTCTAAATAAGACTATCAGTTGGATAAAGTGGTAGTTGCCATGCCAACTATAAAAAAATATACTTCTTTATTTTTAGCTTGAATTTCATTAAAATAAAACCTGCATGCAATTTTCATTCAGTTGATAGATTTATTTATACTTATGTGAAAAGTTCTCTCGTAGAAATTAGTTTTCTTATTTTTTCTGAAGCATAAGGGCTCTGTTAAAATTTTTTTGAAAACTAAATAAAATATATTTAATTTAAAATAATTTTTAATTTATTTTTATGCGATTTTTTGTTTAAAAAAACTTTTAAATTTTTTTTAAACAAAATTTCAAAAATTTTGAATTTGTTAAAATTTTGTTTGAAAACTTTTTGTTTAAAAAAATTTTAAATTTTTTAAACAAAATTTCAAAAATTACATTACTATTTTATAGTAATGTTTTGGAATAAACGAATATTCAGATTTAACATGGCAAAATTAAAATATTTAACTAAATAAAATAATAAACTCAACGAGAATTTATAAAATTTTATAAAAAATAATTTAAAATATTAGTTACTAATCAGAGATAATAAATGGGATTTTCAAAATAGTACCAACCTGCTTAAAAAATAGTACTTTTTCGACCCGCATAGTACTTTTTTAAAATTTTTTTATTATAAATTAACAAAAAAAGTACATATATAAAAGTTCTTTTGTACATTAAAACAAGATTCAAAATATAATATAGATCCACTCCACGCTGTGTAGTGTATTTTGTTCTTTCTTCTTCGCAGTTACCTTTTTTATATTATTCTATCGCTTTTGTTCTTGCATCCAATCTACAGCGTTGACTATTATTAGCGTCCCAGTCTCATCTTTAATATTTAAAAAGCCGGGTCAAAAATTATAAAATTTTAATCTTCTTTTTAAATTTATTTCTTATAATTAAAAAAAACTATATAGGGATTGGGTATTAAAACAAACAACATTCCCGAACATGTCCAATTTACTAAAAATGAAGTTACCGCACAAATAACTAAACAAAAAACAAATTAAAGATTTTCTCTTAAATTCAAATAAATGTTTAATATTTTTTTTGCAAAATTTTAAAAATCTTTTCTTTGAATTACGTTTCTTACGATTTTTTACTATTTATTTTGAATAATTTAAATTGGTATCAAATAATGCTAAGGAGTACCATAGTCCTTTTGAGGTTCTAATAGTACTATAAAATGAGGTTCTAATAGTATTATAGTACCAACTTTATCATCCCTGTTACTAATCCATTAACATTTATAAAAACAACTACATATCGTTAGCTGAAATGCAAAACCATGTAACTAACAAAAAATTCAAAATCGGTTATTTGATCGATTATGATGCATATCAACGAGGTCCACGTCTTCTCCAATTTTTACTGTCATATAATAAAAATTAGACATATTATTAGCGAAAATCGAAAGCACGTAACTACATACTTGTTGCTTGAAAATTGTAACTAACACATATTTATTTCTATTGAATTTTATTTATTCATAGTAGGATTTGAATTTTTATATTTCACTAGCGGATAGTGCTACTACGCTCCCCTCCCCTAGTAGTCCTATTTTCTCATAATTATAGTGATTATAGTTTGAAATTTTTACTTTGTTAATTATAATAAATTTTTTTTTTGGAGATCCCACAGTCAATATGATTCGTGTATTAGCTTATGATCCCTCTGGAGTAATTTATTTTAAATTAAGTGCAACAGATGAGTTTAAGGAATTTCCACAAAGAATTGGAAACAAATTAAAAGCGTTTGAAACTTTGAAGTTGCATTTACAAAGAATAAAAATTTCAAGCAAAAAATGGCAACATCTTCAGGAACTTAAACCATTTCTTCCACCCGATTGTCATTATTATTACAATGAAATTCCATTTGAGAAGTAAAGGTTTAATTTTTTCCTTTATTTGTATTGTAGTTATTGTTGTTAATTATCTTTTGCTTTTGTAAATCATTTTTTATTTTCATATTTAAAAAAAAATAATAAATATATAAAGCGATATATTAAATAACAAGAGAACAACTTCTTTTATTCTACATTTTATGAATGCAAAACAAAATTTTCCTTGAAACTTAAAAAAAATTCATTGTAGTTACGTGTTTTTGATTAAGAAAATACGAGTTCAAAAGCGCATAACTAACTTAACTCTTTGAAACATTAATAAATTATTACTTTTATTCCAGAAATGAATTAATCAGTCTATATTTAGAAAATCTGCGATATTTGATTACCAAAACTCCATTTATTTTTCAATATATAACATTTTTTGTTTCTCCTGTAAAATAGTAAAAATGTTAGTTACGTGGTTTTGCATTTCAGCTAACGATATATAAAACAAACGAAAAACAACAACAATATGCTGATGTTTTTCTCTTGTTTCATGAAATGCTTGTGAGTGGCAGAATAAAAAAAATGTCAAGCAAATTGGAGTTTTGAGCAATTATTTAATCTATTGGATTAATTTTTAATTGACACCTTTTGAAATAATTTAACAAATCGTTTTAATTGAAAAAAGTTGAACAACATTTTTTTGTGTGTAGGAAACCAGTAGTTTCCAAACCAAAAACTCAGGATTGATATTAAAAAAAAGTAATATTGTGATACTTTACGCCATCAAAATCATAGATCATAGATTCTAGGTAGATTTAAAAAAAAACAAATTTATTTGTTGTTGACTCATTTGCTTCTGATAAAGCCTGAATTTCCGCATTTATAGAAGCTGCACAATTTTTATATGCTGTGAGGGCCTCTTTGTACCGATCCCGAAGTTTAGTTTTGTCAATTGGTTTTTCGCCTGGTCCCTGCTTTAAGTCCCGGCACTCTTCATAATTTCTTTTGACTTGAGTCCAAAGAGAGTCAAGTTCGACGCGACGAATTTCTAAAGCGTGAATGTTGTCTTCGGCCCTGGTTTCAGAGTGAACGCTTTCAAAATCCAGCAAATCATTCGTGCAGTTAACGAATTTATCAAGAGGCATTTTGAATTCAATAGGACGAAAAAAGTAAGGTCAAACGAAAAAGATGTTAAACTTGGATCAAAAAGGTGAATACTTTCAATAAAAAGATATTTTTTGTCAAAAAGAATGTCTTCAGAAAGTTGATAAAAGTCGGCAAATTTTTTATTATCAGCAACGAATTAATTTAGATGGGTGGAAAAAGTATCTGCTAGCGATATAATGGGGTCGTCTAACAAATTGTGTCAAAATTTTAAATCCCGATTTGTTATTATAAATGTCCCCGGAAATTTTACAAAATGTCAACAAGCGGCAACTCTATTATTTTCTTTAACAATAGCAGCAGCAAAAAATAGAGTAAGTGGTCAATAACAACAAACACAGGAAAGTTACAATATTGAAGTTAGATTTTTTTTGTTGTTTGTATCACTTCTGTTTGTCGATCAATTTTTTGTTTTCAATTGTTTTCTTCTGTACTTACCCAGTCAGAAATCGCCAGTGGTACAAAAAATCAAGCACTGGCATACCACTGGGTAACCACGGTATTAAAAATAAATGACTGGCAGAACACTCATTTGGGACGCTTTGCCAGCGTTTTACCAGAATTTATTTTACAAAAATTTCGGTGGTTTATAAAAAAACCACTGGCAAAGAATTGGCTTAGAGTGATATGCCAAGGTTTGCAACCAGTGGTTATCCAGTGCTACCTAGCCAATGCTACCAGGCGTACAAAAATCAATTCACTGGAAAACCAATGATTTTATAAAAATGCTGACGCTTCGTTAAAAAATGTTTGTAGTCGGAAGGTTCCGAGTTCAAATCCGGTTGCAAGCAAAAATTTTATTTTGCATTTTTTTTAATTTAAAATTTTTTTTGTTTTATAAAATTAATTTTTTTGTTTGTGGGAAAGCTCCTTCAAGACCAACTTTTTTTTACCCTCCCAACACTGGCATACTAGTTACTAAAAATTGTTTGCCAGTACTAGCATTTTGGCACAGCCAGTAGTTGTCCAGCTATTATCACTCATTAATTAATTCAACTTTTGTTCAAGGAATTCATTCAATACTATTTAATTCAACTTTTGGTCAAGGAATTCATTCAATTCTAGTTAATTCAACTTTTAGTCAAGGAATTTATTCAATTCTAGTTAATTCAACTCTTAGTCAAGGAATTAAATTTATTTCGTTTAATTCCCTAAGGAATTAAATTTTTTTCGTTTAATTCCCGGAATTTAAGTTTTCACCAATGCCCATAATTCTCTATCTTAGTTTTCGAGATACAGGCCATTTTGTAAAATGGCGAGATAGAGCAAAACGGAAATTTTTGCTGCTATGGAGTATTAACACACTCCAATAATACAAATAGGCCAGGTCTTGTAACGCTTGCGATTGATCAATTTCTATAAAACAGTCACGTGGGTCACCGCGACTGTTCATAAAAATTTATTCCTGGGAATCGCTCCCGGACCTACCTCAAGTGAATAATAGGAGCGCATACATTGATCCACATGAGGTACATCCGAGAGCGATTCCCAGGAATCAATTTTTATGAACAGTCACGGCGACCCACGTGACTGTTTTCTAGAAATTGGTCAATCGGAAGCGTTGCAAGACATGGCCTATTTGTATTATTGAGGTGTGTTAATACTCCTGTGGACCAAAAATTTCGTCCGTTTTGCTCTATCTCGCTTAGTTTTCGAGATACGGGCCATTTTAAAAAATCGCCGTTTTACAAAATGGCCTATATCTCGAAAACTACGCGAGATATAGCAAAACGGACAAAATTTTTGCAAGTTTTGGATCATTGTACACGCTCCTACTATTCACTTGAGCTAGATCCGAGAGCGATTCCCAGGAATCAATTTTTATGAACAGTCACGGTGACCCACATGACTGTTTTATAAAAATGGATCAATCGGAAGCGTTACAAGACCTGGCTTATTTGTATTATTAGGGTGTGTTAATGCTCCTTTGGAGCAAAAATATCGTCCGTTTTGCTCTATCTCGCTTATCTTTCGAGATACGGGCCATTTTACAACATGACCTCTATCCAGCAAAACGGACAAAATATTTGCAATTTTTGCATCAATGTACACTAGAGCGTACCACCTTACAGGAAAAAAAAAAAAAAGTGCGCCGTACACCCTCCAATATGAAGTATTTTTGCAAGGAGGTTTCAAAAAAAATTTTTTTATTTGTTTTTGCCGAACGTAGGGGTCGTCATTTTACATTTTTCGTTATATCTTTGGCATTTACAGTCTCAGAGTATGATACATCGATGTTTTTCCCTCGAGGAGACCAGCATTTTGAGCTTAAGTATCCCGTTCTAGTAGTTACCCTTCAGATCTCAGTTGCTACGACCCTAATGTACAACCCTAATGTCAGAAAATTAAAGCTCGCAAAAAATCATTAAACTTTTGCTAAGGAAGTTTTTCGCTAAACCCAGTAGAAACTTTTTTCATATATTGGTGCCGAACGTAGGGGTCGCCTTTTTAAATTTTTTTTAATTGGATTTTTACTATATAGCAAAACACTGGTCTCCTCGAGGCAAAAAAATCGATAAATCACACTTTAAAATCCGATTTTAAATGCCAAAGCTATAACAAAAAATTAAAAAAGGCGACCCCTACGTTCGGCAAAAAAAAAATTTTTTTTGAAATCGCCTTCCAATAATACTTCATATTAGAGGGTGTACGGCGAACTTTTTTTTTGAGGTACGGTCTAATGTACACGCTCCTACTATTCATATGAGGTAGGTCCGAGAGTCAAGAATCGCTCTCGGACCTACCTCTTGTTGATTCCCAGGAATCAATTTTTATGAACAGTCACGGTGACCCACGTGACTGTTTTATAGAAATTTATCAATCGGAAGCGTTACAAGACCTGGCCTATTTGTATTATTGGGGTGTGTTAATACTCCATAGTAGCAAAAATTTCCGTTTTGCTCTATCTCGCCATTTTACAAAATGGCCTGTATCTCAAAAAAATGAATTCCTTGTTGAATGAACTCATTAAATTTTATGAAGGCATTAGAAAAAAATTAACGAGTTCCTTTAAAATAAATCGAATGAAAAAAAAGGAATTCATTCAAGGTCAGGGAATTCATTCCCAAAATATAAATTCAGTGAAAAAAAGGGAATTAGGGAACTAATTCTTCGAAGCTTTGCTTTCTATTTTTAACTGCATGAAATCCATTGCCCCACTCATTATACATTGCGGTTCTAAAATAGTACAGGAATTACTTTTTAGGGATAATACTGCTGAATATTAATTTGATTAATAAAAAAACATAAGTAATAAAATAATTATTTTTCAAAATTAAATAAATTATTTTTTAACTGGACGTATTGTGTTTTAGCTACCCTACGGGGTATGAGGAGTCAATTGCCCTCCAAGGACCTATCCCGTGACCGGTCAACTGAAGGCATATTACTAAATTAGTACAAATATGAACAAAAGAGAATGAATTCATTTTCTAAGTATTTTCTGATCCGTTAATTTAACTGTTGCTTTTAAAAAACTTGACCGATACCGAAAAAAAAACAAAATTCCCGGCATATTTTAAAAAATATTTTTTTATTTATTTTACTCTTTTATTTATTTTGAACATTATTTTTTTTACGATTTGCTTTTTTAGCTCTTATTTTAAATTTCTATAATTTTTTGATAAGAAATTTTAAGTTTTGTATTTTCAACGTTTTTTAATGTTAAAGCTGTTTTAGTTTTAACAATTGGTATTTCATTTTATTTTCTTTTTAACTTAAGGGGAATTTTTTTAATTTTTATTTATATTATCAGAGTTTTTGAGGTAATTATTTAACTTTTGATTGATTTTTCAATTTAATTATGGCCAAAGCAAAAAACGAGTCAACTGCCATTAAAGGACCTATCCCATGACCGGTCAATCGGTGGCATATTTAAGGCACTTTCACTATGTTTGTGTGTGTGTTAATGTTGTTTTCTTTTCTATTTTTTTCTTTTCCATTTTTTTTACCACAAGTAAGTGTTTGTTTTTTTTTTTCTTTTTTATTTGAACAGAAACGAAAAATATATAACTTTACCATCAACCAGCCATCATGCATAAGCAACCTTAGCTCAGACGGTAGAGCGTTTGCCTTACAAGCAGAAGGTTGTGTTATCGAGCCCTAATTCGACGCCAAGTAGATTATTTTTAATTCTTAATTTTTTATTAGTTTATTTGAAAAGCTATTTTTAGACACACCACCTAACTGTCACAAGGTGTCTAAACTGTGGCAATTGGCCATTTCCAATGACAACGCCATGTTAAAGTGAAGTGTCTCTTTGAAACAAAAAGGCCAATCAAGGACCAGTCCCTGCCAGAGATACAAGCCAGCCGATATCAGCCGGTCAGCCGCCGCCAGCCGACACCTTTGCCAAGCCGATTCAGCCGCCGACAACAATCGGCTTAGCCGACAACAAAATGAAAAAATATTTTTTTTTAATTTATTTTTTTATATATTCGTTTAAATCTAATTATTTGAAAAGTAAAAAAAAATTTTTTTAGGATATCATTGATTTTTAAAATGTTTTTGCATCAAACTGGCGGTAGCACAACTAAGCGGTTTTGTTGATTCAACAATTCTACGGGTTTAATTATATTAATAGTTTTGAGCAAGTTAACGATTAGTAACCAGAGCTTCGAAGAATTAATTTCTTAATTCAATTTGTGAGTTTCGAATAGTGAATTTAATTAATTTGTTCACAAATACTATACATTAAATGGAATAAATTCAATTTTGGCGCCGTTCGATATGTTTTTTAACGAATTATTTCAATTGCTACTATAGTTCTTTTTATTAAATGAAATGAATAAATTCACCTGTAAACGTGTTCAATTTAATGAATCAAACGGATAAAAATTTAATTAATACCCACTGAATTAACTCACTATCGAATTTATTGAATTTCAATTTTGTTCAATGTATTAAAACTTGTTTTCTTCATTCAAAAAAAAATACGTTTACTGAATTAAAAACAGAAAATTATATTCACTGAGTTCGAAAGTTTTTTCTACCGGCCAGTAGACTTACAAAAATTGCATTACAATGATGTCATTAAATTTTTCTTTAAGTTTTATACTACATTTAAGTTGCATTTAGATCTGCACCCAAATCCCGAGTTTTCGATTTAAATTGAGATCTCAATGAAAATCTCATATGAAACCACGAGATTCCCCATACAAACAATATCGCGTAAATTCCCGAGATTTGTAAGAAACCTCACGAAAATCTCACAAATTTGGAGACTTTTTTAGAACACAACACTGCGTAGAAAATTAAATAAAAACTTACAAAAAATACGCAATAGTTAAAGATTTCTGTTCAAGTTAATTTAATGAAAAATTTTATTCGGATAAAAAATTTTCTAAATATATATAGAGTCCAATATAGGAAATTTCCGTACAAATAAATAAAAGAAGGAGGAAGATTTTTTTAATTTTTGGATTCTATAAAAACTCTCTACTGATTCGATGATAAAATTTCAGATTATGCTAAAATTTTTTTAAATAACAAATTTCGATAAGTTACTTATTTGTTATAAAAAATTTAGAAAAGTTTTATGACGATATTGTAATGCCATTTCCGTTAAGGGGGGACATGACATTGGCCGTTTTTTGAAAGCGACTTTTTTTTATAATTTTGTATTTTAGTAAATATTCTTAAGATTCTAAGAAAAAAAATTTCATGGAAAAATTCCTACGGATTCAAAAGTTACAGCCGGATTAGTGAGAGCGCATTTTTAATTTTCGCGCTACCTACGTACGGCAGTTGGTATATACTTGTTTTACTTGCTACCTGACTTTTGGTGGATGTTATTTCGTACCTACTTGAAGGGTGAGTTTTTTTTGTTTTTGAATTTCTTGAAAAAAAGGCATCTTTATACCTCATATAGTGGAATTTTTATTTTTATGCTCAGTTATTTGGCATCTTTTGCAGCGTGATGGCATGGCAGATTGAAGGTAACCTTTTTTTCTTTGTTCACAAACTTTGAACGCGTTTATCTCGAAACCATGTTTTTAGTACTAGTTGCGGCACTACCGGGTTCATTTTTTGACGAATTTTTATTTTTTTTTGTATTTTTTTAAACTTGATTCGCTATCGTATGACACGAGCTTTTTTTTTAATTTTTTTTTCGATTTTTTATGAATTTTTAAAGTCAATATTTTTTTAGAAAAAACACTTTCAAATTGGGAACATCACCAAAAATTGAAAAAAAAATTTAAAAAAAAAGCTCGTGTCATGCGATCACCAATTTTGTTAAGATTTAAAAAAGTCATTTTTTTTCCAGATGGGACAATTTTTACGACTGCCAGCGCTGGAACCAAGAGTTCCCGTTTTTTTCTCTGCCGCCCGTTTGGAGCACTATAAAACCATGTTGGAGTGAAAAATATATTTTTTTGAATTGAATTTTGGAAAAATGTTTGTTTTTGACTGAGTTATGAATTTTTAAAAAAAGGTCTGTTTTCTCTGCCGCGAATGTAATGTGAGTTTCACAACCCCGTTTACAGAATCTAATCCTTTTTCAATAAAATTCCAGTTTTCATAAAGACTACGATAGTAGTTAATTATTAATCAAGGTTGGTTACCGAAACGAATAACGGTAACGTAACGGTATCGAATTTCGTTTGTTTCGGTAACGGTATTTAAGACTGTTTGGGTAACGGTATGCCGTTATCGAATCAACAATACCGGTACGTGCCGGTATTATAAACTGCCTTAAAAACATATAAAAACAAATAAAAAATGTTCATATTTGTCATTTTAAGTGTTAAAAATACAGATTATAAGCTTTAAATTCAGTGCTGGTAGTTTTAATAACTAAAATTATTAGGTCCGTTCCTTTATGTTACCGCGAGAACCCGCGGGATCCCAAACTTACCCAAAAAGCGTTGCCGTACTCGAAAATTGGGTAAATGAGAGCATTCAAGAGAGTGCATATGTGTTTCTCTCTTTACCAAAGTTACCCAAACTTTTTCTTCAGGTAACTTTGGTAAATTGTAAAACTAACAGCTGATGCAAGATAACCAAAAACAACAATTGTAAAAACGAGTAAAAAGGTTAAAGTCGGGCAAGCCGACTATACAATACCCTACACCTGTCTGGTGTATTGTTTGGATCCGAAATTCAAATGGGTTAAAATGGGGCTTGTGTCAAAATTTTCTATAATGTGAGTCAGCGCACCAAATTTCATTAAAATATCTTAATATTTGCGACCTGCAGTTTGTAACCAAGCCAATTTTGGGGGGACCCTTATATGGGCACTAGTTCTAAACATAAACCGATGTTCACCAAAATTAATAGGCTTCGTCCTTGGGCCAACATAGGTCTATGTACCAAATTTCATCAAAATATCTTAATATTTGCGACCTGCAGCGTATAAACAATATAATTTTGGTGGGACCCTTATATGGGCACTAGGTCTAAACATGGACCGATGTTCACCAAAATCAATAGGCTGCGTTATTGGGCCAATATAGGTCTGTGTACCCAATTTCATCAAAATATCTTAATATTTGCGACCTGCAGCGTATAAACAGTATATTTTTGGTAGGACCCTTATATGGGCACTAGGTCTAAACATGGACCGATGTTCACCAAAATCAATAGGCTGCGTTATTGGGCCAATATAGATCTGTGTACCAAATTTCATCAAAGTATCTTAATATTTACGACCTGCAGCGTATAAACAGTATAATTTTGGTAGGACCCTTATATGGGAACTAGGTCTAAACATGGACCGATGTTCACCAAAATCAATAGGCTGCGTTATTGGGCTAACATAGGTCTGTGTACCAAATTTCGTCAAAATATCTTAATATTTACGACCTGCAGCGTATAAACAATATAATTTTGGTAGGACCCTTATATGGGCACTGGGTCTAAACATGGACCGATGTTCACCAAAATCAAACTTGTTCGTCCTTGGGCGGGCCAACGTAGGTCTGCGTACCAAATTTCATCAAAATATCTTAATATTTGCGACCTGTAGAGTGCGCACAAGATTGCATGGACAGACAGACATACGGACGGACGGACAGACGGACATCGTTAAATCGAAATAAAAAAAATTCTGAGCCGATCGGTATACTATAAGGTGGGTCTACGACCAATATTTTTTGGTGTTACAAACATCAGCACAAACTTATAATACCCTGACCACATAGTGGTGTAGGGTATAATAAATTGAAAAATTAAATTAAACAAACCAATACGCAAAAGAAATGTGTTATTTATAATAATTTATTGAACAAAATCAATAAGAACTTTTAAATGCAAATAAATATGTGTGCTTATTCAATTTTTCAAACTAAAATGTGAAAATGCTTTTATTATTATTATTATTATTATTATTTATTAATTTAATCTTATGAATGAATTCTAAGATTAAGGATTTTTTTAGCGAGCATTAGCTGCCAGGGCTATCAGCTCAGTGGAAGAATAATGGTATATGTACATCTATGAAAAATATTATTTATATTGGTAGAATAAAATTATACTAATACTTTAGTTTCCCTGATAAAATTATAAATGTTGTTGATGTTTGTCTTCGACGGCTCTTGTAGAATGTTGAGAGCTGGTGTATTGTTGAAGTAGTTAAACCTTATATTCTGTAATGATGGGCAATCATTGAGCAGGTGGTTTATGGTTAGGTTGCAGCTGCAGGTAGTGCATTTGGGATTAATATTCTTTTTTAATATGTATTCGTGGGAGAAGGTTGTATGACCAAGTCGGAGTCTGGAAAAGATTTTTATTTTGTTTTTATCGACATCCGTTGGATATATAGGATGCTTGTAGTTTGGGTTGATGTGGGTATAATGATGATGTGGTATTTGGTTATCCCTGACTTTAATGTTGATGTAGTCTGTGATATGTCGGCGTAAATCTTATTTTTTCAACCGTGTCGTCTAGCAGGATGGGGGCATAGGAGGCGTATCGTGCTGCAATATCCGCTTTTTCGTTACCCAAAATGCCTATATGGCTAGGAACCCAATGTATTCTTATTTTTTCCTCGTTGTTTACTACGGCGTCTCTGATTTTTATAACTTTGTTCCATTTGTTATTATATGGGTTATATATTGCCTTAAGTACTGATAAACTATCGGTGAAAATGATAGTTTTATTTTTACTTTTCATTGCATATTGTATTGCACGAAAGATTGCACAAGCTTCAGCTGTAAAAATGGATGAGTATTGGTACATGGTGCTGAGGGCCACGTTATTGCCTGCATCATCGACAATTGCGTAGGCGGGCAGAGTATGTTCAGATTTTGATCCGTCTGTGTATAAAAAGCACCAATCATTATTTTTTAGTTTGTTATTCTTTTCTGCCAACAGATTTAAAAATTGTTCCTTGGAGGTTTCAGTTTTTTTAATTTGGATAAAGATAGGTCTAAGGAGATGTTGTTAAATTTCCAAGGTGGTTCCATGGTAGTTGTTTTGACAACCTTTATGGGAATGTCAACATCAGATGCGAGTTCTAAAGACAAGGCAATTGCAGATTTGATGCGTTTAGGTCTTTTAGCGGAGATGTTTGATGAGATGTCAGAATCAATTATAGAGTTTGTGCTCGTTAAAAGTTTTGGTAGAATTCTCCCTATTACCATAAGGAATCTGTTTTCTATGGATATAAGACCTGCTTCGTTGAGAATATTGTTAATTGGGGTTGTTCTAAATGCATAAACAGCAGCACGTGCAGCTTTATGGTATGCAGACTTGATGATGTTTATTGTTGATTTGGGACTATTACCGTACAGGAACAAGCCATAATCTACTTTGCTCAGTATTAGAGTTTTTGTTAAGTAAATCAGAGTATTGATATGTATGGAACTTTTGAAGGACAAATAGCGGATTATATTAGCTCTAGCTAGCACTGAGTTTTTCAGCTTAATACAGTGTTCTTTCCAGTGGTATTTGCGGGAGAATATTACTCCTAAAATTTTTAAATTATCAACGTTTTGTATTACAGTTTCGTTTGTTTGGATGTTGTGGTTATCTGAATCGCAATTTTGTTGCAAATATGGAACTTTTTTGTTTTTTTTCAGTGAGATTTTCGCACCTGAGTATTCGGTCCATTTACTTATATCGCTGAGGGCATTTGATAAGATGTTTGTTGTTTCGTTATTATTATTTCTTTTGCATAATATGTATAGGTCATCTGCGTATAAGCAATGATCAATATACGGGATGTTATTTAAAATTTTACTAATTTCATTAAAGGCGATTTGAAACAATATTACTGAAAGGGGCGATCCCTGTGGGATACCATTTTTTAAAGCGAAAGTTTTTGATAAGTAACCATTGATTTTTACTTTAAAGTTTCTATTTGTGAGAAAAGATTTTACAAAATTAAAGATTTTTTGACCTATATGCCAAGATTTTAAAACATTTAAAATGACATGAGAGCCAATTCTATCAAACGCTTTTTCAAAGTCGATTGATAGTGTGGTTACGTGATTTTTGGCAGATAATGATTTTGTTGCGTAGTTGCCAAAATGTAGCAATGCATCATCACATCCCTTATTGGGCTTGAAGGCGACCTGTTCTTTAGCTATTAATTTTTTCCTTTCCATGAACCATGATAATCTGGCAGCGATGATTCGTTCAATGATTTTTGAAATACAAGGGAGTAGTGATATGGGGCGGTAAGCATCAATGGTGGAGGGAGTTTTATTTTTCGGAATCGGTACTACTATTGCGAGTTTCCAATTGTGTGGGATGTTACCACTTTCAAATATTGTGTTGTAAAGGTCTAGCAGCTTTTGTTTCGAATTATAGCTTATCGGTTTAATCATCTGATAGCTTATGCGGTCTAGTCCTGGAGTTGACCCTTTAACTTTTTCTGGACAACTGGAGAGTTCAACCATTGTAATTGGTTCTTCCAAAAGCGACGCTGTTTTGTCAATAGTGTGTCCCACTAATGTTGGATTAAATGATTGTTTACTTGATTTAAACAACTGTGAGAAATTTTTATCTGATGCATACTCTGCCCATTCATTTCCAAAAGCGTTAGCGATTAATAATGAGTCGTTTAAAGTTTTGTGTTGGGTGTTGATTGCTTTTATGGTGTGTGCTTGGGTTCTCTGGGTAATACGGTTTATTTTGTTCCAAATATCAGCAATTGGCGTGTTTCTGTTTATTGTTTTTGTAAAATTTTAAAAACTTTCTTTTTTAACTTTTTTAAGTTCTTGACGAAATTTGGCATTGTTTTTTTTTGTACGTTATAAGATTTTCCTCAATAGGATTAGATTTGAAGGTTCGCCATGCTATCATCTTTTGGCTGCGCAGATATGAGAGTGAATCATTCCACCATGGTACTGTTCTTTTTGGGGTGCATATTTTATTTTTTGTTTGCGGTATGTGTTTGTTTGCTGCAGAGCGTATAGCTTTAGTGAAAAGAGCTGCATCTCGATTGCTCGTTCTAGAAAAAGGTGAATTGAGAATTTCCTCCTCAGCTTTTTGAATGTATTTTACCCAATCCGCGCGATGGAAGAGATATTTACATAGTTTTATGGGAGTGTTGTTATTTTCCGAAATTTTTATAGAAATACTTATTGGAAAGTGATCGCTGTTGTGCAAATCGTTAATGACTGACCAATTAAGTAAAGGAAGTAATGAAAGACTGCAAAATGCAATGTCAATGTGCGTGAAGGAACCATGAGTTGACAGGTGGGTGGGGCTGCAATCGTTTAAAATGCATAAATTGGAATTGTCGATTGCTTTCTCTAAGCTAAGACCTCTGTTGTTGTTGGTTGTCGATCCCCAGATTGTATTCCAGCAGTTAAAATCACCGTTAATTATTACAGGACTATTGAAAGAGAAAATTTTTGATAGTTCTTTTTCGTCAATTTCTTTATTAGGTGGTATATAAAAGGAAAGTATAATAAATTTGATGTTGAGAGAGATTTCGATGGCAATTACTTGGTAACTGGAGTCGATGTGTAATTGTTTATGTGGGATATTGGATTTTACGAGTACTCCGATGCCTTGTTTTGCGGTGGTGTTATATGCAGAATTGAAGAAGTACCCATTATAATTTTTAGGGAGTATGGGAGTGAAATTAAAAGGGCAATGCGTTTCCTGTAGGGATATAACACTGGGATCAAATTCTCTCATTATTAGTTGTAAGTCACAATAATTGTTAAAAAAGCCTTTAATGTTCCATTGAATAATGTCGAAGCCCATGGAGATGGAATTAAGTTAATTTTGTGAGCTGATAAAATTTGGGTGAGAGAGAATTTGATGGTTGTGACGCCATTTTGGGCAACTAAGGTGATGAAGAGTCCATTGAATTCTCGTCAAGAGATTCCAATGGAAGGAAATATGATCTGGTGTTTATTAAATGTTGTGTTAAATTGGATATCGGTGATTGAAATTAACTTGTGTTTGTTTGTGATGAAATATTTTCATGTGTGTTTTCTGATAGATTTTCGTTGATTTTTTTAGTTGTATGTATACCATTTGTTGTTGTTGATGTATTTTTAGTGGTTTTCGTAATTTTTGGTGGTGTTGTTAGTATATTAGTGATTACTGTTGCATTTGCATTATGATTGTAGTTTGCGCTGTATTTTGATGTTGATGGTTGAATATCAAGATTTGTTGTTGGGATATTTTGTTGATTTTCTTTTTTTGATTGTTGATTAACGGTTTCTTTGCGTTTAGTTAAAGGTTCTAGGGTAATTGAAGCATATGTTTTTGTGTTATTATTTTTAGCTTGGTACATACGGCGAGCTTCACCTATACTGCAGTAATTTTTAGTTTTGATTTTGAGTATTTCCTTCGTTTGGATATAACGTGGGCATTCCTTGTCTGTTGATGAATGTTCACCTGAGCAGTTGGTACATAATGTGCGAGTGCACTTTTCTTTTTCGTGTGGTGGCAAGCTGCATTGTGGGCATGTGGGGTTCCCATTACAACGTTTCATCGTGTGTCCGAGTTTTTGGCAATTTAGGGAAGTAGTGGTCTACTTTGCATTTGTACCATGCAACGTCAATTACTGAGGGGAGGCGGTAAAGGGTGAATGTTAGAACTATTTTCCCAGTAGGCGACCGAGTTTTGCCATCATCGTTTAATTTGGTGAATTTATATGCTTCAATAACTCCTTGATTTTTCATTTCGTTAACTATTTCTTCTTCGGTGACTTTTTTAAGGCAGGGTGCATAAATGACTACTTTCACGGAGTTTAAGGAAGAATGAAGTTTGCATGAAACAGAGCATATTAAGCCCAATGATCTAGTTTTAAGGAATTTATCTGCAACACGTGCATTACGGGCAAGTATAAGAAGGTTGCCGTCACGCAGTTGGGAAATCGAGTAGATTTCCGTACTAATTGATTCGATGCATTTTTGAAGTGCGAATGGACTAATGTCAGACAACGATTTCTTAGGGTCTGTGGATGAGATAACTACATACTTTGGGTTGGACTTTATAATGTCTGTTCTTGGAGTTTGTAGATCAGGAAAGTCGTTTGGTTTATGTTTTTTTGAGGCATTTTCAATATAATCCCCCAATAGGTGAAACCTATTGTTGGAAAACTTATCGGGGGGGTCTGGGCCCGGAGGCATTTTTGTTCTTAGACTATGTTTTATTTAAACTGTGTTGTTTTGTTTTTGTATTTAAATGTCACTATAGAATTGCACACGCGCGTATGAGAAAAGAATAATAAAAAATAATAAAGACCGTTAGACTATACACTGCGTATAAAGTGATAACAATATAGAGAACACAACCGATCGCATTGAGAGATAGTCGAAGACTGAAAATGCGTATAATTTTTACATTTTTCTTTAAAATCCATTTTTGGGATCGAAAAGTGGGCGGTCCTTTACTTTTGAGTAATTTTTTTTTGTGATGGACCAACACTCAGGGGATGCCCCCTATTAACGCAGTGCATTGTGTTGGTATTAGGAAAATAGGTTATGAGGAGGAGGAAAGTGGGAGTAGTGTTTGTGAATATTTGATTTAAATTTCTCAACGTTGTAAGTAACAGGGAAGACCTCTGCGGGGAGTTTATTCCACATACGGCTTGTGCGACTGATAAACGAATTCTCTCTGTAATGCGTCGTGCGATACACTGCACAATCGACTACAAACGGATATGCTCTACTTGATAAGCGAGTATTACAAGTAAAAACTTGGGCTTTGGGGACAAGTTCACTTATCTCAGCAGAACATTTTACATGGTAATAGCGACAGAACAGGGTTACACAACCCACATTCCGACAATGCTCCAATGAGTCAATAGAGCTGGACACCCTACTGTCATTGATAAGCGCCGACGCCCTCCTTTGCACACGGTACAGAAGCTCCAAAATAGACTTCGAAGCTCCTGCCCATATATGGGAGTTGTATGTTGAGTTAATCGGATGGAGTGAAGTACTTCTTGCACCGACGTAAAAAACCTAGACACTTGAATGCTTCTTTCGACACCTCAAAAACATGTTTGTTCAAACGGACATCACACTGAATTTTCATGCCCAGAACATCAAGAGTATCCGATTCCTCAATATCGATATCACCCATATGTACAGATGACAGCGTTGACCCCGCAGCCCTATGGGTCAACATACAACATTGTCTTGCGTGCATTAAAGTCGTCCTTATTTGCACGACCCCACTCAGAGATTGTAGAAAGGTCACGATTCAGTGTGTCATTCATAACACTGCTATACAAAAAAAAAAGGTGGATGTTATTGCAGCGGGTTTAGGATAATCAGGGGTGCTGATTTCGAATCTGCTACCAGTTTGTTTAAATTGGCTCTAGGTTTCGCGTAATTCGCGATTTAATTTTATTAAATTTTTCAGCCGATTTTTTCAATCAAAAATTTATAATTTAGTAACTATAGCTTCGGCAAAAAAACGCTTTACACATTTTAAGCATTATTCTGTGCCCTATTTTTCAAACTTAAGTGTGTGTCAATATCTCAATAACTTTTCTAAATATAGTCGCGCAAAATCAAAATATAAAAATTTTTTAAGGTTTTTTTTTTTAATTTTTTAAATATAACACGTAGTCCGATTTTAAATATCAAAGCCAATTTGGAAAGAAAAAGGTCCAAAATTTATATATATGTCATATTGCATTAACAAATTATGTGCAGTTTTAGAGCCTTTTGTAATTAAATTTAGACTTAAAATGAACAAAAAAATTTTTTACTGTACTAAAAATCTACTGTACTATTACAGAATTTTTTATAAAAACATCAGATTTCATTCCCTATTAATTTTTTTCCGATATTATTGCGATTTGCAAAGTTTATATTTAAATCACAATATTTTCGTACACATTCAAAATGAGTTCGTCGAGAAATAATTGTAAAAAGAGTGCGAAGGCATTATTTAAACTTTGAAAATCGCAATAATTTCGCAGAAAAACCAATAGGGAATGAAATCTGATGATTTTGGAAAAAAAAAATTATGTAATAGTACAGTAGATTTTTAGTACAGTAAAAAAATTTTTTGTTCATTTTAAGTCTAAATTAATTTACAAAAGGCTCTAAAACTGCACATAATTTGTTTATGCAATATGACATATATATAAATTTTGGACCTTTTTCTTTCCAAATTGGCTTTGATATTTAAAATCGGACTTCTTGTTATATTTAAAAAAAAATTTTTAAGAAAACCTTAAAAAATTTTGACTTTCAGCGACTATATTTAGAAAAGTTATTGAGATATTGAAAAATAGGGCACGGAATTAAACTTAAACTGTGTAAAGCGTTTTCTTTCCGAAGCTATAGTTACTAAATTATAAATTTTTTATTGAAAAAATCGGCTGAAAAATTGAATAAATTTAAATCGCGAATTACGCGAAACCTAGAGCAAAATTGAAAAAACTGGTTGCAGATTCAAAATCAGCACCCCCTAATTATCCTAAAACCACTGCAAAGTTGTGCAACTTATAAATATTGTAATATTTTGTAGAGCTGTGTAATCTGCCTTTTGCCCCCAATCTCCTCAGGGCTTGGCCTACGATCGAAGGAAAATGAATGACAAATGTTGCTGTCATCTGCGAAAGAGTATATAGGGTTGGAAGTTTGACCAAGAACATCATTGAGAAAGATAAGAAATAGGGAAGGAGAAAGAACAGAACCCTGCGGTACGCCTGAATTCAGCTGAAACTCGTCGGATGAGACCCCATCTATAACAACACGAATAGTGCGATCTCTGAGAAAGCTCGAAAACGAGCGAAGTCATTACCCACACCAAAAGCAATAAGCTTCGATATAAGCGCCCCGTGCCATACACGATCAAAAGCCTTTGAAATATCCAGAGCACCCACTTTGCTCTCACCAAAACGGTGGATGGACCGACTCCAACGCTCCGAGAGGAACGCTAACAGGGCAGGAGCTAGCGTCGAAGAGCACTGTTTCAGCACCAGTGCTGGCAACCCTGTTTATGTACAAAAAGCTGTTAATGTTTATATATTTTTTTGTACGTGTTAAAACAAGTGAAGCAGCAAATTTTTATAAAATTAAAAACTTTTTTTTAATAATATAGTCTTGTAAAAAAAACTTTGTAAATATGAGTTCTAATACTCGAAGTGAGTATTTTTACTATTTACAAATATAGTTTGCTAAATGTTTGTATTTCGTACTTATTTTGATGTTTTTTTTTTGTTTTAAAACTTTCATAGAAGCTTGATTTGAAAAAATGGCAAGTTCGTGGAACCGAAGAGAAAAAAATCCTGGCAGAAAAGAAACAAAAAATTCAAAAAGAGTTTTTGCTTCAAATGGGGCTTTATGTTGATAAGCCGAAAGCAAATGGCAGCGGCAACACCAACGATGGCAACACAGCTAGAATAGCATTTTATCGCACGGACCTTTTAGCATCTATTACTGGTATAAATATTGATTTTTTGAAACATTTACACATAATTTTAATTGCTCTCTCCTCTGAATTTGAAATTGATGTTCAAAGGTTTCGTGCTCATTGCATTAAAACCAGTGAAATATTTTTCCAAAACTACGAATGGTACTCGATGTCTGCCACAATACACAAAATTTTAGTTCAGTCGTCACAAATAATTGAGGCTTCAGTAGTACCCGTAGGTTACCTTGCAGAAAATGCATCTGAGGCGCGAAACAAATATTATAAAAAAGATCGAACTGGTCACGCTCGAAAGGATTCAAGAGTACACAACATACTTGACATGTATCATAGGGCTATGGATAGCTCTGACCCATATATTTCAAGTTTATGTTTGCAAGAACGTACAAATAGTTCAAAAAAACTTCCGTTTCCTCGAGAAGTCATTAATCTTTTTAACATGCCTGAATTACCACCAGAACTGTTATTACCTTCAACATCTCAAGAAGCCTCCAGCTGCAATTATAGTTCTGATTCTGATGTTAGCTTAGAGTCGTTAAATAATTATTCATTGGAATTAGAAGCGGATGAAAACGAAGGAACAGACCATGATTAATTAAGCCCTATATCTTTTGATTTAGATTAATTTTGTTTTTAGATTAATCCAAAACCATTTACAACTTCTTTAAAATTATAAATTTATGAATTAAAAAATAAATGAATTTCTTGGTAGCATTTAATATTTTTTTAATAGTGGGCGTGGACAGCCCATTTTTCTCTATTTTTTTGTGTCAGTAGAAGTCCGTGTACAAAATTTGATGAAGCTAGCTTTTTGGTAAGTATTTCTGCCGACAATTTGGGTTTTGGGTATAGGAAAAAGGGGGCGTGGACCCCTCATTTTTTTCTGAAGTTGCTTTTTTGTCAGTAGAAGTCCGTATAACCATTTTGGTGAAGCTGGCTTGCCAGGAAGTGCTATTTGCCATTACTTTGGAAAAAGGGGGCGTGGCCTGCCCACTTTTCTCAAGTAAAATTTTTTGTCATTAGAAGTCTGTATAACCATTTTGGTGAAGCTAGCTTGCCAGGAAGTACGTATTGAAACTTTTTTGAAAAAGGGGGCGTGGCCCGCCCATTTTTTCTCAAATCGATTTTTTTACCATTAATAGTCTGCACACCAAATTTGGTGAAGCTAGCTTGTCGGGAAGTATTTTTTTGCCGCTGAAATCGCGATTTCGGCCATAGTGCATACCTGGGTCTCATATAAGGCGAAAACATACGGCCGATGAAAACGAATGTGAGCATATACGGAGAAGAAATTCGCCCTCAGTCCTCGTATGTTGTAGAAGTCAATGCGGAATCTTCCCGCCATTACAACGAATTGAAATTATAAACCAAACCTTCCCCACGCGTGTACAAGTTGTTCCTGGTTTGTTGTTGCTGGTTTGTTGTTGCTGTTTTGGTTAATTAGTGACCAGTGCTATGCCTTCGTCACTAACTAAGCCAACAACAAACAAAACACCAAGATACTTGCACTGAATAAAAATATTTAAAAAAGGAGAATGATACAACAACAACGACACTAGCAAAGGCAAGCATAAAAGCCCTTTGTTTGGCCATTGTGTAGCAGAAAAAAAATATATTAAAAAAAACTGAAAAATGGTCGGCCGCGGCTATAAACTGATCGGCTTCGTTCTCTGGTTGATAATATGTATGTTGTTATGTATTTTGTGTGTTTATTTTTGTTTGTGTTATTATTATTCTTTTTCCTATTTTGTTTTGTGCTCGTTTGTTTATTATTAGTTGGAATTAGTTTTTTTTTTTATTTTTTTTATATATTGAGTTTTGTAAATGGTTTGATTTTGGTAATTATTTATATATTTTAAAATTTATTGAGTTTATTGCACTATTTTTTTTTCAATTTATTTTGTTAACACGAGAAAACGGACGACACAATTACTTTAAAACTTAAACAATTACACTATGGAACATTTTTGGGATTATTGTCTGGGGGGTGAGAAATTCCAAGTCAGGGTGATGGTACTAGGTCAGTATAGTAAAACCCTCAAAGGGTTTGGCGTTCGTATGTGTCATTTTTTATGACCTTTTAAATTTTTTCCTTATCTTGATGTTTTTTCGCTTAGTTGTAACATTTTGGCAAAAACGTAGTTTAACATAACTCGAGAACCACTTGTCCGATTTTGATGAAACAAATTTAGAAAAATTTAGAATTACAATTTCTCTAATCTGTTTCTATACCGTTTTCCTATATGTGCAACACTTTCGAAATTAAAAATGAATGTATGAAATTAAAAATGAATGTAGATTTTTAGTACAGTAAAAAAATTTTTTGTTCATTTTAAGTCTAAATTAATTTACAAAAGGCTCTAAAACTGCACATAATTTGTTTATGCAATATGACATATATATAAATTTTGGACCTTTTTCTTTCCAAATTGGCTTTGATATTTAAAATCGGACTTCTTGTTATATTTAAGCAAAAATTTTTTAAGAAAACCTTAAAAAATTTTGACTTTCAGCGACTATATTTAGAAAAGTTATTGAGATATTGAAAAATAGGGCACGGAATTAAACTTAAACTGTGTAAAGCGTTTTCTTTCCGAAGCTATAGTTACTAAATTATAAATTTTTTATTGAAAAAATCGGCTGAAAAATTGAATAAATTTAAATCGCGAATTACGCGAAACCTAGAGCAAAATTGAAAAAACTGGTTGCAGATTCAAAATCAGCACCCCCTAATTATCCTAAAACCACTGCAAAGTTGTGCAACTTATAAATATTGTAATATTTTGTAGAGCTGTGTAATCTGCCTTTTGCCCCCAATCTCCTCAGGGCTTGGCCTACGATCGAAGGAAAATGAATGACAAATGTTGCTGTCATCTGCGAAAGAGTATATAGGGTTGGAAGTTTGACCAAGAACATCATTGAGAAAGATAAGAAATAGGGAAGGAGAAAGAACAGAACCCTGCGGTACGCCTGAATTCAGCTGAAACTCGTCGGATGAGACCCCATCTATAACAACACGAATAGTGCGATCTCTGAGAAAGCTCGAAAACGAGCGAAGTCATTACCCACACCAAAAGCAATAAGCTTCGATATAAGCGCCCCGTGCCATACACGATCAAAAGCCTTTGAAATATCCAGAGCACCCACTTTGCTCTCACCAAAACGGTGGATGGACCGACTCCAACGCTCCGAGAGGAACGCTAACAGGGCAGGAGCTAGCGTCGAAGAGCACTGTTTCAGCACCAGTGCTGGCAACCCTGTTTATGTACAAAAAGCTGTTAATGTTTATATATTTTTTTGTACGTGTTAAAACAAGTGAAGCAGCAAATTTTTATAAAATTAAAAACTTTTTTTTAATAATATAGTCTTGTAAAAAAAACTTTGTAAATATGAGTTCTAATACTCGAAGTGAGTATTTTTACTATTTACAAATATAGTTTGCTAAATGTTTGTATTTCGTACTTATTTTGATGTTTTTTTTTTGTTTTAAAACTTTCATAGAAGCTTGATTTGAAAAAATGGCAAGTTCGTGGAACCGAAGAGAAAAAAATCCTGGCAGAAAAGAAACAAAAAATTCAAAAAGAGTTTTTGCTTCAAATGGGGCTTTATGTTGATAAGCCGAAAGCAAATGGCAGCGGCAACACCAACGATGGCAACACAGCTAGAATAGCATTTTATCGCACGGACCTTTTAGCATCTATTACTGGTATAAATATTGATTTTTTGAAACATTTACACATAATTTTAATTGCTCTCTCCTCTGAATTTGAAATTGATGTTCAAAGGTTTCGTGCTCATTGCATTAAAACCAGTGAAATATTTTTCCAAAACTACGAATGGTACTCGATGTCTGCCACAATACACAAAATTTTAGTTCAGTCGTCACAAATAATTGAGGCTTCAGTAGTACCCGTAGGTTACCTTGCAGAAAATGCATCTGAGGCGCGAAACAAATATTATAAAAAAGATCGAACTGGTCACGCTCGAAAGGATTCAAGAGTACACAACATACTTGACATGTATCATAGGGCTATGGATAGCTCTGACCCATATATTTCAAGTTTATGTTTGCAAGAACGTACAAATAGTTCAAAAAAACTTCCGTTTCCTCGAGAAGTCATTAATCTTTTTAACATGCCTGAATTACCACCAGAACTGTTATTACCTTCAACATCTCAAGAAGCCTCCAGCTGCAATTATAGTTCTGATTCTGATGTTAGCTTAGAGTCGTTAAATAATTATTCATTGGAATTAGAAGCGGATGAAAACGAAGGAACAGACCATAATTAATTAAGCCCTATATCTTTTGATTTAGATTAATTTTGTTTTTAGATTAATCCAAAACCATTTACAACTTCTTTAAAATTATAAATTTATGAATTAAAAAATAAATGAATTTCTTGGTAGCATTTAATATTTTTTTAATAGTGGGCGTGGACAGCCCATTTTTCTCTATTTTTTTGTGTCAGTAGAAGTCCGTGTACAAAATTTGATGAAGCTAGCTTTTTGGTAAGTATTTCTGCCGACAATTTGGGTTTTGGGTATAGGAAAAAGGGGGCGTGGACCCCTCATTTTTTTCTGAAGTTGCTTTTTTGTCAGTAGAAGTCCGTATAACCATTTTGGTGAAGCTGGCTTGCCAGGAAGTGCTATTTGCCATTACTTTGGAAAAAGGGGGCGTGGCCTGCCCACTTTTCTCAAGTAAAATTTTTTGTCATTAGAAGTCTGTATAACCATTTTGGTGAAGCTAGCTTGCCAGGAAGTACGTATTGAAACTTTTTTGAAAAAGGGGGCGTGGCCCGCCCATTTTTTCTCAAATCGATTTTTTTTACCATTAATAGTCTGCACACCAAATTTGGTGAAGCTAGCTTGTCGGGAAGTATTTTTTTGCCGCTGAAATCGCGATTTCGGCCATAGTGCATACCTGGGTCTCATATAAGGCGAAAACATACGGCCGATGAAAACGAATGTGAGCATATACGGAGAAGAAATTCGCCCTCAGTCCTCGTATGTTGTAGAAGTCAATGCGGAATCTTCCCGCCATTACAACGAATTGAAATTATAAACCAAACCTTCCCCACGCGTGTACAAGTTGTTCCTGGTTTGTTGTTGCTGGTTTGTTGTTGCTGTTTTGGTTAATTAGTGACCAGTGCTATGCCTTCGTCACTAACTAAGCCAACAACAAACAAAACACCAAGATACTTGCACTGAATAAAAATATTTAAAAAAGGAGAATGATACAACAACAACGACACTAGCAAAGGCAAGCATAAAAGCCCTTTGTTTGGCCATTGTGTAGCAGAAAAAAAATATATTAAAAAAAACTGAAAAATGGTCGGCCGCGGCTATAAACTGATCGGCTTCGTTCTCTGGTTGATAATATGTATGTTGTTATGTATTTTGTGTGTTTATTTTTGTTTGTGTTATTATTATTCTTTTTCCTATTTTGTTTTGTGCTCGTTTGTTTATTATTAGTTGGAATTAGTTTTTTTTTTTATTTTTTTTATATATTGAGTTTTGTAAATGGTTTGATTTTGGTAATTATTTATATATTTTAAAATTTATTGAGTTTATTGCACTATTTTTTTTTCAATTTATTTTGTTAACACGAGAAAACGGACGACACAATTACTTTAAAACTTAAACAATTACACTATGGAACATTTTTGGGATTATTGTCTGGGGGGTGAGAAATTCCAAGTCAGGGTGATGGTACTAGGTCAGTATAGTAAAACCCTCAAAGGGTTTGGCGTTCGTATGTGTCATTTTTTATGACCTTTTAAATTTTTTCCTTATCTTGATGTTTTTTCGCTTAGTTGTAACATTTTGGCAAAAACGTAGTTTAACATAACTCGAGAACCACTTGTCCGATTTTGATGAAACAAATTTAGAAAAATTTAGAATTACAATTTCTCTAATCTGTTTCTATACCGTTTTCCTATATGTGCAACACTTTCGAAATTAAAAATGAATGTATGAAGGGAAAAAAGTATTTTTTGCCTAAAAATTTAAATATTTTTTTTTTAAAATTCATAAAAAATCCAAAATGGAAAAAAGTGCCAAAACTAATTACTTTCGCGTAAAGTCACATAACTCATGAGCAAAAAAAGGCATAGATCATGAAAATCGATGCACGCGTTTCTCATTTATTCACAATTAGGTAAATGTATAAATTTCAAAAATTTGCTCCAGATATGCACAACATTATTTGGAGAAAACATTGACACTCACAAGCCGAACTCTCTCATATTTTTCTACTGTACTAAAAGAGAAATATTGATGTGGCAACACTGGTTCTGTAATCTCTATATATAAAAGAATAACGTGACTGACTGACTGACTCAACATCGCCCAGCCCAAACCGCTGAAGCTAGGAAGTTGAAATTTGTTATGTAGGTTCCTCTTTCGGGGTAGACGTCCACTAAGACGGGATTTTTGGAAATTCCTACCGGAACGGGCAAAAAGGGGGAAAGTGTCCCCCTTGACGGCCTGCCAAAACCCCTTTGGCTAGAAAGCTGAAATTTAAGATATGTGTTCCTTGGAGTAGGGGTTAACTTTTCTGGAAAGTACTTTCTAGAATTTTGGACAGGGACGTTGTAAAAATGGGGGTTAAAAAGGGGAAAAAGGCCCCCCTTGACGGCCTGCCCAAACCGCTGGAGGTAAGAAGTTGAAATTTGGTATAAAGGTTCCTCCACTATCGTAGACATCCACCAAGACGGGAGTTTAGGAAATTTTTACAGGGACGGGCAAAACGGTGAAAAAGTCTCCCCCTTGACGGCCTGCTCAAACTGCTGGAGCTATGAAGTTGAAATTTGGTATGTATGTTCCTCGACCGGTGTAGACGTCCGTTGAGACGGCATTTTTGGAAATTCTTATCGGGAGGGGCAAAAAGGGGACAAAAAAAGTACCTTTTTCCAAAAAAGTACCTTTTCCCAAAAAAAGTACCTTTTCCCAAAAAAAGTACCTTTTCCCAAAAAAAGTACCTTTTTCCAAAAAAAGTACCTTTTTCCAAAAAAAGTACCTTTTTCCAAAAAAAGTACCTTTTTCCAAAAAAAGTACCTTTTTCCAAAAAAAGTACCTTTTTCCAAAAAAAGTACCTTTTTCCAAAAAAAGTACCTTTTTCCAAAAAAAGTACCTTTTTCCAAAAAAAGTACCTTTTTCCAAAAAAAGTACCTTTTTCTAAAAAAAGTACCTTTTTCCAAAAAAAGTACCTTTTGCCAAAAAAAGTACCTTTTTCCAAAAAAAGTACCTTTTACAAAAAAAAGTACCTTTTTCCAAAAAAAGTACCTTTTTCCAAAAAAAAGTACCCTTTTCCAAAAAAAAGTACCTTTTTCCAAAAAAAGTACCTTTTTCCAAAAAAAGTACCTTTTTTCAAAGAAGTACCTTTTTCCAAAAAAAGTACCTTTTTCCAAAAAAAAGTACCTTTTCCCAAAAAAAGTACCTTTTTCCAAAAAAGTACCTTTTTCCAAAAAAAGTACCTTTTTCCAAAAAAAGGACCTTTTTCCAAAAAAAATTCCTTTTTCCAAAAAAAGTACCTTTTTCCAAAAAAAGTACCTTTTTTAAAAAAAGTACCTTTTTCCAAAAAATGTACCTTTTTCTAAAAAAATGTACCTTTTCCAAAAAAAAAGTACCTTTTCCCAAAAAACATACATTTTTCCAAAAAAATAACTTATTCAAAAAAAGTACCTTTTCCAAAAAAGAGTACCTTTTCCCAAAAAAAGTACCTTTTTCTAAAAAAATGTTCCTTTTCCCAAAAAATATACATTTTTTCAAAAAAATACCTTTTTCAAAAAAAGTACCTTTTCCAAAAAAAGTACCTTTTCCCAAAAAAAAGTACCTTTTTCTAAAAAAATTTTCCTTTTCCAAAAGAAGTACCTTTTCCAAAAAAAGTACCTTTTTCCAAAAAACATACATTTTTCCAAAAAAAAACAACTTTTTAAAAAAAAATACCTTTTGCAAAAAAAGTACAAATAAAGTACTTTGTAAAAACAAAGTATCTTTTTCCAAAAAATTTCGTTTTTCCAAAAAGTACCATTTAAAATAATATATAATTTCAAAAAAACTACTTTTTTTCCTCCCCCCACGGATATCTCCACTAAAACAAGGTTTCTTGATATTCGGCATAGACGTGCGCTAAGACGGGATTTTTGGAAATTCCTACCGGAACGGGCAAAAAGGGGAAAAGTCTCCCCATAAACAGTCTCACACATTGGAAAAGTGCCTGCCCAAACCACTGGAGGTAAGAAGTTGAAATTTGGTATAAAGGTTCCTCCACTGTAGTAGACATCGACTAAGTTTGTATTTTTGGAATTCCCTACAGGATATCCCAAAAGGAAACTCGGTATGTGAGTTCCTGCTTCTGTGTAGGCGTCCGCTTAGACGGAATTTTTGAAATTCCTATCGGGAGGGGAAATAAGGTAAAAGTCTCCTCCTGCCGGCTTGCCCAATCCCTTTTGGCCAACCTAAAATTTTAAATATGTATTCCTTGGAGTAGGACTAATTCACCGGCAACGTAATTTTTCTATTTTGGAACAGGAACATAGTAAAAATGGTGGTTGAAAGGGAAAAATGTCCCCACTAACGGCCTGCCCAAACCGCTTAGGCAATGCAGTTGAAATTTGGTATGAATGTTCCTCATCCATCGCAGATAGCCGCGAAGATGGAATTTTTGTAAATTCCTAAAGGGAGGGGCAAAAAAAAAAAAGCCTCACCTTGGGGGCCGGTAAAAACACCTTCGGCTAGAAACCTGAAGCTTAAAATGTGGGTCCCTGGAGTGAGGGCTAACTTATTAGAAAGATACTTTTTTGAATTTTGGACAGGGTCGTTATAAAATGGGGGCTCAAAAAGGGAAAGTTGCCCCTTAACGACCTGTCCAAACTCCTGGAACTAGGAAGCTGAAATTCGGTACTTAGATTTCTCTTCCAGCCTAATTCCAACCGGGAGGGACAAAACAAGAAAAAGTGTCCCCCTTGACAGCCTGCTCAAACTGCTGGAACTAGGAAGCTGAAATTCCCTGTCGATGGATTTTCGGAAATTCCTACCGAGAGGGGCACAAATAGTAAAAGTTGGCTAGAAACCTGAAATGTAAAACATATGTTACTTGGAGTATGGGCTCACTTACCGGGAAGGTGCTTTTAATGGGATTAATGAAGCGAAAAGTGCCGCTGGAGGTAGGAAGTTGAAATTTGGTATTAAAGTTCCTCTATTGTAGACATCCGCTAAGATGAGATTTTTGGAAATTTCTACAGGTAGGGTCAAAAACAGAAAAAGGATAGGGACATTGCAAAAATGGGGATTAATGAAGCGAAAAGTGCCGCTTAAAGGCCTGCCCAAACCGCTGGAGGTAGGAAGTTGAAATTTGGTAGTAAAGTTCCTCCTCTATTGTAGACATCCGCTAAGATGAGATTTTTGTAAATTTCTACAGGTAGGGTCAAAAACAGGAAAAGTCTCCCCCTTAACGGCCTGGCCAAACTGCTGGAACAAGGGATCTTAAATTGGGCTCCTTCTCCAACGTTGACGTCCCCTAAGATGGTATTTTTGGAAATTCATACCGGGAGGGGTAAAAAGGGAAAAAGCTTCCCCCTTGACGGCCTGGCCAAACTGCTGGATATAGAGACCTAAAATTATGTATGTAGTAGGTTCCTCCTCCAACGCAGATGTCCTCTAAGACGAAATTTTTGGAAATTCCTACCGGGAGGGGTAAAAACGGAATAATTCTCCCCCTTGATGGCCTAACCAAACCCTTCGGCTAGAAACCTGTAATATATAATATGTTTTCCTTGGAGTATGGGCTAACTTATCGACAAGGCATTTCTAGGACTTTGGACAGGAACGTGGTAAAAATGGTGGTTGAAAAGGGGAAAATTGCCCCCCCCCCCCCTTAACGTCTGCGTCTTTAGCTAGAAACCTAAAACTTAAAGAACAAGTGTATATGAAACACTAAAATTAAGAAACTAAATAGGAAACGAGTGGAATTGAAACACTACACAAGTGGAATGAAATGGATATAAACGTTGAACGAGTGGAATTGAAATTATAGACAATGCAAATGGATTGGAAGAGGGAATTACCTGTTCAAACACTATCCACGGAATATGAAACTTATGTAGCATTGAAACATACTCTCGAAAAAGTTAAACAAATTTTCTAAAAGAGAAAAAACCTTAGAAAAGGAATGGAACTTATATATTCCGATATTTAAACTTCATGTAACGAAGCACCGGTGGAAGAAACCGACGCAGTAAATTTTCCAACTGAATTTGTGAATTTACTTGAATTGCCAGGTCTACCTTTACATAAACTGGAATTAAAAAAAAAACTTTAAGACACGCTAACAACGTAGCGGGCTTTGCCCGCTATTTTTAGTATTATAAAATGCTTTCCAACTCTGCTTTACGTTATTTATTTTCATTCAAAACACAAATGAACAAAACTACTTACGGGTCTATCTACCTAAGTTCGCACTTTACCAAATTATCTTGACATACACACGTATATTGCAAATTATTATGGATTCATTACTAACAATCCACTTTCATGAGAAAAAGTGATCAAATATTTATTTATTTTAAACCCATTATTGTGCAGAATTATTTATTTGTGGTGGCTGGGTGAAGGCTTTAAATAAAAAAACGAATTTAATAAAAGTTGTGGGGGGCGCAGCCCCCCCCCTTAACCTTTAAGGCACGCTAACAACGTAGCGGGCTGCGCCCGCTAGTGTTCACATAAAACATGCATTGTCATTATACTTCTTCTCTTTCTCACACTGGTTCTGTGATTTTTGTCATTCAACAAGTGCCGACGAACGCGAACAGTAAAAGTGATTTTTCTCCAGTTTTTTAAAAGTGAACAAAAGAGAACAGAATATGGAACTGTGCAAGCCAGATATAAATAGCTTTTGCTACTGCTGTGGTCAATATGTCTCAACATATAAAAAACGGGGAAATTTCAGTACTGATTTTGTTCAAACATACGAGATGTACTTCAACCAAAATGTTATAGTGAACGAAAATTGGGTACCAAATATAGTGTGTAAAAGCTGCTACAACCGTCTAATGGATTGGAAAAATAGAAGACGTGAAAGTATGCCATTCGGTATCCCAATGACTTGGACTAATCCTGGCGAAGGTCACAATCCATTGAATTGCTATGCATGTGCGAATAAAGGAGCCGCAAAAAGGATAAGAAAATCGTATAATTACGTTGGTGTTGCAAGTGCCGCAACACCATTGCCTCATTCGGACCACATTCCTGTGCCAAAAGCTTCTAGCCCAGATATTTTCTCTTCTACGACTGCTCCGACATATCATGCACGTGATGATTCCCCATATGAGCCATCAGTATCCAATGAGCCAATTTTAATAAATCAAAATAAGCTTGATTCAATTGTTGCCAAGTTGGAATTAACACAGCATAAATCGGAAGAGCTGGCTTCCATTTTGAAATCAAACAATTTGTTGGCACCCGGTGTGAAAGTCACAGCTTATCGAAGTCGTCAGGCAACACTCCAAAGTTTATTCCTTGTGAATGATGAAAAAACTTCTGCATATTGCCCGGATGTAGGAAAATTGATGGACGCAATGGAAATAAAATATGAAGCAGATGACTGGAGATTATTTATTGACAGTTCAAAACTCAGCTTGAAGGCGGTTTTACTGCATAAGACCAATAAAAAACCTTCAGTTCCAATCGCCTACAGTACAGAAACGAAAGAAACATATGATGCACTGGAAAATATTTTAAAAATGGTTAACTACGCCAAACATATGTGGCGCATATGCTGCGATTTAAAAGTTGTAGCAATGCTTTGCGGTCTTCAAAGCGGCTATATAAAATATATGTGCTTTTTGTGCGATTGGGACACACGATTTTCCGGTGACCAATATGCATGCCACGGATGGAAACTCAGAGAGCACAGCAGGTTACAAACGGCCAATATTATTCGTGAGCCTCTAGTGCCGAAGGAGAAGATATTGCTGCCTCCACTGCATATTAAACTTGGAATTGTTAAGAATTTTATCAAAACTGTCGCCAAAAGAGATGAAGTTTTCTTGTGTTTGAAACTAATTTACCCGAGACTCAGCGAAAGTAAAATTAAAGAAGGTAAGTTATAATATCACATTCATTTCCCATGATTTTCCATCTTAACAAATTAATTTTTTCCAATCAGGCGTACTAAATGGTCCAGATATCCGAAAGCTGATTAAAAGTGACGCATTCAACAATATTTTGATTGACGCTGAATTGAATGCATGGCAGGCAATCAAAGAAGTAATAGAAGGCTTGTTGGGAAAGCATCGTTCTAACAACTACGATGTTTCTATCGCAAGGATGTTAAGAGCATTCTCGGAAATTGGTGTCCACATGTCCTTGAAAATCCATTATTTACATCATCATCTGGACTACTTCAGCAAACAATTGGCTACCGAATCTGATGAACAAGGTGAACGCTATCAGCAAGTTGCTATGCCATTTGAAATGAGGTAATACTGATTTTTTATTTTTTCAAACTCATTTTAATAAAACAAAAACTTACAGATATAGAGGCAAAAAGTCGCCGAGTGCAATAATTGCGGAAATTTGCTGGTGGAGTAAGTTAGTGTGGCAAGACAAGGATGATCTTGATGATAAAGAATTTTCAGGAGATGCAGAAGGGCCAACAGTGGAGTCACACATTGACATTATGTGTGGTTCAGAAACTGATGATAGCGATGAATGCGATGCCACTAGTCCCGAACAACCACCATCGAAAAAGTCTAGGCAATATTTATTAAAATAAATAAAAATAAATAAATAAAATAAAAATAAAAAATTATAAAAATGTTTACTTAATTTTTTTAGTAGTTTATGGCCAGAAGTCTGGAGTTATTGGGGAAAATTTATGAAAAAGGCGATAAATGACACTTTTTTGAATAAAAACAAATATCAATATTCTTGTCAAAATGGGATACCTTCACTTAATTGTAAATAAAAGCAGAACGCGTTAAATTTTGTTTATAGGTTATGTGACTTTACATGAAATTAATAACACTTGATCCTTTTTTCCGTTTTGGATTTTTTATGAATTTAAAAAAAAAAAATTTTAATTTTTAGGCAAAAAAATATTTTTTTTTTCTCCACAAATTTATTTTTACCGGCAAAACTGTTAATTATAAAGAAAAACGTTATATGAACGGATTAAAGAAATTGTAATTCTAAATTTTTCTAAATTTGTTTCATCAAAATCGGACAAGTGGTTCTCGAGTTATGTTAAACTACGTTTTTGCCAAAATGTTACAACTAAGCGAAAAAACATCAAGATAAGGAAAAAATTTAAAAGGTCATAAAAAAAATGACACATACGAACGCCAAACCCTTTGAGGGTTTTACTATACTGACCTAGTACCATCACCCTGACTTGGAATTTCTCACCCCCCAGATTGGCTGTTGTACTGTGTTATAAGAGACAAAAGACTGCATAACACAGCGACGACAAATACGTGTTAACAGCACGGCGGACAAAACACTACCATATGTGGCAGGATTTTTGCTTACTCTCATTTTACCGAACTTTACCCAAAAAGTAAAGGAACGCACTTATTATGTATAATTTTTTTGTAAAAAAAAAACCAAGATTATTATTAAAAAGTTAAAAAATTGATATTTTTCAAAAATTAACAAATACCGGTAACTATCAATAAAAATAACGGTATCGGTAACGATAACAGTATTTGAAAAATTTTTAGAGGTAGAGGTATTGGTAACGGTATTCAATTTGAAACGATATTTTAGCAATAACGGTAACTGTTAACAAACCTTGTTATTAATTTTTTGAATTTGTTTTTTTAGTCAAACGTGTTAAATAAAACGATTTTGAATTTAAAAAAGGAATTCATTTAATTCAAAACAAACCCGATTTTATTGTTAATGAACTCATTCGAAAACGAATTAACTCTTCAAATCTTCTTAGTCCACTTAAAATAAAACGGCAATAAAAAATCTGTGACACGGGATTCAAATCGATTGAAAACAGGGTTGGCAGGTAATGCCGCTAAAATAACTTTATCGATTTAAAACTCTTCCAACTGACTACCGTTATTCGTAAAATGCCGTTACCGAAATAACTGAAATACCGTTATCCTTAAAAAATTAAATAGCGATACCCTTAAAATACCGTTACCGAAATAATCTAAAATATGTAGTGTTACCGCACCGTTTCGGTTCATTCATGATTGAAAAACACATTTAAACAAAGGTTTTAGGTATCTTCATTTAACACATTAATGAAAATCCTCAGTACTTTAAATAATTTTGAGTATAAATTTTCAAAATATTTAGGTTGTTCACAAGGGTGGGCTATTTGTTGTACCGTCCTAACAGAAAACAGAGTTGTTAAAATTTAAACTGAAAAAATACAACATTTGAGAATAGCACGATAGAACATGTTTACGTATGTTTAGTGTGCTAACAGATAGAAAACCCAATAGGAAATCGTTGTTAAAGTCAAATTAAAATTTTAACAACTCTGTTTTTTGTTAGGACGATACAAAAGATAGCACACCCAACAGATAGAGTGACCTAATTAATTAAATAAACTACTTTCCAATTTTTAACTTATAAGCTCAAAATAATATGTCTTTTGGCCCAACAGAAAAATTTATTAGCTTAGCAAAAATTATTATTGTGTAAAATTTTATTGTAGATTTTAGTTGATCTGAAGATTGTTACAATGAATGTAAAATTTAACAAATGTATTTATAATTTATAACTTCGATATTTTTGCGTGTATGTATCTGTTGAAATTCTTGGAAAATTTGCTTTTTAGCCGACGTTAGCCGATTAGCCGCCGCCAGTCGACACTATTTTTTTAAGCCAGCCGCCGCCGATGCGTTTGCGGCTCATCTCTAAAAATCAATCGCTGCCGACCATTTTAGCCATTAGCCGCCACCAGCCGACAGAATGGACCGGCTTGTGTCTCTGGTCCCTGCCCCCTTGGGACCAGTCCTGCGTGTCACTTTGGACCGGTCCGTTTCTCCGTAGAGTAGTAACTGGACTAGACCCAAAATAACTGGACAATCCAGGCCATTCCAGGCAATGTGGCAAGCCTAAGTGGGGGTCATATTTTTTATTTTTTTTTACGAAATCCCATAAACTGCACTTTACACTGGAGTTACACGACCAAGATTTTGCTTTCAAGTTCATCACACATACTGCTTATCAAATTGAAGCTGTGACGCACAGTGGAGTACAATAAAAAAAGTGGTAATAAGTATGAAACTTCTAACGTACTGAACGTATTTGTCTGAAAATTGAAATGGTTGTAGGGGAGAAGTTAGATTTTAAGAATCACATCTTATTAAGTCTGTAGCTGAACCAGGGACGGAGCTACAGGGGGCGAAAGTTAACTACCTCGGGTATGAATAACATTTGGCTGCTTGTAACTTTCTTAAATACAAACCGATTAATGATTTTCACCTTTTTGGATTCTGCTAAACAAGACAAAAAAAGATCTTTTACTTCGAAAATAAAATTTTTAATTTTTTCAATCCACTCTTTTTGGTTTTTTGCTTATAACTTTTTTAATACTGGCATTGGCGGACTTAGGCCGGTCTGGGATGGGCAAAGCCCACGCTAGACTGCTTTTTATATCAAAAAGTATCACAATATTATTTTTTTTAAATATCAGTTAATCCTGTGTTTTTGATTGGGAAAATATCTACTGATTTCCTAGGACGATAATTTGTTGGAATCTAAGGGTCAGTTTTAAAGCCAGAACTAATACCTGGGTTCATTCATACTGAACCCAAAACTAGTAGTTTTTAAATTTATTTAGTTTTCGATTGTCAAATTCCATACAAATTTCAAATCGAAAACTTAAAAAAAAACGAAAACTAGTTTTGGGTTCAGTATGAATGAGGCTTAAGGTCGATTTTTGTCTTAAATATTTCTTAAATAAGAACTGTTTGAGAAATTCTTACTTGAGAAATATTTAAGAAACAAATCGATCTTAGTTCTGATTATAAGAGTTTTTCTTTAACCCTCTAACCGCCTCCAGGAGGGGTATATTAAATTGACCACAAATGCGTGGTCAATTTGATCGAAATAACAATTAAGTTATTTCGATCAAAAATAAAATTTACTAAATTATTTGTAAAGAAATTTTTCGCGTACGCACGGTTTGGAAGCGAGAAAGAGTCTAATTTAAAATTTCGTCAAATTTAAAAAAAATATTTTAAAACAAACACAATTTTCAAAAATCTTAGAAACATATTTAAGTCAAATCAAAACTGTTAATAACAACCACAAAGTAAGGTTGAAGCTTTAGCTTTTCAAAACAGACTTTTTTTAGTCCAAGGATAGACAAGACTCCATTACGATACCTCTAAAGGACATCGTCTTAACTTGGAAACGAATCGACGGATTTTTATGAAATTTGGCAGAAAGAATACATTTAGTATTAGTAGCAAAGCCCTTAAGTTTGAACTAAATTTCGTATTTTCTAGAAAACGAAAATCGCTACATCCACTTAAGTAACAGCACAAAAAATTCTAATCACCTCGGTGGTCAAAATATGGGGTTAGAAGGTGGAAGAAAATATGAGACCGGTTGATATTAGATTTCCCTTCTCTATCAAATATCCAAAGTTCATACTCTTTAGAGAGTAGAATTGTTTGCACGAGATTTTTTTCAGAAAAATGGATATACTTTTCAGAGTTTTTCTATAAAAACATGGAGGTTTTCATAGAATAAGCTACCAAGATTACTGAATTTTTAAAATTACGAAAATTTTATCAAAAGTTATTTTTAAAAGATTTTTTTTTGTTTGAAAAAATTACAATCATAATGTCGAAAGTGTTTTTTAGGATTGAGAGTCTGATAATGGCCAAATAAATAGCCGAATATAAATGGATCCCTTGCCCAGCCCAGAAAAATGGTCTAGGTACGCCAATGAATACTGGGTTGATTTTATTCTAAGTTTTAATATAAGAACACCATTCAATTTCTGACAAAATTATGAGTCGTAAAAAAGGTATAGGGCCTTCATTATTTTTAAATTTGTAATTCTATTTCCTCACCCAGGGAAATACTTTATGAGTCAATATTGCATATAGAAGTACATCAAAATCTTTAATTTTTTATGCTTTTTTATATTTTTGATCCAAATAAGTCTAATTAATCTTCGAAAATATAGTTTTCGTTATTTCAAATAAATTGGTTTAAGGTTTTTACCAACTTTTCAAATATTTTTAAACTTAATAGATTTTGATCCCTTTTTATATTTATTGATTTTTTTTATATTTTTATTGTAACATGAATTACGCGACGAACGGAATTTTGATGCAAAATGTGGAAAAATGTAATTTTTATAGAAAATCTGAATGTAAATAAAACTTAAAACTCATAGGTCTACAACATTTTCATATCGAAAATTTATAACAAATATCAAACCACTCAGGCTCTGATTGCATTAAATTAAGGCCTTGTCTAAATCTAAACAATAGAAATTGACAATTACTTTCGACCATTTTAGTAATACAGGGCTAATTCTTAAATTTTAAAAATTCAATCACAAGACTCATAACCCAGCCAGAAAATTTGGATACTTTTATAAGGGTTCTAATTCTGTAAGTCAAAAATGATTCACACAAAAGGACATATTTTTTAAATTTTAAACTTATTTGTCAAAAATTGGACATTTTTTGGACGAAAATATTAGTCTTAGTAAAATGAATAATAAAAGGCACAAACATTTGAGGCAAATTTTTTAATCCAAAGATAATTCAGAATCGACTCAGAAATGCAAATAAATTTGAATATTTTGTAAAAAATTCAAAAATAGATTAGTTTTTTAGCCTAATTAATTTTTTAAAGTATTTCCTTGAGTCATTTTTGAATCAAAAAAGAAAGCTCTTCTGGATGCACAACTTTCATACAAGTGAAAGTTTAATAATATATTTTGAGCACTTTTCTGATTAATTTTTGGGCTCGCTGTCTGGAAACTCTAGAAAAAATAAATTATGGTCGGCTAACTTATCTAAAAGAATGCTTATTTTAACACTATTTAGAGTTGTTTTGATGAAAATTTTACTCTTGGTTAAAGTAGTAAAGTTGGTCTTTAATTGAGCGTACTTTTAGATAAGTTAGCCGACCTATGAAAACTTTAATATCATATTAAAAAATTGGGATAAGGCGGAATTGTTTGCTTTAAAAGCGGGATAAAAATTCAAGGCGGCACAAGCCTTTAAAAAGCGGTATAATCCCGTCAAAAGCGGGATGGTTGGTCAGGTTAAGTACACTAATAGAAAAAGAGTTTTGCTAAAGCTGTTATAAACTAGTTAAAAATTACCTTGCATAAAAAACTGCAGAAAGAAGCAGAATTTCTTTGCTAAACATTAATAAAATAAGAATAGCAAAAATAAAGCTGTGAAGTATACAGACTTTTAGTTGTATTTGAGTTAAATTTTAGTTAATTGAAATAAAAATTTACTATGCTAGAATCAGCAACAAATTTTGCTGAATATTAGTATAATAAAAAAACACAAAATAATTTTAAATTGTTTTCAGAGAATAAAAATATATTTTTGTGAAATCAGCAGTCTACAATTTTTTATCATATATTTCTGTTGATTTTAGCAGGATGACTATTATTTATTTTTTCTCTTCTAATCTTACTAATATTTAGCAAAAATCGGCACAAATTTTTCTGCAAAGTCACTTTTAAATAATAAACCTGTAAAAATAGCAGAAAAAGCTACTAATTATTTTGCTATTTTTACAGGTTTATTTCTATGAGTGTATGAATAAAATTTTATTATGTCTGCTTTACCAAATTTAAGTGCTTCAATGATAATTCTCAAAAGTAGATTTTAGAGATCCTTACGGAGTTCGTAGAAAAGCCTTAAACATTTCCTATAGAATTGGGCTTAATCGTTCTTTTTGGTGACTCGGTCATATCGTTCAATAAAATTCATTGAACTAGTTCGTTCAAATCGTTCAATCGTTCTTTTTTGTTATAAGCTGTGTCTGAACAGTGATTCGTGAACGGTTCGTTCGGTAATTTATTGGCGCACTACATGTTACATGTTTATATTAATTTTATTGTGCATAGCCTAATAGTGTCAGAAAATTACAATTTTATTAAAAATTTGAAATTATTAAGAAAAACATTTAATTCTGTAATAAAATTAATAAGAAAGGCATACAAATTTTCTATGACTAAAAAAAACGAAATGAAAGATTGAACGAAATGAACTAGTAATGGTGAACGATGTCATATCGTTCAATGACTGAACCGTTCAAAAGAACTAGTTCGTTCATGAACATGAACGACACAACTCTAATTTCCTAAAACGAAAAAAATAAGAGACTCCTAAGTGCTTCTACGTCATATTGAGCCATAAAGTATTTTTCCCAGGCTTAATGTTTAAATAAAGAAGAAGGCATTTTTCACTTAATATTCGTATGTAGGAGGCGAAAATACTTTAAAAAGTTTTAGAGGAAGTCTGTGCAAAAAAGCCGATATTTGTTGATCTGTGTAATTTTTATGAGGCTCCATTCGATGTTTATTTTGTTATCGCTGTTTTCTATATTATGTATATTTTTAAATTCTGATTTCATTTTTTTTAATTGTTTAAGTTTTGTTTTTATTTTTTTTTTTATTGTTTTAAAATTAATGAAGGGCCGCACGAAATTGGTTGACGGGACGCATGCGGCCCGCGGGGCAGCATTTGCCCATGTATGTTCTATACCGTATAAAAAATTTAAACCGTTTCAAAAATTAATTTTTGAGTGTACAAAAATAGAAAAGAATAAAAATTTTACAGTGAAAACTACAAAAACTTATTGTCTAAAAAAAGTTCCAAAAATTTTTTTCCACCTGGTGGGATTCGAACCATAAACCCTCAAAATATTAACTTCTTATCACCCATGAAAAAGAACTTCTGACTAGCATATATATATTGCAGCATTAGATGCTGTTTAAAACCCATTCATAAGGGATTAATTCTTTGTGATGTAATGAAGGAAGTGATTCATTTAGTTGGTTACTGTTATCGCTAAAATACCGTCGCAAATTGAATACCGTTACTAATACCTCTAAAAAAATTTCCAAATACCGTTATAGTTAACGATGCCCTTATTTTTATGGGTAGTTACCGGTATTTTACCGGCGTTTATCAATTTATATAAAAAATTAAAATTTTTTAACTTTTTTGTTTTATAATCTTGAATTTTGTTTAGAAAAAAATTTATAGATAATAATTTAACTTATTAAAACTACCGGCATCGAATTTACAGTTAATACCCAGCAAAACCACACATTACCAAATAATGTGTAAAGTAATGTGTTGCCATAGGGGCCGATGCATTACTTTACACCTTACTTCACTGATGAATTTTACATGCGATTAGCCCTATGAAGGGGAGGTGATAAAGTAAATGGTTGCTTATGTGGTTACGAGGATTAGAAAAGTAATAAGCAAGGTTGGCAACCGATACCGTTATAATACCGTTATCCGTTTCAAAACCCTTTCAAATTGACAACCGATACCGATACCAATACCGAAATTCTTGATTTCAATAAAATACCGGTATTTAAAAACTTTTTCCCTTAATACCGGTATCGTACCGGTATGGAATCGGTTTTAAAAAATTGTTTTTTTCACGTTTTTAGCAAAAATACAAATTTTTTTAATATAAAATTGTTAAACAATTAAACTTTATTATCCATTGTTAATACAAAATCGTGTTATAAATTCAAAGTGCGGTTATCAGCCTTTAGTTTGCATTGGCAATATTGTTTTTAATTTATTTAACTTCATAAATATTCTCTAACTTGTGACAAATTTAGTAAATATAATTTAATATATAAACTGGTTTCTTAAACCTTTAATTGAATTTACAGTTTCTTTTAGAGAATCCTTTTATTAATTTTATAAACTTATTTTTTTTTATTTTATTATATAATCTCAATACAAATATAAAATATTTGTAGTGAATCAACTTGTGTTCCGAAAATCAAAAACAAAAAAAAAAACACTCTAATATAGGGCCTATATTCTGCAAAATAACCATTGGTACTTTTTTGTAAGAGAGCATAACTTAAATGCCTTTATTCCCTTATTTTATTTAACGACGGTTATATATATATCATGTTATACATCACTGGAAAGCTTATAAAAAAATAAATGATCTAATGTGGAAATAAGTATAACATTTTATATAAAAAAGACGGAGTATGTAAAAAACGCATGTTTTTTAAACTTTTTGTATGGAATTTACGAAATTAAAAAAAATATATATGACAGGATTAATATATCCATCAAAATATGAAGTTTGATGTACATATTTCCTATGTTTAGCACAGAAAGAGGCCTAAATTCTTTAAAAATGTACCAAAAAAGGTGTTTCGGGGAAAATTTTGGCAAACCTGATGTAGTGCGAATATCGAAAAACGCAAAAACACGTTCCGCTTAAATTTAATAAGGAAAAATATATATGAATTCAGCAGCCATAGCAATATAGTTCTCCATATAAAGTACCCAAAATTTTTGAAAATTTTAAAACAGCAAATTCGAAAGAGCAAAAAAGTACCAAAAAAAGCTACCAATGAAAAGCCCTCAAAAATTGCTTTCCAACAATACCACACTTGCACATGGTTCCTTTGGTCGAAATATCTTAAAAAGCAAAAAAACCTAAAAAGGACCCATTTTTGAACCCCTTTTTGGACCCTTAAAATTCCGAGGTGGCCGATAAGCTGAGACAGGTCGATCTTAGATTTTTTTCTCAATCACATATCCAAATTTCATCAAAATCGGAGTGTTTAGGCTGAAGTACTTCCGTTGTTAGAAATTTTTAATAACTTAAATACTTATCCTTTATAAAAATTTAATAAAATTGAGTTTTTTTATTATTAAGAACGTTTTTTTTATATTTTTGTAAATTTTTTCAATAATACCGGTAAATACTGGTATTAATGTTTCGGTATCGGTTATACCAATACCGAAATGATTAAAATACCGTTACCGATACCGATACCGAAACAAATAAAAAATCGATACCAATACCGATACCTATACCGTTATTCGTTTCGGTTGCCAACCTTGGTAATAAGTCTAAAAATAGATTTTCGTTAAAAAAAATTTTATTTAAAAAAAATTTACAATAAAAATTTTTTAAAATCGGTAGCCAACCACACCTATTCTACAAATGTTCTGTAACCAGTTCCTTGGATCCCATATGGAAGGTATGACTGAAGTAGAATCAGTTCTAGAACTAGTTCCCTAACTGATTCTAGGACAACCGGTTCCACTATGGAGCTATAGAAGTGGTTGCTTTTGGGACAATTTCAAACAAAAATAATCGCTGTTAGAATCGACAGTAGAAGGGGCTTTAAATGAAAAGTAGATATTCTACAACCGATTCTTTGGAACAGAAAATTTTCCAGGGTTATTACAAATATTTTTTTTATTTAATGTATAAAAGTGGTTACGCTGGGATTCGAATCCCTGCTTATTACCCGAGAACACTACCACTTGAGCTATCGACCAGAGAAACAAGTGCCTTAGCCGCCGCCGCCGATTTTTTTCGGCTCATTTCGGCTGGAAGTATCAATTTTCCAAAATAAAAAAATTAAAAGCAAATGTCATTTTTAAAACAAATTTTCTACTTCATCATTTCCTGAACCATCAAGAGTATTTTTTTTTAGTTCAAAAGAAATAAAAGAACCACTTTTATAGTCAGAGCTAAGAAGGATTTTTGTCATAAATAATTCTTAAGTTGGAAGTTTTGCTTGAAAACTTCTGACAGATTTCGCTGAAATTTGGATATGCAATATAGGAGAGAATCCCATAGTTTTGGATACAAATTACACAGTGTTACAAAATAAAAAAAAAAATATACATATGTATATACTTTTCAAATGACCAAGTGTAGATTGTAGGCAGAGCTTCGAAAGAATTAATTCAATTTTAGCTTAATTCGCACAAAACCGAATTCAGCTTTAGAAATTGAATATATATCATTCCATCAAACCATTCCTTTATAATTAATTCATAGGTTTCATTCCCAAAGTTTAATATTAAATAGAATGCATTCTTATGTTGAATACATTCCTTATAGAATTACAATCAATCTAAATAATTAATTTTTTCATTAATTCTAATCTTTTACAAAACGGCTTATCAAAATTGTCATTTTATTCAATCAGTAAAAGATCTAAGGTATGAATGTACTAATGATTCTGACAACACTTTAGTTTATAATTACAAATTAAATAAAAATGTGGCTTATTTTAGGGATTTAATATTGATATCATATACACAACCCATAAAAATAATTGAAAACGCAACATTTGTTTTAATCTTTTACAAACGGAATGAAACGTGAAAGATCATTATAAAAAGAATGAATTCATGAAAAAATTCATTCACTATGCATGAAAATTAAAAGAATGAAGCCAGTGAATGAATTCATAAGGAATGGTATAAACGAATGATATATTAGTAAATTTTAATTAAAAGTCCAAAAGTGAATTAAAGAATTAATTAATTCGAATTTATGGTCGTAGGTTTGGTTAAGTAGATCACATCACATTTTTCAGAAATATCAGTACACCTGAAATTATTATCAAAAGACACATTTTTAAGACATTGCGGACGAAAAAAATGTTACGTTATTTCTCGGTCGACTTATAAAATTGGGGAGATATTTACAATAATCGACGCTGTTCTGAGTACCGAATCCACAAAAAAATTCTAAAGTGAAACATTCCCAATTTTTTTGCTGTTCCGTGATCCACACCCGAGTTATTTTTTCGTTTTATTTCGAGTAGAAAAAGCTTGATGATAGTGAAACGAATATATATTTCTTAACAACAATTATTATATAATAATTTATTTTAAAATTAGTCTATGAATATTAAAATTTGGTAGAAAAAAAAAATTAAGAAATTTTTAATTCCGTGTGATTTTACAAATCAACTCTAATTAAAAAGTTTCGGAACTAAGAACAGGGGTGAATATCTGAATTTTTTATTTTTTCTTCTAAGTTTTTCAACTTTGACATCTTTTCGAGCATAATTTTTTTCGAACCATATTTTTTCTAGTTTATTCTAAATACACATTTAATTTTGAGTGAAAATAGAGTTTGTTTATTTCTAAGTTCCGAATCCACATAAAAAATTCTAAAGTGAAACATTCCGAAGTTTTTTGCTGTTCTGTGATCCACATCCGAATTATTTTCTTCGTTTTATTTCGTGTTGGAAAAGCTTGGTGAAAGTAAAACGAATATTTTGTTGCAAAAATTAATATGTTAAAATTTATTTTAAAATTTGTCAGTATGCTAAAATTTGTTGAAACAGACAATATCCGACATTTTGAATTTTGTGTGATTTTACAAAACCACTCTAAAAGGGGGACAGTGTCAAAACTCTGTTTTTGAGCGACTTTAAGCACTTAACAATTTGAAATTCAGCAATTTTTCAACCGATTTTGAATATTGTAACGTTTTTGGAAAGACAAACAATTTAGCTTTCCAAATATAGAATTATTTATTTGTAACTGAAATATGTTGACAGTTTTTTTTTTTTGAATATTAAAATTAATTTTTTTTAATTTGTATACTTTGACGGCTTTTTTACAATATTAAACAATTCTTTACTATTGTAATTTATTCTGAAAGTGGGTTTAGTTCTTAGTAAAATCAGATTCTTTTGTTTAAATTAACTGAAAATTGAAAAAGTTATCGTATGTTCTTGTTTGCACAATCATTAAGGTTAATATTTTCAATTTTCTTATAAATGCAGAGATTCCATGTTTATAAAAAAATGTATAACTTTGACAATTTTAAAGCGATTACCCTGAATAAAGAACAAATTAGATAAAAATTAGTTTTTTTTAAACAAAATATTGCAACTAAAAGCCGTCAAAATTAAACAAAATAAGAAAAAATTAAGAAAATCAGTTTTATTTAAAAATATTTCCACACAATTTTGTTGAATATATAAACATACACCCAGAAAACAAATTCAGTTCTGATAACCGCATTTGTAGCCAATCGCATGGTTCGGTTATGGTAGCCGAATTTTTCAGTTGTGGCGACAGAAAACCAATTGAGACAGGACTAATTTGACTGTGGCAACGGAATTCCAGTTGTATCAAGAATAATTCGGTAGCCGCAACCGAAAAATCATTTGATGCAACTGAACCATTCGATTGGCAACAAATTGGGTTGTCAGCATCGAATCTGTTTTCTGGGTGTATGTATATATTTGTAATGCCCAACTATCTCTCCTTCTAGCTCCGTTCAAAAACTAAAAATCCTAAATTTGTAATTTTTATCGATGAATTTAACTTAAAATTATTTTTTATATGATAATTCCAAATTTTTTGCACAATTTTCTACTGCTATATTTTGGAAAAAAACTTAAACATCTTTAAATTACGTGTATAATGTTCTATCAAGCCGATCAAGCCGCCGCCGCCGCCGATTTTAATCCGGCTCAACCTTAATCGCCGTCGCCGCCGCCGCCGCCGATTTTTTGCTTGCGCCGCCGCCGCCGATAATTTTGATCGGCTTGTTTCCCTGCTATCGACACATATAACATTTGATTGCTTAAAAAGTAAATGAATTGTTGTGCTTCGTATTTTCATTCGTTATGTCGAAAAATATACACCTTACACCTATGCTTACAAAAAAACACGAAGTAATGTGTCTAAAAATAAATTTTCAAAAATGTTTTAATCATCACTTTCCGTTTATAAAGCATGCAATACGTTATTGGTAAGTAGGGTTTGGGATTTCCCGGACTTTTTTATTTCCCGGGAAACGGGAATAAAATAATTTGATTCCCGGGAATCCCGGGAAATATTTTTGAACAAAATTGTTAATGAAAACCACCTTATAAGTAATTTTTGTTAAAAAAAACACTATTTCAGAACAAATTCAGTCTGTGTAGTGAGAATTCAAAGTAAAAATATCAGAATGTTGAACATTTGATTTCACATAAATTACTCTAAGCACTTCCAAATGAATTGTATGATTTCAGTAGAAAGCACCAACTACTTAACTGTCGGAAACAAACCGTTTCATTACATTTGGCCCATTAGATATGATGCCACAATGTTATTTTCCAAAGACAAATAAAACTCTTCTAGTCTTATTTCTACAATTCTTCTCATTTCATCAGCATTACATCTTCCTGATATATAAACCAACCCCATGTTATAAAATGAATTATTTCCGTTTATACATTATATTGCTCGATATTTTCTTTTATCATGATATTTTACATTATTGTAGTAATTTAATATAATATTCTTTACATCGGTTTTATTTTTTGCAATGCCAGGTTTTTATTATAAAAACTTTCTCGAATAAACGAAGATCTAGTTATGGTGCGGATTGACATTCCGTCGACTGCGGCTAATTTGGATACCATTTCAGGAAATGTTTGCCCTACCATAAAACGTTCAATGCCTATTCAGCTTACACTTTTTTCTTTGGGTACTTTGCTAATTTTAGCTGAAACGTTATTCTTGTTGTTGTTTTCTTCAAGAGAAGTTGCATGACCATCAATTTTTTTTTTGTGAACCAAATTTAGATGTCGGATAACCAAATTTAGATACATCCGTTAGCCATTAGTCTTTTAGAGCAAATATCACTGCGCTGCATTGTCCTTTTTTGTGAAGTATTTCCATACTCCTGACTTTTATTCTTCAATATAAAGGAATATATTAGTTTGAAAGTAGGTGTATTAAAATAAAGTAAACTTACTTGAAAATATCACATTTATTAAGGAAAATGTTACTTATAAAATTATTGGCCCTTAATATAAAGGAGTCATATTTTAAATTTAAAGTCGACTTTATTTTTAATCATACGGTTTTGTTCATTTTGTGTATGAAAACCTTACACAAATATTTATATTTTCAAACATTTTGATTGGTTGAAAATAAATTAACCAATCAGAATGCTCCAAAAATAAACCAAGTCAAGGTATACTGCCACCCAATATTTTAACTAAAGTCGACTTTAACTAAAATATACATTTGAAAAATTTCGATAGTAAGGGCGATTATTTGTAAGAAACAAAACTTTTTTTCATATTTCTTTTAAACATTTTACCAAGTTTTTAGGTTTTACTACTTAAATTTTGAATAAGTTATGCGAAAAATCTTTATTAGTTGAAATGCTCCTAATTATTTGGCAATGATTTTTTTTGTGTGTCAAATGAATTGATTCCCTTTTAAAAGGTTCTAACAATGACATTTTTGTTTTGGTATTTAAAATGTTTTTTATGACTAAAATTAAAAAATTCTATTCCAAACAAAAACAATTTAATAAATTTAATATTTTTAAAATTTCCCGTTTTCCCGGGAAAATAATATATAAATAATTCCCGCCAAACTTTTCCCGGGATTTCCTGGGAATTCCCGACCGGGAATTCCCGAACCCCAAACCCTATTGGTAAGTCATTACTTTTTGTTTTGAAATAATGCAGAAGGTAACGAGGTATCATTGCAAGGTAATGCGTGAGTATATCGCATCCATTACCAAAGTTTCGCTGGGTAATCTGTGTTTTTAACACTTAAAATTAAAAATAGGCAAAATTTTTACTTGTTTTTAATGTAATTTATTATACCGGTACGCACCGGTATTGCTGTTTCGATAACGGTATACCCTTACCTTTATTCGTTTCGGTAATCAACCTTGTTTAGAAGTCATTCCATTTATTTTTGCTGGGTAACTACACTCAGATAAAAAAGTTAGTAAAAAATTTTGTAAACAGTTTCCAATCGAACTTTACTATTTTTATACTGATTTTTAGTACAATTTTTTTTAGTAATCACTTTTGCTATTCTCTTATTACAAATTACGGATTTTTTTACTAATTCTCGCTGCTGAATTTAGCAAAACATTTTACTAATTTTTCAACACCGAGTGCTAAATTTAGTAGAAAAATATACTAATAAAATTTTTTTTTTTGATTTTTTGCAATTCTTGTTTAGTTTATATTTGTTACTATTGATATATTCTTAGTTTGGAAATAACACTCAGAAAATTTTATTGTATCTCCAATGCATAAAAAGGTAATAACTGGAGAACCGTTTGCAATTTTGACTCCAAATTTCAAGTACGATGAAGTAATTATACGCTTGTTCAATCGAAAGAAAAAAAAATTTTTTTTAGATTTTACAATTTTTGTTTTTTTTAGTACAATTTTGATTTTAAATTACAGTTTACAAATTTTGTTTATTACTCATACGTCACGTATAATCCATAGGGTTGCTATATCAGTCGAAATATTTATAATTAACCACCTGTTAACCCATTTTTGCCCACTAATTGTTCTACCGAGAATTTTGTGACTACCTTTGTGTGAAAAAAATACATGTTACATTTTTCAAAATTCGAAATTGGGTTTAGACAGAAATTGAGTAATATTTCGGAAGTAACGAATACCTTTTGTAATTGTTTTAGAACAAATTATTATGGGCGAAAACTAAGAATTAATTTTTTATAAAATTTGACTTAAGTAATAAAATTTTAAACAAAATTAAGACAAAAATCATTTTTAGTTCTGATTATCAAAATATTCCTTTTACTGAATGGGGTAAAAAAATTATGGTTTTATATTTTAAATAGGTACCCAGTCAGAAAAATACAAACGGGAAAGCGGTGGCAAAGCACTTTAACAGGTGGTACAAGTACTGGCAAAAAGTGGTTTTCCATTCCCAAAATTATAACATCATTAGACAAAAGGACCGGCTGTTCAAAAAGCGCCGGAAAAGCACTGGAGGAACAAAATTTTTAAACTTTGGCAAAACGCTGGCAAAACCAATAAATAGGTGGTCTGAAAATATATTTTCCAAAATAAAATTAAAAAAAAGTTCATATGTATTTTTTTTGGTCCTGCCGTGATTTGAACCCAGGCCGTCAGATTGGCAGACGATTGCTCTACCCACTGAGCTAACGAGACATATAATATTTAATGGCTAAACACATAAATAAGTGATAATAGCTGGACAACTACTGGCTGTGCCAAAATGCTAGTACTGGCAAACAATTTTTAGTAACTAGTATGCCAGTGTTGGGAGGGCAAAACAAAAGTTGGTCTTGAAGGAGCTTTCCCACAAACAAAAAAATTGATTTTATGAAACAAAAAAAATTTTAAATTAAAAAAAATCCAAAAAAAATTTTTTGCTTGCAACCGGATTTGAACTCGGAACCTTCCGACTACAAACATTTTTTAACGAAGCGTCAGCATTTTTATAAAATCATTGGTTTTCCAGTGAATTGATTTTTGTACACCTGGTAGCATTGGCTAGGTAGCACTGGATAACCACTGGTTGCAAACCTTGGCATATCACTCTGAGCCAATTCTTTGCCAGTGGTTTTTTTATAAACCACCGAAATTTTTGTAAAAAAAATACTGGTAAAACGCTTTTCGCAAACGCTGGCAAAGCGTCCCCAATGAGTGTTCTGCCAGTCATTTATTTTTAATACCGTGGTTACCCAGTGGTATGCCAGTGCTTGATTTTTTGTACCACTGGCGATTTCTGACTGGGTAGTAATATTACTAATGGAAGCTTTTCATCTCTCACCACCTTTTATCTGTCCTCTATCTTCTTTCCAAAGAAGGTAGCTATTAATTAATGTAACAAATTTCTTGAAAATTAATTCTGAAGGTTCAGCACTACACTAAGAGAATTACCTGCATGATATTAATGAATTTTTGCATTAAGCCAATGAAGTTTCACTGGAACTCGACCTTTGAAACTTTTCATTAATTAAATTTGAATTAAATGTTGTGACAAATATCATTTTAATTATTAAAAGTTTCATGCACTCAATCAAAAAGTTTCATTTAATCGGAATTCATAAAATATATAAATTAAAAAAAAAATGTTCATTTACTTTGTGAATAAAACTTCATTGGCTTACTGCAAAATTTCAAAAAAAAACTCATCCAGTAAAATTCCTTCTGTGTATTTTTCTTAGTATATATATTGGGAGAGTATTTGCTAAATAGTATCTTATAACGTGTGTAATTTTAAGATTATAGGGATTTACTTTTATGAAAATTATTTCGGATTCTGAGGACTGTTTCATAATGAAATCTCTTACAATTTCTTTAAAAAATTGTAAGATTCTAACAGCAATTTATTACGATAACTTTAAGATTTTGAGAAATTCATCCCTAACATTTAAAAGACTCTTTTATGGAAATATTACTCGAATAGTGAGGACTCTTCCGTAGAAAACCACTTAGATTTCCAGGATAATTATTTTACAGAACTCGTTTAATTCTGGAAACTTTGCCGTACAGGAAATCCTCCTGATTCTTAAAATAGATATTCCTATATAGAAATCCTCTATGAATTTCTACACTTAAAAAAAATTTTAAAATTTCCGAGGGTCCAAGGCCCCGCCAAGGTCCATTTTTGGATAAAGATAACCCCTTTCGCTGAGGTATTGCACTGTTAGGGGTAGTCGAAAATTTCATCAATATTACTCTATCTCTCTTAGTTTAAAAAATCGGGAGGGAAAGAAATGGCGCGATCTACAGGGTAATAACAGAAACATGAAAATATTATATTTTAACAATAAATTTTGTAAAATTTAACGAATGAGGTCTTAAAAATTTGTTATAAATAGTTTTGAAAATTAACACTCAAAACTAGTTAAAGTACTGAGGATTTTTAGTATAGTGTTAAATGAAGATAACCAAAATCTTTGCTTAAATAAGTGTTTTAACTAAAAATTTGTTAAAAATTAGTCAAATCAATTTGAAACCGGTTTGACAGATTTTTCTACTGACGTATTATTTTAAGTGTACAAATACATTATTATACTCAAATGAATAATCCGTAGATTTCAAAACCATAAATAATTCTTAACATTTTATATTTAAATTTTACTTCATTGCGTTTTTAGCGAAAATATAGTTAAAATGTTGGTTTTCAATTTTTGTTTAAAAATAAAAGTAGTTTTTTGGACCTTTTTAATTAATAAATTGAAAATTTATTAATTTTAATTCGAGGCCAATTTCCTTATTATGAATTAACATAATAAGTCATTTTTTTAAGCAAAAACTCTGTGAAGTATTTGTCAGGAGAATATCCTGATGAAGACAGAAAAGGAAAAAGTGCTTATTAGTTATTTAAATTGATAATAAGGAAATTGGCCTCGAACTAGAATTAATAAATTTCCAATTTGAAAATATAGTTTATTTAAATTTCTTTTGCGTAGAAAATCCTCAGATCTCAATCAAATTCTCATTTAAAAAATTTATTATCATATTTTGAGATTTTAATATACACTCGACAGTTTTAAAAGAGAAACAATTGTAGAGTCTGCGGAGTAAGAAAAAAATTAATTTGCAAAAACGTTTCCTCAATAAATTTTTAAAAATTTGTTATTTTAAGCTCAGTAAGTTGTTTCGATTTTTCATATAAGCAAAATGTTTTTCACGATAAGTGTTATGTGTGAAAATTCTTTATCATTTGTTTTTCAGTAAATTTAGTATTATTTATTGGTGAAAAATTAACGTTTTGTGTTTGTTGTAACAACATCTTTTCTATAAAATACAAAATGTTTTTATTCACAATTTAAATAACCATTTGAGGCCTTTAGAGTTCAAGTTCGGGTGAATTTTTTTCAAGGGAAAACGGGAAAAAATTCCACCGTAAGTTGTTTGAGTTTCACGTGAAAAAACTGTTATACTCCATATAAAAAAACTAATTTTTCACGACAATGAGTTTCACGTGAAAATCGTGTAGACTTTGTTTTCACGCAAATTTAGTATACAAGACTATTATTATTCTTGTGAAAGAGTGACATTTTGTGTATATTGTGATTGTGTCTTTCTAATAAAATAAAAAAATTGCACATTTTCAGAATTTAAATTACGATTTGAGGTCTTTAAAGTTTGAGTGTAATCGGTCCATGTTTAGACCTAGTGCCCGTAAAAAGGTCCCCTAAAAATGAGCATATTCGCAAGCCAAAGGTCGCAAATATTAAGATACTTTGATAAAATATGGTACACAGACTTATAGCGGTCCAAGGACGAAGACAATTGGCTTTCAACGAGACTAGTGTAGGGTATCGTATAGTCGTCATGCCCGAATGATCTGAAATTCGAATGGCTTGAAATGGACTTGTGTCAAAATTTGTCTATAAAACGATAAAAGGTTAGAAATTTAGATTTTATCTAATGTTAGATGTATTTAAGAGAAAATCGGAAATATAGTCAATATGGGTGATAGGTTAAAATATGGACCGATAATATCTAAAATCAACAGGCTTTGTCCTTGGCCCCATGTGTATCAACGTACTAAATTTCATTAAAATATCTTCGTATTTGCGAACTGTAGCATGCGAAAAATCAAATTTTGGGTGACTTTATATGGGCACTAGGTGTATCCGTAGACCGATTTTAACCGTTATACATAGCCTTCTTCTTTGGGACAATATAAGTCAATGTACCAAATTTCATTAAAATATCTTAATATTTGCGAACTATAGAGTGCGGAGATCAAATTTTTGGGGGACCTTTTTACAAGCACTAGATCTAAAAATTTACCAATTCTAAAACAAATCAATAAGCTTTTCCGTAGGCCCATGTGAATCAGCGTACCTAATTTCATTAAAATTTATTCATATTTGAGACCTGTAGCGTGCGAGAAAGAAAATTTCCTTTATATGAGCTGTATTTTGGCTTATGCCTATCAACGTTAAGTATTTATAGCAATCTACGTTAAACTCATTGGAGTATAAATTTTTTTTAAATAGTTAGTGTTTATGATAGTTTCAGTATAATCGAACGTACGTCAGCAAAACTTTTTAGGTAGTAGCGCGAAGAAGTTACGATAGGTGTGAAAAGGTATAAACGTTGAGTTTTCAACGTTGATAATTATCCACGTTGTAAGTTAACGTGCATACGAAAAGTAATATGTTAGTTTTCGTCTAAAAAACGTTTTTATGCACTTTTAGTTTTTTTAAAAGTTAACGGATATAGTTAAGTCGAAAATACAGCTATGGACACTAGGTCTAAACACTGCACGATTTTAACCATAATCAATAGGTTTCGAAGTTGGTCAGATAGAGTATAAGTCTATGCACCGAATTACATTAAAATATCCGATTTCAACCAATATTGACTGATTTGAACCAAATTAAATGTGCTTCGTCCCTGGGATGATATAAGTCGGTATACCAAATTTCATCAAAATATCTTAACATTTCCAACCTGTAGCGTGCGTTCATTTTTAGGCTGATTTATGTCATCTGCTTAGCACGAAAATTTTATATGTAGGCATTTTTTTTTTAAGAGCCATCAATAAAAGTAGACGTTTTCAACGCATGTATTAGTTTGTAAATCGGTTGAGTGGTTCTCGAGTTATAAAATGACGAACATATACCAACTTATTTTTATATATATAGATGGTTATACCCAAAGATACATAGCAGAAAAATTAAATAAATCACAAACTTCTATATGGAAAGTAGAGTGGTCCAAAAAAACATGAAAGTTGGAATTCGCGATCTCCACAATATTGCCTCTATTCCTTAATGTCTAAAAACTCTCTGTGCCAAGTTTCAGCTAAATCCGCTTTTATTTAGAGGTAGCACAAAAAGTTTTCTTTTAAGAATTAGTAATTTAGCTCTAGAGTAATTTATACAAAAGTAGGGTTGACTTTAAATTTAATTATTTCTTAACCTGTACGCTATTATTTAACAATTTTTTTTAATCTGGTCTTAATTAATGTGAATAAAAGGAATTTGAAATCAAAACTTAAAAAAATTAAGTAACTTTTAAGTAATTCGCGGTTTTTTCAAAAATTATACAAAAAAATACATATTTTAGTTAAAATTTCCAAATTTTCCAAAAAGATGTAATTAAAAATTCAACTTGTTTTTGCCTTGTATGCGCAAATTTCTCAAATCTGATCTTTATTTTAATGAAGATTTTGAATCAGCAATCGAAATTTAAAAAAAATTTGTCGTAAATGAATTATTCGCGGTTTTTGAAAATTTAAATAAACTCAAGTTTTTTGAGATATTTTCCTAATTGCCTGTAAACGGTGTTATCAAAAAATCCAATTTGTTATACTTTTGCAATTTACTTACCGAGGGCCTTTATTTTATATAACACTGGTTTTAATTTTAAAAAGGATAACAGATATCCTTGCAAATTAACTTAAAATTTTACTTTTTTTTAATATTTGGCTATTATTTAGCTTACTATAACTTTATTGCAACCAAAAATCCTATCCCACATAATAAGACATTCCACAGATATATATTAATGCAAAAAATAAATTTTCATAGTGGTAAATATAAGAAAACATCCTGATCAAAGTTGAAAATTTTTTGTATGAAATTTACAAATTTCGCGAAATCCGCGACTCCGATTTCAATTTTGATTTCATATTCATAATGTACACCTAAAAATATATTAGATTTGATATGCCGCGATTATAAGAATTATATTTAATTTTTCTCATTTTTTCAATTATTTTTAATTAATTGAAAATAATAGAACAAGTACAACCTCGAAACTTCAAATGCGATGTGCTACCTCTAAACAAAACTTTTTTGGTGAGTTTTTTGATCAGACCACATAATTTTTCAAAGTGACATATTTTTAGGGTTGTGGAGCGTGAAAACTCCAACTTTTTTTTTTGGACCAGTCTAATGGAAAATCTATAGCGTTTATAATAATGACAATAGAGTTTCTAGAAAATCACATTCTGGAAGGCCAAAAATAACTGTAGAAAGGGTCGATAAACGAATACTGGAAATTTCAAACTCCGATCCATTCAAATCCGTTCCAAAAATTAGAGCCCAGCTGTTAGATGAAGGCAAAGAGGCTGCTTCAGTATACACCATTCGAAACAGGTTGCGCCAAAACAATAAACATGGCCGTGTTGCCCGTAAAATACCTTATCTTAGTAAAATTAATAGGGAGAAAAGTCGTCACTTTTATGAAGAACATGCTTTAAAACCTTTACACTTTTGGCATAATATATAATGGACTGACGAGTCCATGATAAGATTAAAATATTCGCATGGCATGATATACGTGTGGCGCAACCATATTAGAAAACCAGGCCTTGGCGTTACTATGACAACCAGGCAGCACTTATAGCATTAACCTAACCTAATCTCAGCCTATTCTATCTCATTTATCTCATCTCAATTTTTTTTTATGGAAACACTTTTTTTTTGTTGCACCTTTTTTTTTTTTGTAAAATATTTTTTTTTTTTTTTGGAAAAAGTTTTTTTTTTTGGAAACGCTTCTTTTTTTGTAAAAACTTTTTTTTTGTGGAATTTTTTTTGTGCAATATTTTTTTTTTGGAAACATTTTTATTTTTTTTGTGGAAACTTTTTTTTTGGGGAAACTTTTTTTTTGTGGAAACTTTTTTTTTGTGCAAACACTTTTTTTTTGTGGAAACTTTTTTTTTTGTTGAACACTTTTTTTTTTGGAAAAAATTTTTTTTTGTTGTTGAAACTTTTTTATTTTTATGTGTAAACTTTTTGTTTGTGCAAACATTTTTTTTTTTGTGCATACATACACTTTCTTTTGTGGAAACACTTTTTTTGTGAAAACTTTTTTTTGTGGAAAATTTTTTTTTTTGGTGCAAACACTTTTTTTGTGGAAAAACTTTTTTTTGGAAACACTTTTTGTGGAAACACTTTTTTTTTGGAAACACTTTTTTTTTGTGGAAACTCTTTTTTTGGTGAAACTTTTTGGAGTTAAGTGCTATCTATCGTTATAGTGAAGGAGGACACTGTATTAGGGATAAAAAATCATACACATTATTTTTCCAAATTGATGTTGCGGTCGCTGGGGATCGAACCCGCAACCACATGTGTTACAGTTCAACGCGCCAACCATTACACCACAGCTCTCACATCGTCATCGTTATTTATTGTTAATTATTAAGTGTGTCTATTTGATTTTATTTTTGCTTAAAAAGTATAAAATTTGTTTTAACCTAAGCTTCCTCTGAATAATAATTTTTGAAATTTTTTATTTTCTATATAAGCTCCTAATAAGCATTCTCATCGAAGGGGGCTTTTATTTTGAAGATTTTTACATTAATAAAAAACATTGTATTTTATTTTCATAAAAATATTTAATTCCTATACAAAACAAATTACATTTTAAACTTTAAGGTACGCTTACAACGTAGCGGGCTTGCCCGATACGACAAAATTCGTTTTCGGTTTAACTGACATCCCAAAAACTAGGCCTAAGGCACGCCGCTAAATCTAGCGGGCTTGCCCGCTTGTCCTTATATAAATTGATTATTATTGTGCGCTCTTCGTCAGTCAATTGTATAAATTTTCCCATATTTCAATCTCTAGGAACTTTGTACAAAAATCACTTTGTAGGCCTTTTGTATTGTTCCGATCACAACAGTTACCTTACTTAAATTAATATTAAAATACTTTTTTAGGCAAAATATTCACTAATAAAAGTAACAGCGTCCAACTTAATAAGTCTACAATTCACTTTCTTCACTTGACAACTTATTTTTGCAACACTTTATCAATGACTGTTTTTACAAAATGTTAATAAAATTGAGAAATTTACAATTAATTGCAATAATAAATCATTAGAGTTCTCTCTAATAACGGTACTTCTAAATTATTTGTAAACCACATTCAGTGCCGGTTAAAAAAAATCTATATTCAATGAAAAACTTAAATTTTCTATCTGACAACTTATTTCTTCAACCTACTGTATACATATGTATTTGATGTGAGCAATATAAGACTAATAAAAACGAATGAAAACGAATGCATACAATAGCTCTGTTCCACGTACGTTACCGCGGGTGCCCGCGGGAACCCAATCTTACCAAAAAGCGTATCTATTGTTAAAAATTGGGTAAATGAGAGCTTTGATGAGAGAATAATTTGTTTCTCATTTTACCAGAAGTTACCCGCACTTTTTTTTCGGGTAAAATGGTAAAACTGTCAAATCACTTGTTGTTTATAAATCAGCTGTTTTAAATTTGTAAAAATAATTAAAATGTTGACAAAAGTTGTAAACATTAATTAATATCGTTAACAAATACTACGTTCTAACACTCTCTTTTTATTCCCTTCGATATTTTATTGTTAAAAATAGCTTTTGTTTATATGAATAACTTTGACGTTTATTTTTGGGCTTGAAATTTGGTTTTGTGCGTTCCCGGTATTGTGATCAATTTTACCATTTTTTGAGATAATTATTTGTTTACTCTCATTTTACCAGACTTTACCCAGAATTACGTGGAACAAACCTAATATTATAAATATCAATATATACACCCACCCACACATATGTACATTAGAGTGGGCCGAACTTTGCCGAATTCCGAATTTCAAAAACGGGGGGTGCGGAAAATTTGCGTATGTGCCTAGTAAACAGTAAAAAATAAAAATTTTCAAAATCGGTTCACGCTCAAGGCACCCGCAAAGCGGTTGAAATTTAGAAATTTCAGAAAGTTTAAAAAAAATCCTTAAATTTTGTTAAAAAATATTTGTTGTTGTGATATATTATTTCTAATATACTATAGTTCGCTGAATCCAAAAAAATGAAAAATGTTTAATCGGCCGAAGGGGTTCTGAAATATTGCTACTTGAATTTTGCTAAAAAACACGTTTTTTAATTTTTCAGTCGAGGCTTCAAAAAGTTAGCCAAAAAATGTTTTTAATTTTCTATACCTACTATCTATATAAAATTATCTTTTATTTGTAAAAAACTTGAAAAATGTTAAGTGATCAGAGATTTTAGATATGTGACGCGCAAAATAGAAAGGGACCTAAGGATAGAAAGGGACCTAAGGTCAGGAGAGCATGGGATCGGTCTCATTCGATGCTCAGATGTTGTCCACCAAAAAAAAAATTGATTTTTTTACCCTTAGGCCCTTTCTCTATGCGCTGTCACATATATTGTTTTGGATAAACATAAAATAACATTTTTATGACTGGTTCATCTTTTTTAATAATTTTGGGTATTTTGATTATAAATATAAAATAGAGTGATCAGATGTCGAGATTTGGGACACAATGCTCGAAAAGTATCTTCTTTTTTTGTACACACTATGTTCGAAAAGTATCCTACTTTATATTTTTTGTTGTATTGAAAGAATATTTTATAATGAAATTAAATACATACACTAAAAAAAAAAGTTAGTATAAAAATTAGTAAAAGGGTTTCCAATTTTATTATACCTACTAGTATTATACTAATTTTTAGTATAAAGCAAGGTTGGTTATAACCAACTAAAATTTAGCAGAAAACATGTTCTGATTTCAACTGAGTAATTTTCATTTCCATTAAACAACATTTCTTATAAATTATTGTATTTGAACTAACTATTTTACCTGAAATTTAGGTCACCTAAATTTAGCAGACTATGATTCTCAATATCATTGAAATTTCTGCTGGCGCAAATTCAGGTACTATTTCTTGTTATTTTAGCAGAATTTTGAACTATTTGTACGGGCTTTTTTTTTATAAGTGTACCACTAAGGAAAACACATTTCGAAAACTAAGCGAGATAGAGCAAAACGGACAAAATGTTTGCTCCACAGGAGTATTAACACACCATAATAATACAAATAGGCCAGGTCTCGTAAAGCTTCCGATTGATCTATTTCACGTGGGTCACCGTGACTGTTTCATAAAAATTGATTCCTGGGAACCGCTCTAGAACCTACCTCATGTGAATAATAGGAGCGCATACATTGACCCACATGAGGTAGGTCCGAGAGCGATTCCCAGGAATCAATTTTTATGAACAATCACGGTGACCCACGTGACTGTTTTATAGAAGTGGATCAATGGGAAGCGTTACAAGACCTGGCCTATTTGTATTATAGGGGTGTATTAATACTCCTGTGGAGCAAAAATTTCGTCCGTTTTGCTCTATGTCCCTTAGTTTTCGAGATACGGGCCATTTTAAAAATGGCCTCTATCTCGAAAACTAAGCGACATAGAGCATTAAGAGATGGGCATTGAGTAAAAATTTAAATACAGGTAACTAAACGAAACAAACATTTAAACACTTTTTAAAAATTTCCCATTTGTCCGGAAATGAAAACTAAATTTCCTGGGGATTCCCGTCAAACTTTATTTGGTAAATCCCGCCCGGAAATTTCCGAAGCCCAAACCCTAAACCGGGCGCAAATTCAAGTTTAGTTTTTCTTAATTTTTGATTACTTTTTTCTGGGAAGCTTTTACTTCGTGAATTTGTGTGATTCACGTGAATGTGAATGAAAGTTCAATTTATTCACGTGAGCATGAGTGAGTGTGAGTATTAATTTTTTATCGTGAGTGATTGTGCGTGATTTTTCTTGTGAGTGTGAGTAAAAATTCACTCACGTGCCCATCTCTAATTAATATTATGCTAATTTTTATTATAAAGTTATTTTTAGTCAAATAATTTGTTATTCTCATTTTACGAATTACAGATTTTTTTTACTAATTTTTGTTTCTAATTCTACAAATTTAAGTTTACCAAACTTTAAAACCCGTTTAGCTAAAATTAGCAAAAAAAACTGATCTTTTTTTTTAAAGCTGAAAATGGATTGTTTTATTATAAAAATACACATCCCGGTGGAAATTTTTCTATATAGTCACCAGAAAGACAAACTTGAGTTTAAGATTTTTTTTGCCATTTTTAATCATATTTGCTTATTGCGCAATTTTTTTTATTTTCATTTTTGTGTTGAAATATAACTTTTTTAAAATTGTGCATTTCTGCATTTTAAATGGCATTTCTTAGGTTTTTCCCCTTAAAATGCTTTTTTTACTTATAAAAACTGCATTGTTCTCTAACTTTTGTATTATTCTTTTATTTTTTTTTTTTTTTTGAAGGGTTATATTTTTACCATTTACCATATTAGTTTTTATAAAAAGAAAAAAAAATATATTCAAATAAGTAAAATATTTTGCTTATTTTACCAACACGTTTTAAAAAATTTGTGAAATGCATTTTGAAATAAGCCATAAATTAGTTAAAAATTCAGTAATTTTTAAAATGAGAATAGAAAAAATGTTTGCTAAAGTATGTATTTTTCATGGATGGTAACCGAAACGATGCGGTTATTGGTAAGGGTAACGCTATTTTAGATTATTTCGGTAACGGTATTTTAAGGGTAACGCTATTTCATTTATTTCGGTATCGGTATTTTAAGGATAACGGTTTTTTAGTTATTTCGGTAACGGTATTTTAAGGTTAGCGATATTTCAGTTATTTCGGTAACGGTGTTTAAAGGATAACGGTAGTTAGTTATTTCGATGCATCCCGCAATTTCTTTTACAAAAAACAAACGAGATTAAAAACAAAACCAATTTACCAACTTAAAGTACGAAAAATACTCAATACCCACGTGCAATTACCAAAGCAGAACATTAAAAATAACGGGAGCGGTATTTTAGGCGTAACGGTATTTCATTTATTTCGGTAACGGTATTTTAAGGGTATCGATATTTCATTTATTTCGGTAACGGTATTTTAAGGGTATCGATATTTCATTTATTTCGGTAACGGTATTTTAATGATAACGGTATTTCAATTATTTCGGTAACGGTATTTTAAGGATAACGGTATTTCGGTTATTTCGCTAACGGTATTTTAGGGGTAACGGTAGTCAGGGTTTTGAATCGATAACGGTATTTTAGCGGTATTGCCTGCCAACCCTGGTATTTTTACAAACAATTAGTAAAAAAAATAGTTAAATTAAATTGAAACCAGTTCACAAATTTTTCTACTTACATTTTTTTCTGAGTGTAGCAATGTTTCAAATGCAATAAAATTATTTAATTTTTTTTTAATATGCTACAAAATTTTAAAATTATATATAAAGCAACAACAATATTGTATGAGTGTTGTTACTTTTTATACGCAATATTCTTGTGGAACTTTTGATATTTTATAAAGGTTTTAAATTAAAATGATATAAGAATAAAAAAATTATAAAATTATTATAAAGAAAAACTGCACACACTATATCGACGTATTTAAATATTTAATTCTTGAAGCAATTCTTTCATTCATTAAACAACGGGAGTATGTAACAAAACGTGCAACAGTTATATTTTATATTTTTTACATAAATTTTATGTTTTTACACATCGTTTTAAATAAAAAATTCCCAAAATGCAAAAAAATTATGAAATCCCGAAAAAATTTGGGATCCCAAAAAATCCCGATCCGTCCCGGATTCTAAAAAACCAATCCCAATTGGCATCCCTAGTATATATGTTAGCCCTGTAGTTTTTTTTTAGTGGAAAACATTAAATAAAAACCTAAAAAAATAAATAAAAAGCTAGTGTCATAAATCCTTATTGTTTACAAAAAATTATAATTTTATAAAATTTTTCGAATCATTTTACAATTTTTGTTAAGTTTGAATTCCCATTAAAAAATATATCAAATATTTTCTTCGCTAAGGTTTCTTGAAAGGATTGAGAAAAATTAAAAATGTATCAAAAACTGTATCATTTGAAAATTCTTCCATTTTTTTTCATTCACATTTCTTTTGTGAGATGAAAAGAAGCAGTATAATTTGAACATTCTTTATTTTTTTTTTATTATTTTTATTTCTTTGTTTTCGTTAAATGAAAAGAACCTTTTTCATTTCGTGTTCAAAACGATAGCAAATTGTAAACGCTTCATTATTTATATCATGAAAAGGAAGTAAAGAAATCAGACACTCATTAATACATCATGAAAATGAGATGTGTGTTGTAAACACACAAAAAAATACATGAGGGTATATTGCCTTAGCTGGCAAAGGTGGCCTATTTTTGTATGACATTACAAAAAAATGGTTTATTACCTTTGCCTATAGGTAACGAGTTTACCTATAGGCAATGTTAATTCAACTAATGAGAGTAGGCAACACTTCGAAAATTTTATGGAATTCGAAATGTCATTTTTTAATTACATATATTTTCTACTTTTGAGTCTTTTTTAATTTTGTAACAAAACTGTTAGCAAAATATATAATAAATATTAAAAAAATATACAAAACTAAGCAAGTGGCCAAACCAATACAGTTGCTTTTTTCCAAGGCACAACAAAATTGATATTTATCTGCATTGTGACTTCAAAGAGGCCCGACCAGAAAAATTTGTTGGCATTTAACCTGGACGGCATTTAACCCAGACTCTAAATTCCAGGTACTAATTTAAATATCTTTCTTTTTTTTGCAGTCAACACATAACACCCACATAATACCACTGAAAGTAAGGCACAAGGTCTTTATAGTCCTCTATTAAGGTTGGTGGCAATTACTATAAAGGCGATTCAACTTCTTACACCTAGTCTTAACCCTTATCCTGTATTTTGGGCAAATTTTGCCCAAAAGCGATTTTAACTCATCGCATCTAGCGTGTTTTTAATAATATTGGCCTGAAATTTCTTGACAATTATTTTTTTAGGTGTATTTGGCAGCGTTTTAAAAATTTATACTGTGGCTCCACCAGAGGGTCCCCCATAACAAAAGTAACGAATCTTGTATTTTGGGCAAATTTTGCCCAATACGAAATTTCATTATTTCCGCAATCAGAAATTATAATGTGTGTTTTATTTTTCGTTTTTCCGGGAATCCCTGATCTCCACACATTTTTTTTTTGTTGATGTGGCAACATTCGCGACAATAACGGCTGCACTGTTTGTTTTGTATTTGGCAATTTGGGGAATCCCAACCTATGTACACTTGTTTTGTTGCTCAAAAAACACTAGATAAAAAACATTCGACATTCATTAGTGCACATTCGATTGTATACGTGCGTAGTTGCTTCTATAGCAGTCAAGGTTTGTGAAGTGTGAAAGTCAAAATAAATAATTTTTTTACAAAAAGAAAAAAGGAAAAACACCATGTCCAAAAGGGTATGTATAGGTTATAAAAATCTTGGTTTTTTTTTTCCATAAAAAACATATCTATATGTTTCAAATTCAATTAGTCGGCCGTGCTAACTCAGCGCCAAATAGAAGAGCTGCTGAGCGAATCAGAAAATGAGGCTGAAGAGCGTACACTCGGCCATGAAAGCTCTTCTGAAGATTTCGAAATTTCATCAGATCAAGAATCAGGGACATATATTGCCATATCTGAAGGAGAAAGTGTTTTCTCCGATGCACAGCAATTTTGTGCTCCAGCGCAAGAAGATTTCCCATCTTCTGGTTTTCTTTCTAAGGACAAAAAAACAATTTGGTACGACAAATGTGACAGCTCATTAGTTGGTAGGAAAAGGGATGAAAATATTATTACTACTACTCCAGGACCAACTCAGTATGCAATTGCACGTGTAAGTGATATCAAATCCACATTTGAGTTGTTTATGACCAATGAAATGCAAACTATTATTATAAAGATGACAAATATTGAAGGTAATTTTCATCGTTTTTTCGAAAAACTAGCGCATAACAAACTAATTTATATGTACATTACTACTTTCATAGGTGTAAAAGTGTTTGGAGAAGCTTGGAAGGAAATTAACCATGCATCCTTGAAGGCATATTTTGGATTACTGTTATTAGCTGGCGTTTATCGTTCTTGTGGTGAAGCAATGGAATGCTTATGGGACGATGTGAAAGGAAGGCCCATATTCAAAGCAACAATGTCGCTGCGTAGATTTCAAAATATTAGTAGAGTTCTTCGATTCGACGATAAATCAGATAGGGCGGATCGGCGGGCTCGCGATAAGCTGGCACCTATCAGAGTTTTATGGGACAAATGGGCTTATAATTTGAAAATTATGTATAATCCAAACGACTGCGTGACAGTCGATGAGCAGCTAGTTGCATATCGTGGAAAATGTCCATTTAGGCAATATATTCCTTCTAAGCCAGCGAAATACGGAATTAAAATTTGGGCATTGTGCGACTCTAACACCAACTATGCCTGGTCAATGCAAGTATATATTGGACGAAATCGTAATTGCGCTCCTGAAAAGAATCAAGGCATGCGAGTGGTACTGGAACTGTCAGAAGGACTTAAAGGGCGAAACATAACTTGCGATAACTTTTTTACCTCACACGATCTTGCTGTTGAACTTCTGAAAAAGAAAATGACTATAGTTGGGACTGTCCGAAAAAATAAGGTGTTTCTACCCCCACATATTTTGGACATGAGAATGAAACCTGCTTTGTATTCAGAGTTCCTATTTGATCATAAAAATAAGGTAACGTTAGTAGCGTATGTTCCAAAAAAATATCGGTGCGTATATCTGATAAGCACATTGCACCAAGACGCAACAATAAGGGATAACCAGTTACAGAAACCAGAAATAATAGAATATTATAACAATACAAAGGCAGGGGTTGATACACTCGACCAACTTGTTGCCACCTATACTTGTAAGCGGAAGACCAATAGGTGGCCTGTAGCTCTATTTGCAAACATGCTTGATGTATCTGCATGCAACGCTTTCGTGATATGGACAGCAATAAATCCCGAGTGGAAGAAATCAAAGCATTTTCGTCGTAGACTCTTTTTGGAAGAACTAGGATTTGAACTTTTGGAAGAAGAAAAGCAGCAGCGTAAAACTCAGCCATATGGTTCTGTCGCCAGGAAGCTACATCACCCGCAAGAAGAGAAAAATATAAAGAGAGGTCGTTGCCAATTCTGTGAAAATAAGTCTAACAGTACTAAATATAATACAAAATGTATGAATTGTAACTTATTTGTATGTAAAAATCATTCCCGTGTAGAAATTCTGTGCAATTCTTGCAATAACAATTAATAAGCCTAATAAAATTGTATTGGGCAAAATTTGCCCAAAATACAAGATTCGTTACTTATTTTCTTTACAGGATGAGGGTTAACAACAAGGTAAGTTAATAAAAACAAAAGCTGCTTTTCCTAAGCCAGTTAGGGTATAATTAAATTTATGTTGTTAAATCCTATAATTAAAATCAACTTTTTATATTCCTTCCAGAATAATACGAATTAAATCATCAATAATTCTACAATTTGGAGGTGCCTCTTGCAAAATCTACGAGGAAGTCAAAAAGAAATTAACTACATATTACCGAAAATTATCTTAAGTAAATAGGTTTCCAAAATGAAATGTTATCCTCGGCTTATTTCCATGAACTTTTTAGATCCTAAGGGAATCCGAATATTTTCTTACAGGAAGAGTCCCAAGCCATGAGTATTTTCCTATAGTAAAACTTCCGAAGAATCCAATGGGTTTTTTGTAAAAAAATTTAAAAATCTGAAATTTTTACAAAGAAAATGTAGGGTTCCGCTCTGTGAAAAACTTTAACAAAATGTTGCCCTTATCTGAAGTTTTTGGGGAAAAGACCTCAGAATCTAAAGAATTTTTTATGGTAATTTCACAATCTTAGGGCTTCTACATAAAAATGATTTTTAATTGTTGGTTTTTTTAAAAATCTTTCAATCTGGGGTTTTTTATAATAAATGTTCTCTACATAAGAACATTCAAATTTTATGTACATTTCCCTATAGAACAAAAGCATTAAATTTGAGTATACTTTCCTAAAAAAATCCCTAGATTATCCTACATTTTTATATAACCAATTCTTTTTACAGAAAAACCTATAGAAAACCTATTAGATTCCTACAGAAAAACTGTCGGGTTCTGAGGTCTTTTTCATATAGATAAATCCTCAGTATCCGAGAAAAGAAAAGCCATCAGAATCTGAAGACTTCTGTAGGAAAACTTCAGAATATAGGGACTTTTTCCATAGACCAACCCTCAGAATCTGAAATATTTTTCCTATAAAAAGACCCTAAAAATGTGAAGATTTGTCCTATAAAAAAATCCTCAGAATCTAAAGACATATTTTATAATAATAAAAAAAAAACTTAGAATCTGAGGAATTTTTCTTATTGAGAATTTATCGTATAGGAAAACACTCAGTATTTCAGGATTTTGTCTATAAAAACCCTTCAGAATGTAAGTTTTTTTTTGCTATAGCAAAAGCCTTATATTCTAAAGTGCTCGCGCATAATAATTTAGAAACCTTGCATCGCGTTTATAAAATGAATTTTGTATGAAAATTTGTTTTATAAGCCATTTATGAACTTAAAAAGTGAAAAAGCTCAATATCTAAGAAATTTCTCAATAGAAAAACCCTCAAAATCAAGGCATCTTTTCTATAGAAAAATCGCCAGAATCTAAGGACTTATTTTTATAGAGAAATCCTCAGAATCTAAAGACTTCTTCCTAAAAAATAAAATCTGTGTTAGAATGTAATAAGTTTTTCTTACAAGGAACTCCTTACATTATTTTGTATATTGTAACTTAATTTGCATTATTAAATCATTTGTTAATTGTACATGTATTTATATTTATTTGTTAATAAAAAAATTAAGTTTTAATAAAATAAAAACTTTCATTATTAGAGGGGCTTTCTGCAAAAAATAAATACCTAATATTAAAGCTAAATTAACAATATTTTGCCTACACTCTAATAAATTTTTATTTAAATATACTACCATAATGGTAGGTAACTGAAACCTTAGAAATACTAAAAATGTGTAAAATTCAAATATTTAAACACATTCGGCCTAATTGCGGTTGTTGTATACGACAAGAAAATTTGTCGTTTTTGCCAAAAGGCATTTTTTGATACCGCGAGTGTCGTTTTTTTCGGTCAATACACCAAAAACTGTCGTATAAATTTTTGTGCACGACAGCCTCAAAAAACTTTTAAAAAAGGATTCAAATAAGTGAAATTAAACATAAAATCACTTTAATATACGAGTATTAACAAGTTAAATTAAAGAAGAAATTTTTTTATTTAAATAATTTTTTTAAAGAAAAATTAAAAAAATGTAACGCACTGGGTATTTTTCAACTTGTGGAAAAACACACTATACCTAAAATGAAAAGTTTCACTCTGACACCTTGATTTTATGAAACAATAATCGTTTTATTATTACAAAATTTTATTTTTTTTTGATTATTTTATGAAAACACCACAAAAATAGATTTATTTAATTTTCTTATAGAGCAATTCCATATGAAAACGATCAAAATTGGCAAATTTTTGGACGACCCCTCTCCGATTTTAAAATAAATAGTCTCAATCGATTGCCCAGCAAAAAATAATGTACCTACATATTTTTTTTTTTTTTATAGTGACTGGTTTAGTGGTGGTGTACACCACTGTCATGTGACAAAATTGAAGAATTCTTCATAAGGGACCTCATTGAAAGTTGTTTAAACGACTAAAGCGATCGCAACGAGTGATAGCTCGTTGGAAAGGTATTGAATCAGGCTTTAATTGAAAAATAAAATTTTCCTAATTTTTCTCAGAAATTTACCTTTTTTCCCATGAAAATTAAATTTTCCCATGAAATTTTCCGATTTTCCACAGAAGCTCCTAATTTTGGATTCCTCATAATAAAAAAATGGGCCCCGACTCCTTGTTTGGACAGGAGAGGAGCATTTAAGAGACCACCTTGTTCTCATTGTTTTTATATTTTTTATAATTGAATTATTTGTAATTATTTAACATTAAGGGTTTTCACAAGGGGTGTGCTATTTGTTGTATCGTTGTATCGTCCTAACAAAAAACAGAGTTGTTAAAAATTAAATTGAAAAAATACAACATTTGAGAATAGCACGATACAACATTTGTACGTATGTTTAGTGTCCTATGTTTGAGTGTGCTAGCAGATAGAAAACTGAATTGAAAATCGTTGTTAAACACAAATAAAAATTTTAACAACTCTGTTTTTTGTTACGACGATACAACGATACAACAGATAGCACACCCCTTATGAACAACATAATTATTTTATTTTATTATTAAAAATACATTTTAAAAATTATTTTACAGTTAAAAATACATTTATGAAGAAAAAATCAATTTTTTTTAAGAGCCCCAAGTTGAGTGTGTAGTGAATATGGTCTGCCTGCCTTCACAAGATCGGCCATAAATCCATGGATAATAGCAGCAGTGGCATGTAATGGCACACCAAACCCGACTGAGGCTACAGGTCATAAAATGTTTTGTAAATTTTTTAAATTACCAGGTAATAAATATTTCGCCTAAAATGACACGTGCAGAAACAAGTCATAAAACACGGATTTTCCATAAATATAGCGAAATATTTATTACCTGGTAATTTAAAAAATTTACAAAACATTTTATGACCTGTGGTCGGCTTATTGGCAGTAACCAATTAAGTCCCTCTTTAAAAAACATTTTATGACCAGTAGTTCACGCAAATTTTCCTATTAAAGTAAAGCAAATATCGCTTATTTTTTTTACCTATTTTTTACCAAAAAATAAATATAAATACTTCACACACTCTGAGTCAAATTTTAGTTGAATACTAAACGTGAAAGTGTTAAAGTGTTTTTTTTTTGTAAAGTAAAGAGTGAAGCTGTAAAGACAATTTAAAGTAAAATGAATAAATTTTGCTGCAATCCGTTTAACAAGAGTGGACATCGTTCGAAAAAGATAAAAGTATTAAAATTAACTGGTGTTTCGAAGCGATACATGAATGAATTAAATATACAATACGGTGAAGAAGCAGAATTCATTTGCCCCAAGTGTAAAATCGATTTGTCTCAACAAGCAAATGCATTGAAACAAATGCAACCACAATCCGAGAGTGAAATGACAATTGAACAAAATGCTTCATCTGATAGTGAGGCAGACATTCCGATGGTCAATATGTCTTTGAGTCCTTTGAATGAGGCTATTACCACTTTAGGTGAATCTCCTATTACAAAAAGAAAGTTGCGAAGTGAAAAATACAGGAAAGAGAAAAAAGGCAAGGTTATGAGTGCAATCGCGACAATATTTGATGAAGGCTCTGATAACGAATGCAGTCAAGCAGATGACGTTGATGACGGCAAACAAATGATTGAGCAGTTGAAAATAAAATTCAATTTAGCGACCACTTTTCCGGAGAAATATCTCATTTTATCTGTGCTGCCTCAATCATGGTCTATACGCAAGATTTCTGAACAGTTTCAAACATCTTTTTACATCGCGAGAAGAAGCAAAGAATTAGTTCGACAGAAGGGCATATTGGCGACTCCCACCAAGAAATTTGGCTCAAGGACCCTCAGCGAAGCAACGGTGAAATTGATTCAAGATTTTTACTGCAATGATGACAACAGCCGTGCCTGCCCAGGTACACGTGACTATGTTATCACACGTGAAGATGGAGAAAAAGTACACAAGCAGCGCAGATTATTATTATGTAATCTATCCGAAGCATACCATCAGTTCAAAGAGAAATACCCAGCAGAAAAAGTGGGATTTTCTAAGTTTGCCATCCTACGACCAAAAGAATGCGTGCTGGCATTAGACAGGCACGGAACTCTTCGTCTGCCGACGTGCTAAATTTAAAGTTACTTTAATTTTATAATGATGCCAAGACAATTGAAATTTTTAATAAATATTGTAATTAAGTATAAGCAGCAAAATAAGAAAGATTTTTTCTTCATAAATGTATTTTTAACTGTAAAATAATTTTTAAAATGTATTTTTAATAATAAAATAAAACAATGTTAAATAATTACAAATAATTCAATTATAAAAAATATAAAAACAATGAGAACAAGGTGGTCTCTTAAATGCTCCTCTCCTGTCCAAACAAGGAGTCGGGGCCCATTTTTGTATTGCTGATTCTTAAAGCAAAAATTATGAGGAATCCAAAAAAAAAAAAATTAGCCGGAAAATTTAGGAGCTTCTGTGGAAAATCGGAAAATTTAATTTTCATGGGAAAATTTAATTTTCATGGGAAAAAAAGTAAATTTCTGAGAAAAATTAGGAAAATTTTATTTTTCAATTAAAGCCTGATTCAATACCTTTCCAACGAGCTATCACTCGTTGCGATCGCTTTAGTAGTTTTTTTTTTAAACAACTTTCAATGAGGTCCCTTATGAAGAATTCTTCAATATTGTCACATGACAGTGGTGTACACCACTACTAAACCAGTCACTATAAAAAAAAAAAAAATATGTAGGTACATTATTTTTTGCTGGGCAATCGATTGAGACTATTTATTTTAGAATCGGAGAGGGGTCGTCCAAAAGGTGATCGCTTTCATATGGAATTGCTCTATATTCTCTGTCGTATATTTTACACAATACCAAAATATAATAAAAACGACAACGACAACGCCTGCTGTCGTAATACGACAACGACAACCGCAATAAGGCTGATTGTGTCTAAAAATTGTAGACACAAAAATGGGTAAATATAATATGTTTGTGCATTAGAAAACATAAATATATGAATAAGGATACATTTGAAATCTTTATAAATTTACAGAAAATGCCTATAAGTGCAATTGAAAAATTTTTCTATTAAGCAGCTGAAATCTTAACTAAGTTTACAATATCTTGTTATATTTAAAAAAGAAACCAATAAATGTTTGTATTTGCATTTTTATTAACATAAAAGTAATTTACTTACAGTAATAATTAAATGTTTTCTACTGGAAAAAGTTACATAAAATTTCAAATTTCGAATAAAATTAGCACAAAATTCTTTATAAGACTCTTTTTAAAATTTGACAAAAACAAAAAGCATCATAAAATGCTTTTTGCAAGAGTAAGGTAAGATTTATTACTTTCTGCCACTTGCTATTATTGTATACATGCAGATTTATTTTGAAATATGTCAAACCATTGAAAATTGCTATTTTTAAGGAAACATTTTAAAAAAAGATTAGAATTATTAAAATTTTTTTACAAATAACACTGGTCTAAACCAAAACTGTATTTTTATACATTATTTGCATATCTTTAGTCAGTAAACCAAAAACGATTTTGACGAAATATTTTTTCAATCCAAGAATTTTCATATTCTAATATCTCATATTTTCGATTTTTAAATGCATGAAAATCGCTGCCTTGGTGATAACAACGACTTGATTTGAGTTTTTTCGATTTAAATTAAGTCCGCAAAATAATACGCTTGGTAAGAAAAAATCTCAAAATACTTTCCACTAAATAACAGATTTTGAACTTTTAATCGCAAAATTTTCATAAATTGGTCTAGACGGAATCAGAAATTCCAAATATATATAGATCAGCACGGAAAGGACAAGTAATTTTGGATTTAAGGACCAGTGTAAACAAAAATATATTCTTACCTCCAAACTTATATTTGCGTATAAAAAGCTGTGGAAACTATAACTGATATCTCTAAAAAGTAATGAGCTTCATAAAAATTAAAGGAAGCCGGAAAGTGCAAGTTCTTGTTTGGTAATTTCCTAAACAATGTGAATCGCAAAAGCAATGTGAATCAGGGAGCAATGCGAAGTGAAAAGATCTGGCCAAAATATGATGTCCGACTTACCAAAGAGCATAGAAACAAAAAAAAAATATATGTTAATATTTTAAAAATTTTTTAGAAATAAAAAACCCACTTACGAGATATATACACCAAACCATAAGAAAAATCTTGAAATAATATTTTTTGCAAATAATTTAATTTTGTATATTCGCTTCTCCTTTGTGTGAGTTGAGTTCTGTATTTAAAATTGTTAATATACCTACATTAAAATTGTTAATATACCTACCCAGTCAGAAATCGCCAGTGGTACAAAAAATCAAGCACTGGCATACCACTGGGTAACCATGGTATTAAAAATAAATGACTGGCAGAACACTCATTGGGGACGCTTTGCCAGCGTTTGCGAAAAGCGTTTTACCAGTATTTGTTTTACAAAAATTTCGGTGGTTTATAAAAAAAACCACTGGCAAAGAATTGGCTTAGAGTGATATGCCAAGGTTTGCAACCAGTGGTTATCCAGTGCTACCTAGACAATGCTACCAGGCGTACAAAAATCAATTCACTGGAAAACCAATGATTTTATAAAAATGCTGACGCTTCGTTAAAAAATGTTTGTAGTCGGAAGGTTCCGAGTTCAAATCCGGTTGCAAGCAAAAAATTTTTTTGGGATTTTTTTTAATTTAAAATTTTTTTTGTTTTATAAAATCAATTTTTTTGTTTGTGGGAAAGCTCCTTCAAGATCAACTTTTTTTTTGCCTTCCAAACACTGGCATACTAGTTACTAAAAATTGTTTGCCAGTACTAGCATTTTGGCACAGCCAGTAGTTGTCCAGCTATTATCACTCATTTATGTGTTTAGCCATTAAATATTATATGTCTCGTTAGCTCAGTGGGTAGAGCAATCGTCTGCCAATCTGACGGCCTGGGTTCAAATCACGGCAGGGTCAAAAAAATACATATGAACTTTTTTTGAATTTTATTTTGGAAAATATATTTCCAGACCACCTATTTATTGGTTTTGCCAGCGTTTTGCCAACGTTTAAAATTTTTGTTCCTCCAGTGCTTTTCCGGCGCTTTTTGAACAGCCGGTCCTTTTGTCTAATGATGTTATCATTTTGGGAATGGGAAAGCACTTTTTGCCAATACTTGTACCACCTGTTAAAGTGCTTTGCCACCGCTTTCCCATTTGTATTTTTCTAACTGGGTATATTTCATAGTTAATTTTACAAAACCTATAGGTGATTTTTGGAACATAAAAGTCAAATTCAAATTACCTATGTTTCATTGTAATATTGCCGTAAAACATAGCAAACTCTATGTTGCCTTTGAAAATATGTGATATTAGCCTATAGTTTTAGGCAATATTACCTACAGTTTTTTCTTGTGTGAACGAAATGAATGCAAAATCAAACAAAACAAAACCGCATGGAATTCTAACCACTACGAACAAAGTTATCCACTTTTTCCGGAAACCCTCCCATTAAGGCTTTTATGGTAGTTTCTGTGCCGTTTTTAGAGCAGGTGGTCCATCTACGTTTGAAATCTTGCGTGTCCTGGGAGACCTTTTTGCGCCCCTTAATTCTCTTTTAACAAGAGCCCAATATCCCTCCACTGGCCTGAGCTCCGGGCAGTTTGGTGGATTTGCCTCTCTTGGTACAAAACCCACATTATTATCATTATACCACTCCAGCGCTTTCTTGCTGTAGTGACAAGATGCTAAATCGGGCCAAAAGTAAGTGGATACATTGTGCTGACTCAAAAATTGAAGAAGTCTCTTCAGCAAACACTCCTTGATATAAATTTCGTTGTTTATAGAGCCAGATGTCACAAATGACTGGCTTCTCTGGCCCCAGCTACATATGGCTTGCCATACTAAGAATTTTTTAGGGAATTTCATTTGCTGTTTCGACCTAAATTTTTCTGTAAAATTTCCTCGAACATCGGAAACATAAAATTCTTGACCAGGGAGCTGCGAAAAATCAGCCATGACATAAGTTTCGTCGTCCATTACATAACAGTTGTATTTTTGTATACAATTTTATTTCAATTTTCGAGCTCTGGTTTTGGCCTCAAAATTTTTAAAAGTGTTTCTATCGGGAACTTTTTGAACTTTTTAGGACTTTAGTCCTGCCTTACGTTTCACTTTACGTACAAAAAAGTCCGAGCATTGGGCTAACCGAGCTGTTTTTCTGCCAGATGTGTTAGGAGCTCTCTTAAGGATGCTTTTAACTTTATATGCCTTACCAATGTTACGATAACCAGTCGTTGTTCCTGTTCCCGGCTTCCTTTCAATTGTTAGGTATTCCAGATACCTTTTAACCACTTTTGAAACTGTTTGGCGGCATACATTAGTTTCTTTGGCGATTTTTTTGTATGTCCATGTTTGGTTTTGTTGAAAATATTGAATTATTTTTGAACGCACTTTTCTTTCATCGTCCATTCTGTAAAAAATTGCAAACTAAAACTCATGATTTATTAACTGACATATTTCTAAAATGTAAATTACCGAAAAAAAAAAATATGAGTAGCTTTAAACCATAGTTATAGGCAAAAATGTGTGTTAACATTTTTATGATCTCACTCCTTATATAAAAAACTAAATTTCTTCAATCAAAAAAATTAAAAATTAATTTTAAAAAATTAAAATATTATATTTAGGTATTAATTTTAAATTTTAGCAATCACATTCAGCAGGGATGGGATGTTTCCCTATTTATTTTTTTTTATTTCTAATGCATTCCGCATGGATATGACGTTTCTTTATAATTTTTAAAGCATCTCTGATGTCCTTTTCAACCTCATTAGAGCCAAGCGATCGACAGGCATCTGTTTAAAATATAATTGTCCTATCTTATGCGAAATTAATATATTTTTAATATATGTATTAGTTACCCGTTAAAGCTCTGAAGTAGTGAAGCTAGTACCTCTCATTTTAGTTAAAATAATTAGAATTAAAAAGCAATCACAAAAACACAGTTTTTTTAATATTTTACTTTTTCTATTTATTAATTTTACACGTTAACTCCACGCACGAGCACTGATTTTGACAATGAACAAAAGAAAATGAAAAATATGTAAAACAAAAATGTCAAAATCAAGTGCAAATGTCTCTTAAAGAAATGTCTACAAATAACACTGTAAACAACGTGCAAGCTTCGTTTTTGGGGAAGTTCTGCATTACATTGTAGTTAGCTTATAGTTAGGTCATAAAAGTTAACTAAAAGTGTGTTTTTTTCGTAGTCGACTACCGAATTGCTTATAGGGTTGATACAAGAAAGCCGAACACAAATAATCGTGTGAAAAAACACACACACACCAAATACGTATTCTGCTAAAAATAAAGCCCTTTTGGCCTTCGGTCCAAGGGTTAACGATTTCATAGGTGATTTTTTCTCAGATAAGCATCTATTGATAAATTAATCACAATGAAGATTTTGAAAAAATTCTATTTTCTAAATGTTCTTGGCCTTCTGACAACATGGGTTTACGATGCCAAAAAAATATAATTCAGACCTGCGGTGTCAAAATGAACCATTTCCAATGTAATTTTTAAACAATTATTTGAACCCAAAAAGTGACAAAAAAATATATTCGTCGAAAACCGTTGAAATTAAATTGCTGCACTCTTAAATCTGTAATTTTTTTAATTTATTTGCTAAGATGTATTTAGTGCAATAAAGATTTATTATGTTTTGTTTAACAAAAATTTAAAAACCTGGAAAATGGAGTTTTGGGAATTACGCCAAAATAATGTTGTGAATGAAGCCTACAGAAAGAATATTTTACCAGTAATTTATTTCAAACGCATTTCTTTTTTGTACAATTGGCCATTTATCGTGAAAGTTTTAAACTTTGAGTCAAAAATTCTAGCAGAAGATCTCAACCCATTAAAAAATAGATCTGTAATGCCAGTTCTTACATCTCGCTCCGAAAGATAAGTGACAAACGGGGTACCCTAGTACTTACTCTACAAAGTTGGATTTTTTCCCGCAAATGAACATCATTCGCCCTTCATATGGTTTACATCCAGCAATATGATCCGTGAAATTAGAAAACTGTCGCAAATTGTTATACAGAGAATCAACGTTTACAGACCACGTAAAACTGAAAGTATATAGAAATTTAATTGATTACAGTTAACGGCTAAAATTATATTACAAATAAAGCCAAAACCAGATAGATGTGGTGTTGACAGAGTTTTACCTCAGTGCGACGTTTAGTCTAGAAAACACCTTTTTGTATTTTCTTTATTTGTCACTAGCTGTATTTTTGATCACGCCTATCAACGTTAAGTATTTGAAGCAAATATACGTTAAACCGATTGAAGTATAAACAAATTTTAAACAGTAAGTGTTAATGATAGCTCCGGTATAATCTAACGTACTTCAAAAACTTTTTACGTAGTGACGCGAAGAAGTTACAATATGTATGAAAATGTTAAAATTTAAATTGCATACGAAATGTAGTATGTTAGTTTTTGTCTAAAACATATTTTTATGCACTTCGAGTTTTTTTTATTAAGTTAACGGATATAGTTAAGACGAAAACACAGCTACTGTTGAGAAATTATAAAATTTTCTAAATAAACAAGAGCGGTCGTCAAACAAAATTCAACAAAAAATCCTTTTAAATGGTTTTCGCGAAATACAAAAACAAATTTTGACAGCTCTGCAACTGTTCACTGCCACTTTCACTATCTGGTTTGGGCTTCAGTTTGTCCCGTTTCCAACAGAGCAACTTTTGTTGCCTCAATTCTTGTCAATTCTCTTTTAAAGTTGCCTTCATGTTCACACAGAGAAATTTTTTTCAGCAATTTTCGATTTCCTTTAATTTAAAACCTGCAGCCCAAGGATGGAGAAGATGGTAAAATTGTACTTTTCTTGGTACATTCTAACTTTCGTTGATATCGTGGTACTACCACGATTCGTTTGATACAATTTCAAAATATTCCAAATTTAAAATTTTTGTATTGATATCAGCTTGATGTTCTTTAAAGCTTGAACAAATATTCGAATTGCCGACGTAGACGAAAATAATTCTACCAAAACTTGTAAATATTTTCTTATATTGGCTTTAAATGACAACTTTTGGCCCAAAGCTGCAAAATAATTGCAGTAGTGCAGGTGTACATTATTGTTTTCTTCTACTAAACGGCAGAAAACAGGCTTTGAATTCAGTGAACTTATTTTATTTGTTTTTCAATTCAGTGAACTTATTTTATTTTTTTTTTTTTTCAATTCAGTAAACTTATTATTTTTTTTTTAATTCATTAAATGTAATTTTATTTTTTGTAATTAACTGAACGAAAATGAAATTGAACGAATTCAGTAGTAAATTAATCCAGTAAGGAATTAATTCACTTTTTTCCCGTTCGTTTTATAAAATTGAACGCGTTCACCGGTAAATTTATTCATTTGATTTAATAAAAAGAACTATTGCAATTGAATTAATTCTTTGAATTTGTTGTTTGATGAACGCGTTCAGTTGAACGAATTCAGTGAATTTGATTGGTAGTGAATTCATTCAAAAAGGAATTAATTCTTCAAAGCTCTGATTAGTACTACATGAAACTTGAGAATTTTCAGATATATAGTATCATTCAAAAAAGTCATGTTTAAGCATGCCTTGTTAGCATCTACGTATTTTGAAAAATTTATAATATGTAACATTGTTCTTTTAGAGATGGTAAATTATCTAAAAAATATAAATATATATCATTTTAGTACCGTAAGTGTCAAAAAAGTACAATTTGTTTTTCTGTTTGGTACAAAATCAGCCAACTTTGTGTAGAATGTAAAACAAAACGAATTGCCGAGAACAAGCAATTCCGTACCAATTACCACTCTTCTTTCCCCTCTCTCCAACAAACTCAAGAATTGCGCAACAAAAGTTGCTGTGTGTGAAATGGGACTTTGAATTCAGAAGTTTGAATATATATTCATTAGGGCGGGTCGATTTAATAATCGCCCATGGCTCAGTGAAAATCGTATTCTAGGGATCAAAATAAGAAACTTTGCCGAAGGAACCATACCATAAAACCCCCCAACTGTTGACTTTTGTCCCGTAGGGTCAAGTTTTGAAAAATCCCACTTTGACCCATTTAGAGTGCCCCAATCGAGTCCAAATGTATGACCGACCCCCACTAACTTTGGAGGGCCGATCCACCCATGCCAGTGGCACACCCCCTGGAACTCCCCTGGGGGGTTCCCCATACAAACATTTTAAAAAATCACCATTTTTGGCACTTTATTTTATTATTTTTTATTTATTTTATTTATTTTTATTATTTTATTTATTTTTTCTCTTTAGAAATTTATTTAGTCAGAACATATGTAAATGAAAAAATTAATTTAACTTAGTAATAGAAAAGAAAATAAAAAAAATTACTGTTTGAAGTCTTTTTTGCTTTCAAGTCTGGGCAATTTCGCACGGCTCTCTAATGTCGTCACCATAACAGCCTCTACATTTTCCGGTATAACTCGTTTGGAAACGCTAGCTAGCAATTGAACATAGTAGAATTCGTTTTAGAGGTATGGTTCCTTCGGCAAAGTTTCTTATTTTGATCCCTAGAATACGATTTTCCCTGAGCCATGGGCGATTTTTTTGCCTCCCCACAAATCGACCCGGCCTAATATTCATATATTGTTACAGAAACTTATAATTATAGAGATAAGACTTCAGAACCTGCACTACTGACCGGTACACAGTGGTTCCCAACCCAAAAAAATGGCGAAGATTATGGATCTTCTAAACTACTGATCCAATCGAAAAAAAAACTGTTCACAAGAACTGAAGAGAAAGATCTAGGCTTTTAGAAACTTAGTATTGTAGCCACCCTGTTTTAGCACAGGGTGTACTACAGGGTGTCATAGTTGAACATCTCGGGTATACAAAAGCTTTATGGTCGTACAACTTTTACAAATACGAACCGATTTTGCTGATTTTAGACTTTTTTTAATCTAGATCACATGATAAAGAAACCGTATGCTTCAAGTACCAGTATTTAACTTCGAATTTCAAAATCTGGATTTTTTACCTTGGCATTTTTTTTTATTACCAGAAAGAATGTTTGAAATTTTGTTGTGTGATTGCCATGACCTTTCTAAATTTCAGAATGAAAATTATTTTCAATTATGTATCTTAAGCCGTTTAGCAGTGATAGATTTTTAAAATCAAAACTTTTAAGTGCGTCCTGAAAATGCAAAAGGGGATTACTTAATTTTTTTTAGATAAATTTTTTGAATTTTAAACCTAAAACAAACATGTTCCAAAAGATTTGCATCTAAATTTCTCGCCGCCTGCTCACAAACACCGACAGAGGATAAAGTCATATTTTGAAAAGCATTTTTTTATTTGTAAAAAAAAAAATATTGTATATAAAAATTATTTATTTTTGTAAAATTTAATTATTTTTTTTCAATTAAAAAGTAAACAATTGGCATTCGTTACAAAAATCGTTTCGTTACTGTTAATTTATTTATTTATTTTTAATAACATAAAACTTCATTCTTAATCTCTATATATCATACATGGGCAAATGCGGCCCCACGCATGCGGCCCGTCAACCAATTTGGTGCGGCCCTTCACTAATTTTAAAGCAATCAAATTTCTTTTTTTTAATTTTAAACAAAATTAAAAAAAAATTAAATTAAATAAAAAAAAAGTAAAATCAGAATTTAAAAAAAAAAATACAGAATATAGAAAACAGCGATAACAAAATAAACATTAAATGGAGCTTTAAAAAAATTTCACCGGTCAACAAATATCGACTTTTTTGCACAGACTTCCTCTAAAACTTTTTAAAGTATTTTCGCCTCCTACGTACGAATTTTTAGTGAAAAATTCCTTCTTCTTTATTTAAACCTTAAGCCTGGAAAAAATATTTTATGGCTCAATATAAAAGAACTTAGGAATCTCTTAGTTTTTTATAGGTTTGAATTCAAAAATATACCTTTCATTTTAGGAAATTTTTAAGGCCGTTCTACGGACTCCGTAAGGATCGCTAAAATTTACTTTTGGGAATTGCTCTTGAAGCACTTAAAATTGGTAAAACAGTTAGACACAATAAAATTTTATTCATAAATTTATAGAAATAAAGCTGTGAAAATAACAAAACAATTAGTAGTTTTTCTGCTATTTTTACAGGTTTATTATTTAAAAGTGACTTTGCAGAAATTTTTTTGCCGATTTTCGCTAAATATTAGTAAAATTAGAGCAAAAAAAAAACCTGTTAAATATAATATAGTAATCCTGCTAAAATCAACAGAAATTATGACGAAAAATAGTAGACTGCTGATTTCATAAAAATAGATTTTTATTCTCTCAAAACAATTAAAAATTAGAAATTTATTAATTTAGTTCGAGGCCAATTTCCTTATTATGAATTAACATAATAAGTACTTTTTTCAAAAACTGCTATTTTTCTTCATCAGGATACTCTCCTGACAAATACTTCACAGAGTTTTTGCTTTTAAAAACCTCTACACTTTCAGGAATGAAAAGACGATCGTTTCGGGGATTTTCCAGGCCCCCTTCATGAGGTTTCTTTAGAAAGTGGTGGCGGTAGTGCAATGCAATTTGAAGCATCAAAATCTCATATTAAATGTAGTCTGCTACGTCAATTTTTTAAAAAATTAAAACCCAACATTTTAACAATTAAAAGCTTTCTTTGAGTTTGATAATTATACAAATATACAGCAAAATTTGTTGATGATTCCAGCAGAGTAATTTTTTTATTTTAATTAACTAAAATTTAGCTGAAATATAACTAAAACTCTGTATATTAAACAGGTTTATTTTTGCTATTTTTATCTCATTAATATTTAGCAAAGAAAATCTGCTTCTTTCTGCAGTTTTTTATGCTAGGTAATTTTTAGCAGCTTTAGCAAAACTTTTTACAGACTTTTTTCTATAAGTGCACTTATTTGATCAACCAGTCCACTTTTGACGGGATTATACCGCTTTCTAAAGTCTTGCAGGCGGCAGCCTTGAAATTTTATCCCGTTTTTAAAGCAAACAAATCCGCCTTATCCCAATTTTTTAATATGTTATTCAACTTTTGAATATAGTTTTCATAATTTATTTTTTCTAGAGTTCCCAGCCAGCAAACGAGTCCAAAAAGGAATTAGAAAAGTGCTCAAAATATATTATTAAACTTTCACTTGTATGAAAGTGCTGCATTAAGAAGGGCTTTTTTTATTAAAAAATCACTCAAAGAAATATTTAAAAAAATTCTTTAGGCTAAAAAATTAATTTTTTTGAGTCGTTTTTGAATTGCTCACAAAATGTTCAAATTAATTTATATTTTTGAGTCGTTTCTGAATCACCTTTGGATTTAAAAATTTCCCTCAAATGTTTGTTCCTTTTATGATTCATTTTACTAAGACTGACTAACGAGCAATTTTTTACAAATAAGTTTAAAATTTAAAAAATATGTGCGTTTTTGAATAATTTTTGATTTACAGAATAAGAACCATAAAAGTATCCAAATTTTTAGGCTAGGTTATGAGTCTTGTGATTGAAATTTTAAAATTTAAGAATTAGCCCTGGTTTATGTATCATGAAAATGGTCTAAACGAAAGCAAAATAACGAAAATTTGTTTTTGTTTCCCATGTAATTTTGTCGAAAGTAACTGTCAATTTCTATCGTTTAGACTTAGACAATGCCTTAATTTAATGCAATCAGAGCCTGAGAGGTTTGATATTTGTTATACATTTTCGATACGAAAATGTTGTTGACCTATGAGTTTTAAATATCATTTACATTCACATTTTCGATAAAAATTATATTTTTCCACGTTTTGTATCAAAATTATGTTCGCCACTTAATTCTTGTTACACATTCCAATAAATAAAACTAGGGATCAAAATCCATTAAGTAAATTTAAAAATATTTAAAAATTGAAAACTATATTTTCGAAGATTAATTCGACAAAGTTTTTTGACTTCAGAGGGGTTACCGCGTAACTCGATTCGAATAAAAATTGTCGAATTCGTAAATTTTCTACCTTCGTAAAAAGGAAAGTTTAAGCAAAAATCTTACTTTTTGAATTTTTATGTGTAGTGTAAAAGTTTTAGGATAAAAATAAATTAAAAAGTAGAATTTTTATACAAAATTATACTTTTAACAATATTTTCGAATTTTCGAATCGAGTTATGCGGTTACCCCCCAGATTTGCATTAAGGGCAATATATTTGGATCCAAAATCATAAAAAATTTTGATGTACTTCTCCGCAATATTGACTCATAAAGTATTTTTCTGGGTGAGGGAATAAAAAAAGAAAGACCCACAACTAGAAGGCTATTCAGTGGACCTTTTTTGACTTTAGATCCGGGCTTAGGAAACCAAAATACTCAAAAAAAAAGGTTTTAGCAGAAGGCTGTACAAAAAAATAATTTTTGTCGAGTAATGTATTAATTGGTGCGGCCCTCAGTAAGTTTGTGAAATCCCAAATTTGGCCCTTCAAGCCATTTATGTGCCCATACCTGCTATATATAAAAGAATAACGTGACTGGCTGAATGACTGACTGACTGACTCAACATCGCCCAGCCCAAACCGCTGAAGCTAGAAGTTGAAATTTGGTATGTAGGTTCCTCTTTCGGCGTAGACGTCCGCTACGACGGGATTTTTGGAAATTCCTACCGGAACGGGCAAAAAGAGGGAAAGTTTCCCCCTTGACGGCCTGCCAAAACCCCTTTGGCTAGAAAGCTGAAATTTTAGATATGTGTTCCTTGGAGTAGGGGCTAACTTTTCTAGAAAGTACTCTCAAGAATTTTGGACAGGGACGTTGTTAAAATGGGGGTTAAAAATGGGAAAAGAGCCCCCCTTGACGGCCTGTCCAAACCGCTGGAGGTAGGAAGTTGAAATTTGGTATAAAGGTTCCTCCACATTCGTAGACATCCACCAAGATGGGATTTTTTTTGAAATTTTTACAGGGAGGGGCAAAAAGGGGAAAAAGTCTCCCCCTTGACGGCCTACTCAAACTGCTGGAGCTATGAAGTTGAAATTTGGTATTTAGGTTCCTCGACCGGTGTAGACGTCCGTTGAGACGGAATTTTTGGAAATTCTTATCGGGAGGGGCAAAAAGGGGACAAAAAAGTACCCTTTTCCAAAAAAGTACATTTTTCCAAAAAAAGTACCTTTTTCCAAAAAAAGTGCCTTTTTCCAAAAAAGTACCTTTTTCAAAAAAGTACCTTTTTCCAAAAAAGTACCTTTTCCCAAAAAAAGTACCTTTTCCTAAAAAAAGTACCTTTTTCCAAAAAAAGTACCTTTTTCCACAAGAAGTACCTTTTTCCAAAAAAAGTACCTATTTCCAAAGAGTACCTTTTTGAAAAAAAAGTACCTTTTTCCAAAAAAATACCTTTTTCCAAAAAAAGTACCTTTTTCCAAAAAAAGTACCTTTTTCGGAAAAAGTACCTTTTAGCAAAAAAAAATTTTTCCTAAAAATAACTTTTTCAAAAAAGTACCTTCTTACAATAAAGTACTTTGTAAAAATAAAGTATCTTTTTCCAAAAAATTTCGCTTTTTCCAAAAAATTCCATTTAAAAAAATATAATTTCACAAAAAGTACTTTTTTCCTCCCCCCACGGATATCTCCACTAAAACAAGGTTTCTTGATATTCGGCATAGACGTCCACTAAGACGGGATTTTTGGAAATTCCTACCGGAATTTCCAAATATATTCGGCATAGACGTCCCCATAGACGGTTTCACAAATTGGAAAAGTGTCCCCCTTAACTGCCTGCCCAAACCACTGGAGATAAGAAGTTGAAATTTGGCATAAAGGTTCCTCTACTGTAGTAGACATCGACTAAGTTTGTATTTTTGGAATTGCCTACAGGATATCCCAAAAGGAAATTCGGTATGTGAGTTCCTCCTTCTGTGTAGGCGTCCGCTTAGACGGAATTTTTGAAATTCCTATCGGGAGGGAGATAAGGGGAAAGTATTCTCCTTGACGGCCTGCCCAATAACGGTAGTCAGTTGAAAGGGTTTTGAATCGATAACGGTATTTTAGCGGTATTGCCTGCCAACCCTGTATATATTCTAATATTTAAACTGCAGGTAACGAAGCACCGGTGGAAGAAACCGACGCAGTAAATTTTACAACTGAATTTGTGAATTTACTTGAATTGCCTTTACATAAACTGGAATTAAAAAAAACTTCAATGTACGCTAACAACGTAGATACGTAGTTTTGCCCGCTATCTTCAATATTATAAATCGCTTGCCAATCCTGCTTTACACTCAACCAAAAAGTCTGTAATGGCTACTGAAAATTTTGCTGTTATTACGGAAAATTTAACTGTTTTGAGGCCAGCGGTATTTTTTGCTAATTTTAGCAACCATTGTCTGCTGATCTGTAGTACAATAAAATTAGTAGAAAAAATTAGTAGCCGCGACTAAATTTTAGTAAAATTTATGTAAACTGCAATTCAAAATCGATTTGCTAAAATCAGTTAAAAACTTACTAAATATCATAATTTTAGTACATACAATGAAATTAGTATAAATACTTAGTTGCAGCTACTAAATTTCAGTAAATTGTGGTAAACTGTAATTTAAAATCAATATGCTGAAATTAGCAAAAAAGTGTACTAAAAAATAAAAAAACTGTAAAATCTTAAAAAAAAAAAAATAATAATTTTTTTCTTTCTATTTATTTTCTTTCTATTGTATAATTACTTCATCGTACTTGAAATTTGGAGTCAAAATTGCAAACGGTTCTCCAGTTATTAGCTTTTTATGCATTGGAGATACAATAAAATTTTCTGAGTGTTATTTCCAAACTAAGAATATATCAATAGTAACAAATATAAACTAAAAAAGAATTGTAAAAAATAAAAAAAAATAAAAATTGTTTAAATTAGTATATTTTTCTGTTAAATTTAGCACTCGCTTTTGAAAAATTAGTAAAAAGTTTTTCTGAAATCAGCAGCGAAAATTAGTAAAAAATCCGCAATTTGTAATAAGAGAATAGCAAAAATGATTACTAAAAAAATAAATTGTACTCAAAATCAGTATAAAAATAGTAAAGTGCGATTGGAAACTGTTTACAAATTTTTTTACTAACTTTTTTATATGAGTGTACGTTATTTGTTTTCATTCAAAACAGAAATGAATAAAACTACTTACGGGTCTATCTACCTAAGTTCGCACTTCACCAAATTATCTTGACATTTGTAATGGATTCATTAATAACAATCCATGATTTCATGAGAAAAAGTGATCATATATTTATTTATTTTAAACCCATTGTTGTGTCAATGGGTTATTATAAAAACTGTACTTTAAAAAAACAAAGCGAATTTACCCACCCAACCACGAATACGACCTATCTACGCCGAGGACTTGAACAACAGACAATTAGTTGTTACATGCTCACGTGTTGGTATACTAAATGATTTATTTATATAAAAATGAAGAGGCAAAAAATAGTGTTTGTACTTAAACATTACAATAAATTTACCTTAAAAATTATTTTATCTTAATAACAAATATTGTGTTTTATTTTATCAAAAAGAAATTTAATTCTAAACTTTAAGGCACGCTAACAACGTAGCGGGCTTCGCCCGCTCTCTTTAATATTATAAATCGCTTACCAACCCTGCTTTAAATGTTTTTTTATTTTCATTCAAAACACAAATGAACAAAACTATTTACGGGTCCATCTACCTATGTGCGCACTTTACCAAATTATCTTGACATACACACGTATATTAGGGGGGGCGCCACGAATACGACTTATCTATAATAAATTTACCTTAACAATTATTTTACCTTAGCAACAAATATTTTGTTTTATTTTATATAAAAGAAATTTAATTCTAACCTTTAAGGCACGCTAACAACGTAGCGGGCTGCGCCCGCTAGTGTTTATTATTTTAAATAGTTTTTAATATATTTTTGTATATTAATAAAGAAGACTTATTAATTTACACAGTGCAACACGAAAAAATATAACCATATACGGCACCACTACGTGATAAAAGATCCATGTCTTCCAGTTTTGCCCCAAGTCATGCACTTTTTTTTTATGGCCCGCCAAAGATTTGGGGCCTCGGTGTCATTTTTGCAAAAAAGTGATAATTTTCTCAGGCTCATATCTTGCAAACCGTTCGGAATTTTGATTTACTCTCTGAGGCAAAGTTGTAGCTCTTGTCATAAAAAAACAAAAATTGTGAACAAATAAAATCAAAAAAACTTCATCTTCAAGATTAAAATCGCAAAAAACTTTTTTTTACCTTTTTTCCCCTGTTCAGGTCCATAGGTACCAAACCGTTCAAAATTCAAGAAAACAATCAACTACAAAAATGTACATAAGATCTCAATTAATTTCTAGAACATATGAACTTCCTAGGAATTATTCTTAACACCGTTTAGGTAGCGCTTAGGTAGCCGCAAAAGTGAAAAATTTCAAGAAAATTTCTTAATTTCATTTGTTTGTCCTTTACTTCAACATTGAGATACTATGCTACACTCATAAAAAAAGCCCGTACAAATAGTTAAAATTTCTGCTAAAATAACAGAAAATAGTACCTGAATTTGCGCCAGCAGAAATTTCAATAATGTTGAGAATCATGGTCTGCTAAATTTAAGTAAGCTAAATTTTAGGTAAAAAAGTTAGTTCAAATACAATAATTTACAAGAAATGTTATTTACTCAGCTGAAATCAGCACATGTATTCTGATAAATTTTAGTTGGTTAAAAACAGGTAAAAAATTCAGTTAACATTCAAATATTTAGAAGAATGTTCGTTTAATAGAAATGAAAGTGGGACAGTTGAAATCAGCAAAATATGCTGCTAAAATTACAATCACTTTTTGTTATTAATTGAATAAAAACAAATTCATGTAAATATTGTTAATTTTATTTTCGAAAAATTACATAATCCAAAAACACTATTTGCACTAAATATCACTTTTATTTTCTTGCCAAAAAGTGTGCCAGTGGAAGTTGTATTATTTGGTTCCTTTTTTCGTCTATCTGCAGGTAGAATTTAGATGAAATAATTAGGGCTGAAATAAAAGAAAAACAATAACATATTTAATAGTATTCCCGTAAATAAATATAGTTTATATTATAAAACAAACCTCATTATTATATTTCTTCAATACAATTTTTAACTGCGAAATGTTGATGTCCAATATACACTCATAAAAAAAAGTTAGTACAAAAGCCTGTTAAACGCGTTTTAATTCAGTTGAACTAATTTTTCCTGTTGTTTTCGTTTAAATCCGTTGTTTAGCTAAAATTGTTAGTTATTCAATTTCACCACAAAAAAATATTTGTGCTGTACTTGAACTAATTTTTCCTCCTGATATTTAGTTATTTTTTTATAAATGATTTTGACAATTTATCAGCTAATATAGATAAATTTGTCGGCAACTTTTTTAATATTTGTGTTTTCAAAAGAAAACGATAGAGGCGCTAGTGTATAGTGATTGATTGTGCTTGATGGTGAAGTGTGTATTGGTGTGTTTGCCGACCAATACAAATTAGAAAATTTATAGTTAGTGTATTTTAATGTGTGTGATGAGTCGTCACTGATGACGCTTGCCGATACAAATAAAAATTATATGGCGCTTGCTAAGAAAGTTCTATTAAATAAAATAATATGGTAAGAGCATGTTTTCTCTTGTTTATGTTAGTCAGCAAAGGAACGCAAAAGAAAACGGAGGTATACTGGACATTAACATTTCGCAGTTAAAATTGTATTAAAAAAATAAAATAATAATATAAACTATATTTATTTACAGGAATACTATTAAATATGTTATTGTTTTTCTTTTATTTCAGCCCTTTAACATTTTCTTCTAAATTCTACCTCCAGGTAGACGAAAAAAGGAACCAAATAATACAACTTCCGCTGGCACACATATTGGCATGAAAATAAAAGTGATATTTAGTGCAAATAGTATTTTTGGATTGTGTAATTAATTCGAAAATAAAATTAACAATATTTACAATAATTTGTTTTTATTCAATTAAAAACAAAAAGTGATTGTAATTTTAGCAGCATGTTTTGCAGATTTCAACGACTAACTTTCATTTCTATTAAACGAACATTCTTCTAAATTTTTGAATGTTAACTGAATTTTTTACCTGTTTAAAACCAACTAAAATTTAGCAGAAAACATGTGCTGATTTCAACGGAGTAATTTTCATTTCCATTAAACAACATTTCTTATAAATTATTGTATTTGAACTAACTTTTTACCTAAAATTTAGGTCACCTAAATTTAGCAGACCATGATTCTCAACATCATTGAAATTTCTGGCGCAAATTCAGGTACTATTTCCTGTTATTTTAGCAGAATTTTTAACTATTTGTACGGGCTTTTTTTTATGAGTGTACCTGTTTTCTTTTGCGTTCATATTATTTTATTTACTAGAACTTTCTTAACAAGCGCCATATTATTTTTATTTGTTTTGGTAAGCGTCATCAGTGATGACTCATCACACAAATTAAAATACACTAACTAGAAATTTTCTAATTTGTATTGGTCGGCAAAGTCACCAATGCACACTTAGGTTAACAAAAAAACCATCAAGCATCATCAAGCACTATACACTAGCGCCCCTATCGTTTTCTTTTGAAAACACAAATATTAAGAAAGTAGCCAACAAATTTATCTATATCTATATAGTTGATACATTGTCAAAATCATTTATAAAAAATTTACTAAATATCAGGAGGAAAAATTAGTTCAAGTACAGCACAAATATTTTTTTGTGGTGAAATTGAATAACTAACAATTTTAGCTAAACAACGGATTTATACGAAAACAACAGGAAAAATTAGTTCAACTGAATTAGAACGCGTTTAACAGACTTTTGTACTAACTTTTTTTATGAGTGTATTATTACAAAAATAATAAAAAAATATTCGTATTATGTTTATAACGTTGACGGCCCTGGACTTGCAAATCGCACTCTCTTAAGTTGTGGATCCAAATCGTCGTCCGAATCGTCCGAATCTGACTCTGATTCAGAACTTATCGTGTCCACAGGCACGTTGCTTCCAGACTGCCCTCCATCATCAGCTTTTCTTCTTCAAATACTTCATTAACATCATACAGGGTGATCTTGTGACTCCACCAACATACCTGAAATGAATTAGAAAAGAAATCAAAAAAGGAATGCAAAACAATGCATCAATAAAATTGATATTACCTCTGCAAGCAATGCGTCGAGTTTTTTGCCTTTGTACCGTTTTTCCATGGGCATTGTGGTTTGGTGAAACCGTTCTCCTTGTTCATCGGATTCGGTAGGGAGTTGTTTGATAAAATCGTCAAAATGAAAATGAAGAAAATGCAGCTTTAAGGAATGAGTAGAGCAAATTGTGTTACTCCATTTGATACCGATTATGAGCCCCAACAGGGAAGAGATGGACCACAACTAATAACACAAATCGTCACCTAAAATTCAAAATAACGTATCATCAAAAAAATCAAAATCGGGTTTTTGATTGATTACGATTCACTACATCATATTACATATCTGTACTAAATTTTAAACTACTATTGTCAGAAATAAGCAAGTTATAACCAAAATTTATAATAACGTATCATCAAGTACAAAATTTTCTCAAACAAAATAACGTATCATCACTCCTGTTAAAAAAAAACAGAATATTAGAAAATTCAAATTTTGAATTTTTTTTTGAAAATATATTGTTTTGTTTAATTTCAATTTAAAAAATTATTCCAAAAATATATTTTTATTTAAATTTTTATTTTTCATACAGATGTAGTTTAAAAACAGTATATACATATTTATATTTTAATGTTAATCCAGATTTGAAAATTTTGTTTCAATATCTCAAGAATTAATATAGTTTTTTGCTCTTCATGTAAACTTATGAAAGGAGATGCGACGTTATTTTGTAAAAAAAAAATAAAACAAAAATAAAAACTATATAAATCAACCATTGGTCGTCAAAGGGTTAAACAACTTTAATAAATTTCCCTTTTTTGTTCAAACTAATAGTTATTTTAAATTAGAGCAATGAACATTTTACTAATTATCAAATTTATTTCACATTTTAAACGTTTGTTTCACGTTATATTAAAACATTATCATTGATGATACGTTATTTTGTTTCAGAAAACAACAAATCAAAATAACGTAAGACACATAACTTTAAAAATTCTTTCAAAAAGCATTTTTTTCCATTTAAAATGGATCTGTTTTCGTATTTTAAGGCAGTTAGAAAAACATTTTTTTATATCTCAGATATTTTGAATTTTATAACGTTTTTTGCTTCTCCTGTAAACTTCTAAAAAGTGATGTTACGTTATTTTGCATTTTAGGTGACGAAATGGAAATGGATACAAATTATTCACTTTATACCTATAAGTTAATCCTTATTAAACACATATACTCCCTATAATAAATATGGGCCCCTCCAGGTTCAGATCCCGAAGTGGAAATTTTAAGTTATATTTTAACAGGAATTTGAAGTTAAATCAGGTAAAATTTCTGCTGAATTCAGCTCAAATTTCCTAGCTAATTTAACTAAAATTATCCGTATATTGAGCAGTATGTAACATTTAGCTTACCTAAATTTAGCAGACCATGATTTTCAACTTCACTAAAAATTCTGCTGGCGCAAATACGGGTACTATTACCTGTTATTTTAGCAGAATTTTGAACTATTTGTACGGGCTTTTTTTATGAATGTACGTATACTTTATTGCAATGCATTTTTGAAAAGGGTTGCGGTATTTCTTAAATTTATTTTTTTATTACCATTTTGTAAAAAAACATGAAGAGCTAACAATTTATGTAGAAAGTCCGTTATATGATGCAAAATTGGCATATTTTTTTTGATAAATTTCCATGTATAAGACAGGTCCACTAAAAAAAAAGTCAGTAAAGTCAGCAAAAAATGTTGCTGTGTCAGCAAATTTTTAGTCAGCGTGCACATTTTTACCACAAAAAATAGTAATCTTAGCAAAAGTTTTGCTAACACTTAGTCGATTGCAAATGAAAAAAATCCTTGCTAAAATCACTGAACTTATTGCTGAATATTAGTAGACTGAAAAAAACTCAAAAAATTTGTAGATAAATTTTCCTTTAGTTAATTTATTTGCTGAAAAGCTGCGATATCTACATCCTGTCTATCTGGTTGTCGTCCACGCTATAGTAAACTTGATATACAAGACGTTTTAATAATTTTTCTACTAACTTATTTTTTTGAGTGTACTAGATAGGTCTGCATTAGTATGAGGGATAATATAATGCCGTGTTATGTGTTTACCTATTTGAACGTTGTGTATTTTTACAAGCCTGGTACAGAGTAACTATTCGATGTTCTATCGGTAAAAAAATACGTATTTTTAAATATATTTAGCCGTAGTAATTGTTAAAAGCAAGGACCGGAAACTTTTTATTTTTTGGTTTTTATCAAATATAATTATCGTAAAAGTATGAAAAAAAAAATTCCAACGTACAAAAAAATAAAAAGAATTTTTTTTCCAAATGTAAAATTTTTAATTAATTAATAATTAATTTGTTTGCAGATTGTACTCAAGCTAAAATTTTATAAATTGAAAAATAAAAACTGTTTTTCTTAATAAAGAAACTTTTTTTTCTACGAAAAAAACTTTTCTTTTTTTGTACAAAAACTTTTTTTATATTTCTTCTTTTTCTTTTTTTGTTTGGAGTTGAAAATAAAAAAATATCAATTGTATAAAAATATAATTTGTAAATTTTTTTTTTCTTTTTTTATAAAGATAAATATATTTTCAATTTTGGATGAATATAAAAAAAAAATAATTTAGAAATTTACTTTATTTTGAACAGAATACTTTTTTATTTCTTGATGAAAACTTAAAAATAAAGTTTTTTGTTTGTAAAATCCGGTGCCTGGTTAAAAGAGATAATTTAAGTTAGGCTATCATGGAGATTATATTGTAATTTGGAGATTATATTGTAAAAACGGGAATTCCCGGGAATCCCGCCCTTTTTTCAATCCCGCAAACCCGGGAATTTTGTGCGGGATTTCCCGGGATTTCTTTTTGTTCTTTAACAGAAGTTTTAGCTAGTATATTAAAATTTTTGAAGCTTTATTTAAATTAAAAACATTGATTGTTTTAAAAATAATTTAAATAAAAAATATTTAAAATTAAAAAATGCGATTTAAAATTTAATAAACTGAATTAGTAGGTATAAAAAATATTTAGGCCGAGTTTTTTGGGTTTAGTTAAACCGAAAACAAATTTTATTAGTCATTATTAGGGCAAGTAATTTCATGCAAATGCATGTTTTTTCTCGATAGTGCAAAACTAATATATATTAAATATTTATCCGAATTATCAAATATTAGAACAAAATGGCATCGATTTTTAGTTGCATATTTTAGCATATTTTGTCAAAAATGCATGTTTTTGCATATATTGACTTTAAATGCATATTTCGTACCTTTTTAATGCATATTTTATTCTTTTTAATGCATATTTTAAATTTTTTAGTAACAACATAACCAATCAACTCGGTGTTTATTTAAAAAATATCTAAATTATATACCTTTTTATATTTCGAGGTGCTTAACTTTGGCAAAACTAAGTATTTTTTAGTACGTTTTTAATGCATATTTTTCTTTTTTAGCTGCATCTTTTAGGCGCATATTATCGTTTTTTAAGTGCATGAAATTCCTTGCCCTAGTCATTACCAAGTTTCAAATACCTCCAAAAAAAAACTCGGCATTAAAATTAAACAAAAAATAGTAATATTTTCGTATTTTCAATTAATGTGTTTTGTGTTTTTAGTAATTCAAATAATTTATATAAATTTCAATTGCTATTCCTTTATTTCAGTTGTATTTTTTAAATTTTATGTATTTGTGAGATTAAATATTGTTGACCTTTGTTGTCGTTATATTTTTAGTATTGTTTGGCTTTAGGTCATATGTTTTTAAAAAATAAAAATCCAAATATTTTGTATTTTATTTTTCAATATTTTATTTTGTAATTTTCTTCCGATATTTCGATTTGCATCGCAATCATTCTCTGGGATATTTAAAAAATATATTAAAAAATATATTTTTGAAAGTCACTGAGTTGAAAACTTCTCGCTGCTCTTAAAGCTACTATTATTTTTAAAATAATGCATCAGATGCTTTTTCGAATTATTTTGGATTTTTTATATGTTAATTTAAAATGCAACAATAAAAATTAAATATTTTTTTTAAGTAGTTGTGGCATAAAAAATTTTTATTCAAAAATACCAATTAAAGTTATAAAACTATTTAATAATATTTTAGTGTCTATTTTGATAAAAAGATTTAGACGATTTGCCTAAAAATTTATGTGAAAAATACTCAGTTTTAAACTTTTTTATAAAAATAGACGAATACTTCTGTATAAACCGCAAATTAATATTTAATTAATGTATTTCTAAGCGTTGTTTTAAGACGGCTATTTAAACTGTTAAACGAATCGAACTCGAAAAAGTGAAAGATATGGATATTTTATATTAAGCCCTTATTTCCGAACATATTAAGTAGATTTTCTCATGACTGCAACCAAAAGATGAACTTTGTCGTAAGTTATTTTAATAGAAATCGAGTTTTTCAAGTACAACATACGTCGGATATATTCATTTTCTAACCAGCGGGAATTCCCGGGATCCCGGGAAATTCTAAAAAAAAACCCGCTGTCCCGGGAAAGGAAAAAGTCCGGGTAAAGAAAAACCCTAATTGTAATATAATTCACTCTGTAAAGTAATTTGGGATAAACTTTCCGACCCGATCGGAAAAATAGAGAAACTTGTTTATACCATACCATTGTCTACTCATATGGTCAAAGATTAAAACCAGATAATATAGAAAACTTTTGTAAAATATATGAAAAAATATTAAAGGCTCGGATTTTTCTATATCTAAATTTATGAAAAAGGATCAAGGTTAAACAAGGAGATGACAATAGCTATTGATAAAAAAAAGTGGGCCGACCTAAAAAATTATGAAGAGGCTCAGATTAGGTCTAAGGCGAAACAGAAAGAAATTGTAAAAATGCACTCTGCTAATTAATTAAAGGATTCTTTTAAAGTTGTTTTCACACGTACACAGCCAAAGGAGACATAAAAAATTGTAGATGTCCTACCAGCTGCATCCAGTGGTTTAAGAAAAGCTTTTATTGAAAGAGGATGTGATATTCTACCCAGTAGTAAATCAATAAAAGAAACAAAAGCAAACATTTTAAAACCAATACCATCCCCTCTGCATGCCGCTATTGGAAGCACAAAAGTTCAACTATCACAATTACTTGATAATTCTGCTTCCAGAATTATATCCACACTAGTGGGGAAGATATTGACAGATTCAAAAACTCAGATGTTGATTTAATGTTCAAATGGGGCTGTATTGGCTCATCTGGAGTTTCCAAATACAGACAACCATCTGAAAACACAGAAATACATTTTATATATTTACGGCACCTTCGTGCCGTTAAGAATGCGATTATATAATAAATTACCTTCAACGTGATCGCCAAACGATATATGGAGTAACTAGCGGGCATAGCCCGCTATGTTGTTAGCGGGCCTTAAAGTTTAGGGGGGGGGGGGGGGGGGCGCAGACAATTTTTTATAAATTCGCTTTTTATTTAAAGTACAGTTTTTATAATAATAGCCTTCACCCAGCCACCACAAATAAATAATTCTGCACAACAATGGGTTTAAAATAAATAAATATTTGATCACTTTTTCTCATGAAAGTGGATTGTTAGTAATGAATCCATAATAAATTGCAATATACGTGTGTGTGTTAAGATAATTTGGTAAAGTGCGAACTTAGGTAGATAGACCCGTAAGTAGTTTTGTTCATTTGTGTTTTGAATGAAAATAAATAACGTAAAGCAGGGTTGGAAAGCATTTTATAATATTAAAAATAACGGGCAAAGCCCGCTACGTTGTTAGCGTGTCTTAAAGTTTTTTTTTTTTTTAATTCCAGTTTATGTAAAGCTAGACCTGGCAATTCAAGTAAATTCACAAATTCAGTTGGAAAATTTACTGCGTCGCTTTCTTCCACCGGTGCTTCGTTACATGAAGTTTAAATATCGGAATATATAAGTTCCATTCCTTTTCTAAGGTTTTTTCTCTTTAAGAAAATTTGTTTAACTTTTTGGAGAGTATGTTTCAATGCTACATAAGTTTCATATTCCGTGGATAGTGTTTGAACAGGTAATTCCCTCTTCCAATCCATTTGCATTGTCTATAATTTCAATTCCACTCGTTCAACGTTTATATCCTTTTCATTCCACTTGTGTAGTGTTTCAATTCCACTCGTTTCCTATTTAGTTTCTTAATTTTAGTGTTTCATATACACTTGTTCTTTAAGTTTTAGGTTTCTAGCTAAAGACGCAGACGTTAAGGGGGGGGGGGGCAATTTTCCCCTTTTGAACCACCATTTTTACCACGTTCCTGTCCAAAGTCCTAGAAATGTCTTGTCGATAAGTTAGCCCATACTCCAAGGAAAACATATTATATATTACAGGTTTCTAGCCGAAGGGTTCGGTTAGGCCATCAAGGGGGAGAATTATTCCGTTTTTACCCCTCCCGGTAGGAATTTCCAAAAATTCCGTCTTAGAGGACGTCTGCGTTGGAGGAGGAACCTACTACATACATAATTTTAGGTCTCTATATCCAGCAGTTTGGCCAGGCCGTCAAGGGGGAAGTTTTTTCCCTTTTTACCCCTCCCGGTATGAATTTCCAAAAATACCATCTTAGGGGACGTCAACGTTGGAGAAGGAACCCAAATACCGAATTTAAGATCCCTTGTTCCAGCAGTTTGGCCAGGCCGTTAAGGGGGAGACTTTTCCTGTTTTTGACCCTACCTGTAGAAATTTCCAAAAATCTCATCTTAGCGGATGTCTACAATAGAGGAGGAACTTTAATACCAAATTTCACCTTCCTACCTCCAGCGGTTTGGGCAGGCCTTTAAGCGGCACTTTTCGCTTCATTAATCCCCATTTTTGCAATGTCCCTGTCTAAAAAGCACCTTCCCGGTAAGTGAAGCCATACTCCAAGTAACATATGTTTTACATTTCAGGTTTCTAGCCAACTTTTACCATTTGTGCCCCTCTCGGTAGGAATTTCCGAAAATCCATCGACAGGGAATTTCAGCTTCCTAGTTCCAGCAGTTTCAGCAGGCTGTCAAGGGGGACACTTTATCTTTTTTTGTCGCTCCCGGTTGGAATTAGGCTGGAAGAGGAACCTAAGTACCGAATTTCAGCTTCCTAGTTCCAGCAGTTTGGACAGGTCGTTAAGGGGCAACTTTCCCTTTTTGAGCCCCCATTTTATAACGACCCTGTCCAAAATCCAAAAAAGTATCTTTCTAATAAGTTAGCCCTTACTCCAGGGCCTTTTCCCCTTTTTAACCCCCATTTTTACAACGTCCCTGTCCAAAATTCCAGAAAGTACTTTCCAGAAAAGTTAGCCCATACTCCAAGGAACACATATCTTAAATTTCAGCTTTCTAGCCAAAGGGGTTTTGGCAGGCCGCCAAGGGGGAGACTTTTCCCCTTTTTGCCCGTTCCGGCAGGAATTTCCAAAAATCCCGTCTTAGCGGACGTCTACGCCGAAAGGGGAACCTACATACAGAGAAACAAGCCGACCAAAATAATCGGCGGCGGCGGCGCAAGCAAAAAATCGGCGGCGGCGGCGGCGATTGAGGTTGAGCCGGATAAAAATCGGCGGCGGCGGCGCAACAAAATAATCGGCGGCGGCGGCGGCTTGATCGGCTGAAAACAACATTTTGTAATGTGATTTGAAAACGTTTAAGCTTTTTTACGAAAGATAGATATTTTACTATCACTCTATATGCCTTTACGTTTTTTGCCATTACTCTTACCTGACCATCTCTCAAAGATTTGTACGAATAATCTTCCAGGTTTACTATTTTTGAAAAGTTATTCATCATCGCTCTTATATCTGAAACATTTGGAATAATTATTGGAGGCGGTTTTTCTTAAGAAAGCTCTTTGTTAGCATTATCGTTAATATAATTATCATCATCATTATTGTCTACATCACCTAGTGTCTTGACATGCAATAAAATGATAGCAAGCAATTGTCAAAATGCTCTCATCTCAAGTGAAGACACTCAATTTCAATTTTATTGCAATATCATGATATCGCTGACATGCCATCGGTTCTTGCAATGATGCCAGAGATCAAATGTCACTTTTAGTTTTCATTTTAATTTTGTAATAGAAAAACAACAAAAAATTTGGTAAAAAGGAATGGAAAAGTGTTTAGTTTTTTATTATTTGTCGGTAAACATTAATGTTTCATAAAATTTGGTGTTTTTCGAAGAAAAATCTATGATATTTCTTATCCATGAAATGGTCAAGTGTTCTCCACCACTCTGCAATTGATATCATTTTGACGTTTCGCTGCAATGGTTTTGACATTTCATATCATATAATTTATTGCATTTGAAGACACCAGGTCAAGTGCAGCAAACATGTTGTTGCTAGTAGGTACTTGGTATATCATCATTGGGGCAAGGAATTTCATGCACTTAAAAATGAAAAATATGCGCCTAAAATATGCGGTTAAAAAAGAAAAATGTGCACTAACAATATAAGAAATATGCACTACAAACTATAATTTTTGCAAAAATAATGCACTTTAAAACTTAAAAATATATTTAAGTTAGTTATTTTGCAAACAGACACAGAACTCGAAGATTTCCCATAGGTCAATAAAGTTTTAAAAATGTTTTTTTTTATTGAATCAAAATATGAAAACGTATCAATTTTTTATATTTTTTTACAAAATAAAAAATGCTAGTAAAAATGAAAAATATGCACAAATATGCATTAAAAAGCACAAAATATGCATTAAAAAGCCACTAAATATTCATTTAAAGTCGAAATATGCAAAAACATGCATTTATGTCAAAATATGCAACTACAAATAGATGCCAGTTTGTTCTAAATTTGATGAGTCAGATAAATGTTTAGTCCATATTAGTTATGGACTATCGAGAAATAACATGCATTTGCATGGAATTCCTTGCCCTAATAATTATTGTTGGTAGTTTTTGTTATTTTGATTGCATGCTTAACTAATTCTAATGATCGATTTTTTCGTCGTTTTGTTTTCAGCGACTGTCTACCAGACAATATCGCTTTCTTCAGTAGACTCGCTGCTACTATCCATTCTGCTGTAACAGCAGAGGATTAGTATAGCAGAATATTTATCCCTTTGTTTACTACTTAATAATAAGTAATAATTTGTCTGGCCGAAATAAAATCGCCAGATCTGACGAGAAAATCGCCGTTATGGCAACACTGACTATATTTAACAAATGGTCCTAAATATTTAATATAACATACAAGTTTTATTTAATAAATTATAAACATACCCTTTTAGTACCAAGTCCTTTTCGTTGAAACACAACTTGCAAAATTTTAATTTTGCCAGCATATTTTTTTGCCAATGTAAAGGGCTCCAAAGTAATCTCAACATTGGGAAAATGTAACCCCCTTGGAACTCAAAACAATTTTTGCCTCTTATAGAATTTTCAGACAATTAAAGCATACTGTGAATCAATTTGTTTTTATTTATTCTTTTTAATTTTAACAAATTAAGGAATAAATAAAGAACATAGAAAAAATACATATCGATTGATTTAAGAAATTAAACTTGTTTGAAGACTTTTGAATGGAGGCTTTGTTAGAAAGTTTGGGCAGGATGCACATATCTTGTAGGGATCCATTTGAATTAGATGCCCAATCAATAATGTCCTTAAATGATGAAATTGTGTGATCAATTCGAACATTGGTTTGAGCATTTTATCAGTAAAAGTGTCCTTTTCTAAATATTATAGAATTTTACAATATCTTTTATTTTTACTTGTTTATTTATTTGTTACAAAATGTTTAATTTATCCAAAATATTCAACTGGACCATTTTTAAAAATATATTTTAGAATTGAAAAAATATATATGGGTGATATCAAAAAATGTGATAAAATCCATGTAACCAGCTAATTTCAAATGCATGGATTACATTTGAGTTATATATTTCGATATATATCAGCGCATTGTCACCTGTTTTACAAAATTTATAACAATCTGACCAATTTTTGGTTAACACATAAAATTTGTAACCAATTTTATAGGCCAAATGTAAACTCCGTAACCAGTAACTCATAAGGTTTTTTAACTTTAATAGCTTATATTTTAATAATCAATGAAGCTAAACACTAACTGTAAGAATTTATATGAAGAGGAGAAGTAACGCTTTTAACAAAAATTAATAAATTTTACAAACTTTTTCGTAATCTATGCTAACTCGACTTCAATTCTGTAACGATTTTTCGTCATAATTTTTGATAAAAATGCATACACCAAATACATATATTGAGTTTTAAATGCAAAGTTAAGCAGCTATGTTTTTTTATTAATTGATTTTTTACACATCTGCAAAGAGTTACATTCTGAAGTATTATATTAACCCATGAAGAACTTTTTTTTAAAAAAATTTTTTCACAGTATAAATTTACATAAGCTTTTATAGCTTAAAAAAATTATATGTATTTATAAAAATTTACCACTAAATTCATAAACGCTTTGTAAAATTATAGGAGGTTTATTGAACAAATTTTGTATGAAAATGACGTTTTGTAAACCTGATATAACTTTAAAAAGCATTTATGAATTGAAGGGTTAATATTTAGAAGATTTTAACTTTTTCCTCTTCATATAAAAAAATCGTTTTTAGCTCTGGTTGTTCAAGTTTAATGAATTAGTAAATTCTTTTTAAAAAATATATTTATTTTTAAATTTTTTATATTTGAAAATTGATACTTCCAGCCGAAATGAGCCGAAAAAAATCGGCGGCGGCGGCTGAGGCAAAAATGACCGGCGGCGGCGGCTTAAACGGCTCACGGCGGCTGGCTTGTTTCTCTGCCTACATACCAAATTTCAACTTCCTAGCTTCAGCGGTTTGGGTTGGGCGATGTTGAGTCAGTCAGTCAGTCAGTCACGTTATTCTTTTATATATCGTTAGCTGAAATGCAAAACCACGTAACTAACACTATACTATAATTATGAAACAAAAAATATTATATATTGAAAAATAAATGGAATTTTGGTAATCAAATATCGCAGATTTTCTAAATATAGACTGATTAATTCATTTCTGGAATAAAAGTAATAATTTATTAATGTTTCAAAGAGTTAAGTTAGTTACGCGCTTTTGAACTCGTATTTTCTTAAACAAAAACACGTAACTACAATGAAGTTTTTTTAAGTTTCAAAGAAAATTTTGTTTTGCATTCATAAAATGTAGAATAAAAGAAGTTGTTCTCTTGTTATTTAATATATCGCTTTATATATTTATTATTATTTTTTTTTTTATAAATAAGAAAATAAAAAATGATTTACAAAAGCTAAACATAATTAACAACAATAACTACAATACAAATAAAAGAAAAAATTAAACCTTTACTTCTCAAATGGAATTTCATTGTAATAATAATGACAATCGGGTGGAAGAAATGGTTTAAGGTCCTGAAGATGTTGCCATTTTTTGCTTGAAATTTTTATTCTTTGTAAATGCAACTTCAAAGTTTCAAACGCTTTTAAATTGTTTCCAATTCTTTGTGGAAATTTCTTAAACTCATCTGTTGCACTTAATTTAAAATAAATTACTCCAGGGGATCATACGCTAATACACGAATCATATTGACTGTGGGATCTCCAAAAAAAAATTTATTATAATTAACAAAGTAAAAATTTTAAACTATAATCACTATAATTATGAGAAAATAGGACTACGAGGGAGCGGAGCGTAGTAGCACTATCCGCTAGTGAAATATAAAAATTCAAATCCTACTATGAATAAATAAAATTCAATAGAAATAAATATGTGTTAGTTACTATTTTCAAGCAACAAGTATGTAGTTACGTGCTTTCCATTTTCGCTAATAATATGTCTAATTTTTATTATATGACAGTAAAAATTGGAGAAGACGTGGACCTCGTTGATATGCATCATAATCGATCAAAAACCCGATTTTGTATTTTTTGTTAGTTACGTGGTTTTGCATTTCAGCTAACGATATAGAGATTTAACACCTGTAATAAGCTTAGATGGGCTAGTGCAAAGCAAAAACAAATTAAAAAAAAAAAAAATTTATAAAAAAAAATTTATTTCATAAAAAAATAGTGTCCGTTTAGGGGTTAAAATGTAACGATAACAATTTATTAACCCTATAAGAACCCTGCGGTCACAGTATGGAACGATACGCACGCGCTTACAAGCTAGCTAGTTCGGGAGATGTGGGCGGGGATCTGGTGCCCTTGATTGACCGTAAGCCGTACAACCCAAATAATTCACGTGCGATTTAAAATGCCCTTTAACAAACAAAAAAAAAATAGTTACGCAAGAATCCAGAAAATTTTAGTACCAATTCTCATAGACACAGACCTTAGAGTGAGCGAAGATGTTATTGATCAATGCCTCTATACTAGTGTTTCCAATTATTCGACATAGGCGGTTAATCGGTTAATGCATTATTCGAAAAATCACTAAAATTAATTAACCGGTTATTCGGGTCGGTTAATCGAGAAAATTGTCGATTAATCGTTTAATGCAAAACTAATGTATTTTCTTAACTTTCTATCAAGGTTGGTTACCGAAACGAATAACGGTAAGGGTAACGGTATTCAATTTCATTTGTTTCGGTAACGGTAAAGGTAACGGTATTTAAGACTGTTTCGGTAACGGTATACCGTACGTACCGTTATTTATAATACCGGTACGTACCGGTATTATAAATTATGTTAAAAACATATAAAAACAACTAAAAACTTAATATTTATTTAATTTTACGTGTTAAAAATACATATTATAAGCTTTAAATTCAATGCTGGTAGTTTTAATAACTAAAATTATTATCGATAAATTTTTTTGTAGAAAAAAACTGAAAATTATTACAAAAAGTCAAAAAACTTGCATTTTTATATAAATTAATAAATACCGGTAAAATACCGGTAACTACCATTAAAAATAACGGTATCGGTAACGATAACGGTATTTGAAAAAAATTTAAGAGGTATTGGTAACGGTATTCAATTTGAAACGGTATTTTAGCGAAAACGGTATTATAACGATAACGGTAACCAACCTTGCTTTTTATCAATAAAAACACAAAGGGCTGACTTTTTTAATATTAAAAACTAGAAGAGCCTTTTACATTGAGCCATTAATATAAAAAATGTTAAGCTCTATTTGGAAATACCACTTTAGAGGTTAGTCACAACTGGGTCGATTGTTGACAATCGACCTTCGACATTTGTTGACGTTTAGAAAAAAAGGAAAGCAAAACAAGAATATTGTTGTATTTGTTTCACCACAATTCTTCACCAATTCAATTGGTCTTTCACTAATTCCTGTTGCTTTATATTTTATTGTATTTAATTTTGCTTTTTTGCCGTAAATTATGTATTTTAAATTTCAATTATATTCCTTCTGTCAAAAAAATAAATTTTTTGTAAACAAAGTACGAATTTTTGCAGCTCCAATACGAATTTCTAACAACCCTGTTCTAATGGCAATCTTTAATTAGTTAAAAATATGGCAACAATTTGACAAATATTTTAAGTGTGTATTAGTGTGTCGTCACGAAAATAGAATAGATTCTATTCCGACGACAAATCGCCGGACGACACAACGACATTTTGCTTCCCATACAAAATATATGAAAAAGCAACTCTCGTTGTCGTTGTCGACCCAGTTCTGATTAATCTCTTGCTCTGCAAAGATCAGGAAAAAATTTTTATGAATATTCTTAGTGTGAGAATTCATAAATTATTGTTAAATTCTCAGTGTTTTCGGTTTTAAAGGCCTTTAACAACAAACAGATTTTGAGCTAATTGACGCAGAGAGAATTTATTTGGACGAGTTTTAATGAAAATGTTCACTAAAATAATCAAGTTTTCTTCACAAATACGAAATTTCAATAAATAATACGAAATGTCTCATAAAACTGCATAAATTCAATGAAAAGTTTAGTACAGTGTTGTTTTAACGTCATATAGACAGCTGCAATTAATATTGTAATTAATATGCAATTTAATCAATTTTAATAAATTTGAGGTTAAGAAGAAGAATAAAATAGACCTTTTTCTCTAAAAATTATAATCACTTTATAATTTTCAAGTCAAACTAGATCTAGGTTTTCCTTTTTTTTTGTATAGACATGCGTCGTCAGTGATTTTCCATTAAATTGTATTAATTATTTATGTTTTTATTGTCAGATTGTCTCTATATGATAATTTTTTTCAACAACCCGTCGAACACATGCTCCCACATTACAAACGTAACTATACTAAAGTGCGACAGCTTAACCATCGCACCCAAGTGAGGCCTTGAATGCAATGTAACTAATTCGTTGTTTTCTTTCCTATTCAGCTCTCTATTAAAGTTTTTACTCAGAAGTGATCAACGCAGACACATACAAACATTAAATTTTTAGATTTTTGCTTATCTTCCAATCTCCTCCGTGTTTCAATAGACGAATTCCAGCGAAATTTTATTGAATCAATATAAAAATTCATAAAAAGCATGTATACAATTTCCTCACTGTGCAGTAACAGATGTCAAATCCCAAACAGATTTGTTTGTTCGAACTTTATCACAGATTTTCGAAAGTGAGGGCAGTTTTTCAGCTTTTCAAAATTCTATGTTTGCAATAATAAAATTTTAAGAATTAATACGCACTTTTTTTGTTAAAATAAATGTAAATAAAATCATCGACTAGAGGCTGAAAAACTGCTCTCACTTTTGAAAATTAATTTTATACTGCATTTAGACTGAGCAAAAACTACCTAGTTTTTGTACAAAACTAGTTTTTGATGAATGGGGGAAATGTTTTTAGTTGATCTGTTATTTTAAGTAAATGAATGTTATTTTAGTTTGACTCAAGATCATAAATTAATATCACTTTCTGTTTAAATTATTTTCAAATCAAAGAAAGATGATACAATTTTTACAAGTAAATTACAAAGAATAAAAATTATTGAAAAAATTCGATAAGACCAGCAAGGCAGAATGCGCATTTTCGGCTTTCGCTACAAAGCCATCATCAGTGCCTTTCGCCTTTGAGTGGGTTAATATTTTGATAATCGTCTACTTATGTGGCTGTTGAAAGCAAATCGGGTTTGTTATCAACAACTCAACTGTAACGACAGAAGACGCACCGCTCGTTTCTGTCTACACACCTTGTGAATTTTTCAGGCTACAACTACAAAAAGGGTATAAAAGGCAGCACATCAAAGAAATCTGGATCAGTTGGCTGCGGTCGTGAACGAGTGAACAAGGTAAGCTCCAGATAATAATAACCTCCTCTCCTCTAGATCCTGTGTTGGAAGCATGCCGTCCTAGGTAGCTCCTATATCCTTGAAGGTCCTTGCAGTTATCCTTGAAGGTCCTTGCAAATACCCTGGAAGGTCCTTGCAAATATCCTTGAAGGTCCTTGAAGTTATCCTTGAAGGTCCTTGCACATATCCTGGAAGGTCCTTGCAAATATCCTGGAAGGTCTTTGCGAATATCCTTGAATGTCCTTGCAGTTATCCTTGAAGGTCCTTGCAAATATCCTTGAAGGTCCTTGCAGTTATCCTTGAAGGTCCTTGCACATATCCTTGAAGGTCCTTGCAGTTATCCTTGAAGGTCCTTGCAAATATCCTTGAAGGTCCTTGCAGTTATCCTTGAAGGTCCTTGCAGTTATCCTTGAAGGTCCTTGCAAATATCCTGGAAGGTCCTTGCAAATATCCTGGAAGGTCCTTGCAGTTATCCTTGAAGGTCCTTGCAATATCCTTGAAGGTCCTTGCAATATCCTTGAAGGTCCTTGCAGTTATCCTTGAAGGTCCTTGCAAATACCCTCCTTAAATCGAAGTTCAACAGAGGAAGCGTGCCGTCCCCGGTCGCTGTCCTCACCCAGACGTAGCTCAACAGAGGAAACGTGCCGTCCCCGGTCGTTGTCCTCCTTAAATCGAAGTTCAACAGAGGAAGCGTGCCGTCCCCGGTCGCTGTCCTCACCCAGACGTAGCTCAACAGAGGAAACGTGCCGTCCCCGGTCGTTGTCCTCCTTAAATCGAAGTTCAACAGAGGAAGCGTGCCGTCCCCGGTCGCTGTCCTCACCCAGACGTAGCTCAACAGAGGAAACGTGCCGTCCCCGGTCGTTGTCCTCCTTAAATCGAAGTTCAACAGAGGAAGCGTGCCGTCCCCGGTCGCTGTCCTCACCCAGACGTAGCTCAACAGAGGAAGCGTGCCGTCCCCGGTCGCTGTCCTCACCCAGACGTAGCTCAACAGAGGAAACGTGCCGTCCCCGGTCGTTGTCCTCCTTAAAGCGAAGTTCAACAGAGGAAGCGTGCCGTCCCCGGTCGCTGTCCTCACCCAGACGTAGCTCAACAGAGGAAACGTGCAGTCCCCGGTCGTTGTCCTCCTTAAATCGAAGTTCAACAGAGGAAGCGTGCCGTCCCCGGTCGCTGTCCTCACCCAGACGTAGCTCACCAGAGGAAACGTGCCGTCCCCGGTCGTTGTCCTCCTTAAATCGAAGTTCAACAGAGGAAGCGTGCCGTCCCCGGTCGCTGTCCTCACCCAGACGTAGCTCAACAGAGGAAACGTGCCGTCCCCGGTCGTTGTCCTCCTTAAATCGAAGTTCAACAGAGGAAGCGTGCCGTCGCCGGGCGCTGTCCTCACCCAGACGTAGCTCAACAGAGGAAACGTGCCGTCCCCGGTCGTTGTCCTCCTTAAATCGAAGTTCAACAGAGGAAGCGTGCCGTCCCCGGTCGCTGTCCTCACCCAGACGTAGCTCAACAGAGGAAACGTGCCGTCCCCGGTCGTTGTCCTCCTTAAATCGAAGTTCAACAGAGGAAGCGTGCCGTCCCCGGTCGCTGCCACTGGAAAATCCCGCGTGTGACCCGCCTCGGAACCTCTCTCGTATCTCTTTCTCTGTTCCTACTGGTCTGTCTCCTGTTTATATTTAGATTTAGTTTGATAATAAATAAATCAACTTTCATAACGTCTTAAATCACGACTTTTTCTCTCGGTCACTGGATCAAATAAATTTTCTGTGACGAACCCTACCCCCGCGAGCTTATCCCAGCAACCGGAGGTAACTCGTCGTTACACAACTTAGACCAGAGCTTTGAAGAATTAATTCCTTAATTCAATTTTTCAATTCTGAATTAAAAATTCGATGAATTAATTCACTAAGCACCATATATTGAATGGAATTAATTCATATTTGCTTTCGTTCGATTTATTTTGTTACGAATTAATTCAATTGCAATAGGTCTTTTTATTAAATCAAATGAATTAATTCACCGGTGAACGCGTTCAATTTTATAAATCGAACGGGAAAAAAAGTGAATTAATTCCTTACTGAATTAATTCACCACTGAATTCATTCAATTTCATTTTCATTCAGTGAATTAAAAAAAAATAAAATTACATTCAGTGAATTAAAAAAAAAATAATAAGTTCACTGAATTGAAAAAAAAATAAAATAAGTTCACTGAATTAAAAAAAAATAAAATAAGTTCACTGAATTCAAAGCCTGTTTTCTGCCGTTCAGCAGAAGAAAACAATAATGTACAAATAAAAGTTTGAAATAAGCAATTTTACAGCGTGTGCTAGTAACAAATTAGAAACCGGATGCTGTTTATCAACCTACATGATTCAAAAATAAAGCCTTTTACTATTAAAAATAAAAACTTTACAGATATAGATAAATTTGGAAAAAAATATAACTATTAATATTAACTATATAATATTTTTTTCCAAATTTATCTATATCTGTAAAATTTTTATTTTTAATAGTAAAAGGCTTTATTTTTGAATCATGTAGGTTGATAAACAGCATCCGGTTTATAATTTGTTACTAGCACACGCTGTAAAATTGCTTATTTAAAACTTTTATTTGTACATTATTCTTTTCTTCTACTGAACGGCAGAAAACAGGCTTTGAATTCAGTGAACTTATTTTATTTTTTTTTTAATTCAGTGAACTTATTTTATTTTTTTTTCAATTCAGTGAACTTATTATTTTTTTTTTTAATTCACTGAATGTAATTTTATTTTTTTTTTTAATTCACTGAATGAAAATGAAATTGAATGAATTCAGTGGTGAATTAATTCAGTAAGGAATTAATTCACTTTTTTTCCGTTCGATTTATAAAATTGAACGCGTTCACCGGTGAATTAATTCATTTGATTTAATAAAAAGAACTATTGCAATTGAATTAATTCTTTGAATTTGTTGTTTGATGAACGCATTCAGTTGAATGAATTCAGTGAATTATTTAAGAAAAGGAATTCATTCAATTCTAGAGAAAATTGAATTCGATTGGTAGTGAATTCATTCAAAAAGGAATTAATTCTTCAAAGCTCTGACTTAGACTAACATCAACGAAATTTAACAATGCTATTTTTATCCTTTTGTTATTATTATCATACACAGAGTTGAATAGAATCAGCTGAGATATCTTAAGAATTAAGGTTCAAAGCAAAAAAGAGTATGCTATTATTTTATTATTATTATTATTCTTTCTGTATTAGTATTTAAAATACTTTTAATATTCTATAATAACATTTGTTTAACATATATTTGTATTATAAATTATTATTCTTTACATAGCATACAACGTGTCTTTTAAATACATTCATGTTACTTTCCGTTTTAACGTTATTTGGCAAATTGTTGTATTGTAACCCTTTGTAAAATAGTGAGCGCTTGTTTGCAGTTGTTGATGCCTTTTGTAGTCTAAAATTTTCGTTATTTCTTAGCAGATACGGTTGAGCCTCTCTAACGTATACTATTTGTTCCGTTAAATATTCTGGTGAATTTCCTGTTTTCAGTTTTTGTATAAAGTTTATTGTATTTAATTGAAGCCTTTGCTTTATATTCAGCCATTTTAGTGTTTCCAGCATAAAATTAATAGATGAATACCGATTGCATTTTAATATGACGCGCATTGACTTATTTTGAAGTTTTTGCATTCGTTCAATTTGATTTGTAGTACAGCATGAGTATAGGATTGTAGACCCGAATTCGAAATGTGGTTTAATCATGGTGTTGTATATATTAATTGCCGTTAATATCGATATTTGTTTTCTTAACCGCTTGAAGAAACTAATTTTTTTGCCAATTTTTTTACAGATATAGTCAATGTGACTTTTAAAATTTAAGTTTTTATCAATTACAAAGCCTAAATACTTCATTTGTTCTACCTTTTCAATTATTTCATGATTAATCTTAAAAATGATGTTGCTTTTAGTGTTTATTTCCATTATTTTTGTTTTATTTTCGTTTAATTTAAGCTTATTCATTTTTAGCCACTTATTAACATTTTGCATGTCGTGATTTAGTTTGTCATAACACTGATTATCTAAATCTCCTTCACTAAAAATTAATGTATCATCTGCATACAATATTATTTCACAGTTATCCACTATGTTAGGCATATCGTTTATGTATAAGATAAATAGCAAGGCTCCCAAAATTGATCCTTGTGGTACTCCATATTCATTATTTATAACATTTGATTTCACGTTATTCACTTTCGTAATTTGCCTTCTTTTTGTTAAATATGATTTGAACCATTCTAATTCAATATCCTGGATGCTGATTTTGTATAGTTTTTGTAGTAGTATTGTTCTGTCTATGGTTTCAAATGCTCGTTTAAAGTCCAAAAATATTGCAACAATTTTCTTATTTTTTTCTATTTTTTTCCATCTGTTGATTAGGTAATTAATTGATGTTTCACATAAAAAATTCTTTCTAAATCCTGATTGATATTTTGATATTAGTTTATTTGATTCCAAGTATTTCTCCAGTTGATCCTTTACTACTTTTTCGATTATCTTCTCGCATGTCTTTAACGTGTTTATTGGGCGAAACTCCTCACATTTTCTTGTTTTCGCAATCTTTTCAATTGGCGTTACCATAGACTCTTTCCAATTATCAGGGAATGTTCCTGTCATCAATGATTTATTTATTATTTCTAGCAGTGTTCCTCCTATTATATTCCACCCATTAAGTATAATTTCACTAGATATTTTATTGTAGTCCGGCTTATTTTTTAAATTTATACATGTAATTTTTAATTCATCTAAGGATATTGCACGAAACTTGAATTTAGAGTTTATCACAGGTATATATTGCACATTATCTATACTATCTCTAATAGATTTAATACTATTAACATAGTAATTGTTAAATTTGTTGGCAATTTCGAAATTTTCTTTACATTCAATTTGGTCAAATATCACAGTTTGTATCACATTTTGGGTTTTTTTTAATATTAGGTTTTTTATTTTCCTCCACATTTCTTTTTGGTCTTTGGCATCATTAATTTTATTATTTATATATTTATTCTTTTCATTTTCAATTTTCACTTTATAAGTATTTCTAATTGTTTTGTAATTTGCCCATGCTTCGCTTGTATTTTCCATTACAGCTATTTGATATTTATCAATTTTGTCTCTTTTCAAACGTTTTATTTCATTATTAAACCATTTGTTTTTGCAATTTTCTTCAACTATTTTTTTAAATGTTAGTTTTTTAACCGCATTTTCCATACAATCATCGAAAAGATATACGTTGCCGTTTAAATCATTATTTTTATTTATTTTTTGAATGTCCTTTATTTCTCTATTATATTGATTTCTGTTGTATTTAAACGTTTCTATTTCTTTATTTTTATTTTCATTAGAGGTTTTTGTACTCTTAATTACTATGTCGATTGCTTCATGATCCGCAATTTTATTTGAAACATTAGTCTTGGCCGATATATTTTGATTATTCGTTATAATATAGTCTATTATTGTTTTTGAGTTCTCTGGTATACGCGTGTATTCTTTCATTAACTGCATAAGGCCATTATCATTAATTATGCACTCTATTTTATTTTTATAAAATCCATCTTTATTCCAGTCTATATTAAAGTCACCCGCTATTATATCACAGTTAAATTCATTTATCGCTTCTAATATTTCTTCAAAGGTTTCAATAAACTCCATCTCGGCACTGCTTGGTGATCTATCGGCAGCAATTATAAATTCGTTTTTTTCATATTTTGCCAGAAATGCCGATATCCATAATTTTGACTCAATAACTTTTTCAGTAATTTTTCTTACATTCCACTTCTTTTTGAAATAAACTATAACCCCGCCTGTTCTTGTTGAATTTGATAATGTTTTATATTGATTGTATTGCTTCAGTTGTATTTCTCCTTCTTCTACATTTTCTGTTAAATGGGTTTCAGACAATATAATGAATTCAGGCTCTTTTATATTTGATAGAATTTCCAATTGATTATAATTATTTAACAATCCCTGTATGTTCGTATATATACCATTTATTTGCCATGATTGTTAGGCTGTTAAACCAATTCTTCTCTTTTTTGCATTCAGCTTATTTTGATACACTGGGCATTCTCTGTTTGAGGTTATGTGATTTTCATCCAGTCCTAAGTTCAACCTATTGTTCATCCTTACGCAATTAATGCATTTAATTATAATATCCTTGTTACATTCCTTTGATTTGTGATTACCATGACATTTAAAGCACATCTCTTGATTTTTGCATTCTTTTGATTTGTGGTTGTTGGTTGTTGTTGTTGTAACGAATTTGTAGTTAATAATTCTCATTTAAAGCCGGAGTGGCAATCCTTGCTCGGATAAATTCGAAGATTCGAATACATCCGAATCGTTCCGGCACATAGTCCGATTGCTGTGGGAACCGTGTTATACCTCCCATACTCGGTCGTCAGAGCCTCGTCAGCGTTAACAGGGGACACCATGTCCAAGGTAGACTGTGGGTGAGGTTGGCATTTGGAAATAATTTCCCTTGATTTGTGGTTTTAGCCTTTGCATTTCAAACATTGAATAATATCCGTGCCATCGAAAATTTTACATTTCTCCCATCCAATGTTCACTTTTTGTGCGTGCATTGCCTTATTATATGAATTATTATCTATTTTTATTTTTACATTGTAGAATGTTCGATTACCTTTCTTATATTCAGATATTTTGATTATCTCTAACTCACTATCATTTAGTATATCATTTTGCCTTTTTAATTTTTCCATAATTTCACTTTCGGTATGTTTAAACGACATGCCTGTTATTGTTATTTTCATTCCAGTTTTACTTTGATTTCATATGTTTCGCTCATTTCATTTTGTATTGCCTCTTTAATTTTTTCTCTTTCCTCGTTGCTTTCACTTTGGATAACAACAGATCCATTTTTTCTCTGTTCTACGTTCACTGTTGCCATTTTAGGTATTTTCTCGTCAAATCTAGCGATTTTTAATCTCATTTTGCGGGATAAAATACGATTTAGCTATTAGCGGGAAATCTAGCGATTTTTCGCAAGACGGTCACAATTTTTTTTTACGTTTTTATTTCTTTATTTCTTTGTCAACTTGTTGAAGAGTTGCTAATTGAGAAAAGATGCTTCCTTTTTTAGTATTTTTTTCACATAAAACAACTAAGCGAGACTCGAATAATGGTATATATATATTAAAAAAGGAAAATCAAAGAAAATCGGTATTAACATTTTTCTTTTAAACAGTTTATGTGAAAAATAATTTCAAACTTTAGCTTTGATATTTTTATACAGAATTGTATACATATATTGGTAAGTATAAGTCTACCATAAAGTGTGTATTAATAAATAATTTGCAATAATTTTTTCAAGGTAATGGGGCCAAAATATAACCAAAAATTTCGAACTGAATGGCTAAATAATGAACAGTTGAAGTCATGGGTGGAGCAGGATAAAAAAGACGCCACAAAAGGATTTTGCAAATATTGCAGATGCTCTTTATCAGGAAAACTGTAGGATCTTTTAAGCCATGCAGAAACCAGAAAACATAAATCTGCAGTTTCGCTAAGAGGGTCATGCTGGAGAAAACTAGAATTTATTCCAAATGTAAATATCGATCCTGTTAAAAAACAAGAAGCCGCCTTGGCCTTTTTCATATGTCAACATACGTCAAACAATTCGATTGATCACCTCAGTGATTTGTGTAAAAACCATTTTGATGATGCAAACAAAATCCGTATTCATAGAACCAAATGTACGAGCATTATTAAAAACGTTTTAGCTCCCCATTTCATTACGGAACTTAGGAGCGATATTTCAAACTCAAAATACAGTATATTAGTGGACGAGTCAACAGATGTTGGTATCATCAAGTTGTTAGGTAAGTACTTTAAATTTAATCTATCTACAAATAATGTTTTAACTCTTCAATTTTTAGGTATTGTTATAATTTATTTTAGTACTGAAAAACAAAAAGTGGTATCAACATTTTTAAGTTTGGCAGAAGTCGCTGATGCAACTGCTGAAGGTATTACACATGTGATATTACAAGTGCTGAAAAATTATAATTTAAATTTGCAAAATCTGATTGGTATTGGTACTGACAATGCCAACGTTATGGAAGTAGATATTCGAAATTCATGCATTAATTTTGTAGTTAATTTAATGATGGAATTAAGAAAAGGTATAGGTTAATATTTAACTTACAATATTCTCAACAAGTCAAATTTTTGCAGGTTGCCCGACAATTATAAAATTTTAAAGTTGGTGAATTTACTTTCCGTTGAAAATATATTGAAACCGAAAAAAGACAATCTACTACCTCTTTTAGCTGTTTTTAATATAAATCCTGCTTTAATTGATGTCATAACCAGCCAGTACTACAATATCAGTTATGTCAAATGGGCTGAAAATACCTCAACTTGTTTATTTTGGGCTGACGTTTTTCTCTTTAAGGATTCTGCTGGAAATAATCCATTTAAAGAACTAGCTAAATTTGCTATTGATGTATTATCACTTCCATGGTCTAACGCCGACGTTGAAAGGGTTTTCAGCCAACTAAATATTGTCAAAACCAAATTAAGAAACAGATTAATGACTGATACAGTAAATGCAGTTTTACATATAAGGCAAGTTCATATCAAGTTGGCAAATACATATTTTAAATATATACTTTTTATATATGTAGATATGGCTTAAAACTAAAAAAACAAATGTTGTTACAATTACGCAATACCGCAATCTACATTGAGGAAAATTGGTACAAACTCTACCTACGAAAACTCCAATGCAGATGATTGGCTCCAAGTTTTTAGTTAGAAAAGTAATCCTTTCAATTTTGCATTTAAAATTAATATTTTTTATTATATTATATAACTAATTATATAATTACTTTTTTGTTTGTTATTAACTATAGTTATATGGTACCTGAATTAATTCCATACCTAATATATATTTCATATTTATGTTTTGCTATTATTATTTTAATAAAACTTAGGGATTTCTTGCTAATTTTTTTAGAAAACTTAAAAATACTGAAAATTTTGCTATTTTTTTAACATTTTTAACAGAATTTTAAAATTTTAAAAAATTTAGCGATTTATCGCTATTATTATTTATTTTGATTTTTTTGTCTGATTCAGCGATTTTTTTTTGGAAAATAGTTGGCAACAGTGTCTACGTTTATAATTTTAAAATTGGTTGGGTTCACTTTATCATTTAAATCTTCTTTAGTTTTTTTGACATCCTGTTTTTCTTTGGGTTTAATGATCAGTTTATTTTGTTTATTTTTATCTGGCAACGCCGTGTTGTTTTTTAATGCATCCGCAAATGACATCCTACTTGTTTTGACGTTTGTCTCTGTTATCACCTTTTTTATTTCATTACACATCTTTTTATTCTTTTCTTCGATTGTATTACACATTTCTTTATTTTCATATTCGTTTATATTTCCGTAAAGTTTTTTTATTTCCTTTAAATTTGTATCACACGATTTTTGAGCTTCATCTAATTTTTTTAGCCTTTCTTCATATCTTTTTTCAATTGCTTAAAGAAGTTGTTTAATTTCATTTTCGTTTTGGGAACAAATCTACTTTACGGGCATAACTCAAAAAAAAAAAAAAACCGAAATTAGGGGTAAAATAGGTGAGTTCAGAAAAAAAAAAATTTAGTGTCGGCGGCCCATAGTTTCCGAGTTATGGCCCCTTAAAGTTGAATTTATCATTTAATTTATATATTTTTAACTGCGGAATGCGTTACCTGAACGGAACGAAATGGGTATCATTAGAAACATTATTGAAGCACCTTTAATCCGGTATAAAAAAATTTCGAAACTATTAACCCATTACGGGCCAATTCACGATTTTCTGTTTTTGAAATGGAATTTTTGCCGAAAAAGGCTGTTATCTCAATATTTTGCGTATAAAAGGTAGGTATAAGATAACACTGAATTATATGTAAGACTATAAGGTTTAATTTAAGGTATCATATTATGCAATGGCCCATATAAAACCGGAGATATTAACGTTTAAAGTTGTTTTTTTTTTTATATATATAAAATGAAGTAAATTCTTCATTCATTGTTGCTAATATGCATTTCTTGAAAAAAACTTAGGGTTAGGGGTTTTTTCCTATGTGATAGGCAGTTTAGTGGCTTCGCTGAGTAAAGTTTTTCTGTGTAACCGGCCTTCGGCCTGGCTTAGGGGTTTTTTCCTATGTGATAGGCAGTTTAGTGGCTTCGCTGAGTAAAGTTTTTCCGTGTTACCGGTTTTCGGCCGGGCTTAGGGGTTTTTTCCTATGTGATAGGCAGTTTAGTGGCTTCGCTGAGTACAGTTTTTCTGTGTAACCGGCCTTCGGCCGGGCTTAGGGGTTTTTTCCTATGTGATAGGCAGTTTAGTGGCTTCGCTGAGTAAAGTGTTTCCGTGTAACCGGCCTTCGGCCGGGCTTAGGGGTTTTCCTATGTGATAGGCAGTTTAGTGGCTTCGCTGAGCAAAGCTTTTCTGTGTAATACGCTTTGGCCGGGCTTAGGGGCAACCCCTATGTAGCGTTTGTTTTGTTTTAATATTAATATTTTTTTAAGATCTTGACGTTCATTTATTTATGTATATAAGCACAAAAATATAAAAATTAATATGATATTTAACTGTTAATATCTACGGTGTTATAAGGGTTACAGGTGTAAATTATATCTTAAATTAAAGCTGAGAGCCTTATCTACAATTAAATAATAGTTATTTTGTATTTTATATTGGTGAAATATTGAGATAATGGGCGTTTTTTCTAAAAAGTATGGATTAAAAACAGACTTTTACTATTTGACGTTTAATGGGTCAGTGGACTCTGGAGTTTTATATCTCAAATTAAAGGTATTTCAATAGCCTTTTTAACGATATATATTTTGTGTTTTTCCGATAATAAATGGCGAAGATACAAAGATTTCAAATTTAAACTTTGGGGGTCCATAACTCGGGAACCAGGGGTCACCGACAAAAAAAACATGCATCCTTGAACTCGGCATTGAAAGTTCTATCGTCCCTGAAAGTTTGAAACAAATCCGAGTTATGCCCGTAAACTAGAGTTTAGCCTCGTTTTGTTTTAATGCCGATTTAAATTCGCCTTTGTATTCAGCCAAGTTTATTTTGTTTTTGTTTACACCATCTTGGATTTCTCCCAAAGCCAAATCCACATTATGTATATATTGTAGGCAATCATCACACATAAAACGGATAAAATTGCTGGATTCCAGTATTCCCCGCGAGTATTGGTCTATTCCCGAACATTTTTTTGTACTATGGTATACTCTTTCGCATATTCCTTCACACATTAAACCAGTCTCACCACGTATTGCACTTTTACATTGGTGGCAATCAGCCATCACTGTAATTTTTAATTTTCACTTTGGGCTTTCTTGTTAAATATACGTTGTTTTTATAATTTTTATGTTCACAAACGACAAAATAGTTTATCTGTGGTTTTATAATAGTCCTGTCTATTTTTATAACCAATTAATATTTCAATTTTTAAATATTATCAGAGCTTTATAAGTTTCGCGCAACTTGCTTTGAATTCGCCGCTTATTGTATGTAAAGAATAATAATTTATAATATAAATATATGTTAAACAAATCTTATTATGGAATATTAAAAGTATTTTAAATACTAATAAAGAAATAATAATAATAATATTAAAGCCATTTCATTTACGTTTCCAATGGTGCTCATATTGTCCAAATCCGATATTAAATAGCGAAGATACGGGCAAATCAATGTTTCAACTTTGACCCCAAATAACACCCAAAATAGGGGTCTCCGACAAAAAAAGTACTATCTGTAAAAAAAAACCGGAGCTGTGCCCCTAAACTCAACTTGTTCCAAAAAAATATTAAGGGATAGCCCCCCTAGAAAAATGGTCTACCTACGCCGATGTGAACAAACCTAATATTTGGAGAAAAATTACCATTTTTTAATTATGTACAGAGCAGTGTTGCCACCAGTAAAACAAAACATTACACAGCTGTAGGTCAAAAATTATCCAAAACCGTATGAAATTACACAAAAAATATATTTTTCTTATTATTTAAAATAAAAAAAAATCTACTGTGCAAAGTGTAGAAGAATACGAATATTTGGGGAAGACTTTAGCCATTTCTTACCGACTGATATGAAATTTCACACTGTAAGTTTTGGACGGCTGAAACTGCGGGAGCTATGCCATTCGATTCAAAAGTTTAACATTTTTCTATTTACAAACCGATTTTTAAAGACGTAACATTTCTATCATCTACAAAGTGCAAAAGGTATTTGCATTTCAAACTAAAATTTAACATTTTTGCTATAACCTGGTCCGTGTTTTTGTCTTCTCCAAAAGCAAATCAAGGCCAATTTCTCTGAAAATATTATAACAAATTATTCTATTAACTAATGGGAATTTCAATGCAATATCTTTTTCAGGATTAAAATAGCGTGCTTTTAAATTTGAATATTAAAACAATGGTATTTATCCGTATTAAAAGTTTCTTTCAGAACAAAGTATTTATGTTTTTCAGAAAGGCTACTTCATTCAAATGCATTGCATGCAAAAATATTACTTGCTAATTATTCTCTCCCATACTCCTTAAAATTTAACTGTTTCTATTTAAATTAAATCAATTTTTCTTTGAGTGCAAAGCTGGAATTTAAAAAAAGCTTTAGCAGGTCCTCCAAGGCGCCCGTAATGTGATGGCATAAGCTCTGTTCAACCCCAGCTTTAAATATCGGCAAGACAGGAAAAATTTTAAAAAAATACCGTATTTGTAAAATTTTGCCTGTTTTCTTTAATTTTTATGTTAATGGTAGCAAGACAGACCTTAGCATGCAATTTCTTTGCAGTATTTGTATCAACAAGTTTTCTTTTAAAAAATAAAAATATATAAGTTTTTTTCAAAAATTTCATACGATTCTGTTGAAATCTGAAACATGTTGGATTTACAGAATTCTAAAATATTCTGATTCCGTTCCAGCTTGCTGCGTTAACAAAATGTTTGTCTGGTCAAAGCCCAGTATCATGATAACTACAGCAAAAAAATTTTCAGATATTAGAAAGTCACAATCATAACAAACTCAAACTTCCTACTCTTTCGCTGAATTTTTAAATGTTCTTGCAAACAAAGAGAATTTTTAATAGAAGCTTGACAATTATTTTCGCAAAAAAAAAACTAAAGGTGGTGCTTTAAACAAAACAAAAAAATACATAGCACCATTTTTGATTTCTTCTAAATTGGGTTTAATGTTAAAAAAATTTACAAAAGGAATTCACCAGAAAATGGAGATTTGTGGTAAATGTTTCACTGACAAACTCATTTCGTCTAAAAATAGACTAATTTTTATTAATTTATTAAAAAGCTCCGGGATTTTTAAAAATTTAGGGAAATTTCTATAAAAAGTGAAATTACACAAAAACTACACAAAAATGTCATTATTCAAAAATTATCCAACGAATGTGTAAACAGTCCCGTTTTTGAATAATTACTCAAAAAGTGGCAACACTGGTACAGAGCTATAAAACTTACGCTCTTGAGGATGTGTTTTTTCTGCGCTTCCTTTTAGAATTTTGCTAATAAAATCGTCGTTTGTAGGAGCCTGTTTTTTGATGCGGTGCATCATAATCAATCAAAAGGTCGATTTTGATTTTATATGACGATATATATAACGTTATCTTTTTTATAGTCTTTGTTTTATTTTTTGTTGGAATGAATTTATAAGTGCTTACTTAGTGAAGCTGTTTATTTGCTCGTAACTGTATATAAGCATTTTTCACTAAACACGATATATTTTTTCCTAAAAGTCGCATCGATTTTAGTAAATGTACACAGCAAAATTAAAGACTTACGTTCCGTTTGATGATTTTCGAAGATTCAACAAAATGAAATTGACAGTTTCCTTAATAGGCACCACTTTTTTTATTTGATCTTCAGCAAACTTACGTCCATCAGCCATGGATAAATTGGAAGGTACTTTAAGTTTCTTCATTGACAGAAAAATTTCTTCCATCTCAAAAAAGTCACGAGGCATTGCTATAGGCGATATGTCTACAATAACACCGCTTTTAACGTACTCTGGCTGCAACGCACACTTTATTAATTATAAACAGAATACTATGAATCAAAACATACATACATATCTTAAAGCCATATACATCATAGTTCTTCCGCCCATACTATGCCCCATTACAGATGTTTCCATAATGTCCATTTGCTGCATTAGGTCGACGATATCTGCAGCCATGTGCAATGAGCTGTGTTCATTGGTGTGCGGTGACTCTCCATGATTCCGGGCATCTAATGCAATAATCTGAAACACAACTAATGTCTTATGTATGTCATATTTTTTTAAATCATTTAAAATTATAACACCTTCCTGTCGGTCTTTGCAGCTAAGGCTCGACCTACTGATCTCCAATTTTGTTTTGAGCCAAAGAGTCCATGCATAATCATCAAGGGAGCCTTAGTATCGTTAGTATTTTTTCCTTTGAATAAATTGAATGCCATTTTAATTGGCTGCACATTACTACTGAATAAGCGAATATAATTCGCAGCAAATGGACAAATGGAACGCCTCCACGAATAATGAAACATATTTTTAAAGAAAACTAAAGGTTTCCGCTTTGATGTAAAATTATTGACTACACGACAGTCAATACGGTGCAGAGAAGCAGGCCGATTGAATATTTTCGGCGGCGGCTGAAGAGCAAAATTTTTCGGCGGCGGCGGCTAATCGGCTTTGCGCCGAGGTGTCAGCCGGCTGACAAAAATATTCGGCTACGCCGCGCTAAGTTAGTAAAAAAATATTGGGTTAATCCCAGCGAAACCTTCTATTAACCGGTAATGAGTTTTGTAAGAAGAATTAAGGGGCATGTCCATCGAGTTAACTTCTTACAAAACACCCATTACTCAAATCACACGGAAAAGTATAAGAGGGTATAACTTATATAACCTCTAGAACCGTTCTGTAAAACTAGTACCTGCTCCTCAAACCATTCCCTAGAACTAGTTCTAAAGGCACATCTACACGAGAGAGAAAACTTCTAGAGATAGAGCAAACAACACCTCTAATTAGCTCTATTGTGAATGATTTAAGCTATTTAGAGGTGTTTTTTGCTCTACCTCTATCAATTTTCTCTCTCGTGTAGATGTGCCTTAAGGGTGATAATTTGAAATAAAAATCATGAGTAACAGTGCCAAAGTAGAACTAGTACTGGCTCTAAAGAACTAGTTGTAGAACTAGTTCTGGAACTGATACATGTTTTGCTGAGTAAGTATAAAAAACTAATTGTTTATGCTAATAAAACATCCAAATGTCTGAATTTGGTATCCGAAGTAATGCAAGGGTAGGGTGTAAGGGCCTGAAATAATGCAAGGGTTAGGGGTAGATGTATTACCAGGTAATAGGCTTGGCAATACCAAAATATTATCAAGGTTTTGCTGGGATTTGGTAAATTTTATGAATATTTTATTTAAAAATTTTTTTTTAGATAATATATCGTTTTATTATTTCAATTAAATTAAAAATATATTAATTTCATTAAATTGTTTTATTTATTAAAACAACAAAATTATTAAAAACTAAAAAAGAGATCATAAATGAAAAATACATATAAACAAAGAGTAAATCTTTATAATTGCGCTTATATATAATATAAAGCTTGATCCAAATATTATTATGTATCCACCCATATATACTATTTTACACTATTGGGGATATGAAACGTCATTTCCCAAAGAAAATTGAAAAAAAATTTACAATTCGAATCGCCGATACTGGGAAATGTAAATATGGGCAGTAAACGTGTGAATTCCTTTTTATAGCAAATATATCAATATATACATATCTTATTTTAAACGATTTAAAATATATTTAGGAACTATAAAATACATGAAAGTAACTATAAAAGTCATTAAAGTAAAAAAGAAAATCATATCTTTTTAAAATAAATTTAATTCTATTTAGGAACTAAAAAGAGATCATTTAGCCTTTCTGCACGCAGAAAAAACAGGGGGAATATTACCTAAGTGCTATGTAATTATACAACTACATAATTTTCAAGTTAGTTTTACAAAGTTCTAGGAAAGTATGCACAGTGTTTTGTAAAAAATATACAATCTTTGCAAAATATATACATGTGTAGTGGAAAATATCCGAAAGAATACATATATTTTGCTAGAAAATTGTAAAACTTACTTCGAACTTATGTAGTTGTATAATTACATAGCAGTTAGATAAAGTTCCCCCTGTTTTTTATTCTGCGTGTGGTACTTGATTTTTTCAGAAAACTTCATCAAGGTTTCTGTTCAAAAAAAAAACGAAATATTTAAAAGTTATGGACCTTACTATAAGAGAGTATTTTATTTTTTTAATTTAAAGTCGACTTTATTTAAAAAATGCAAAATATTTGAAACTTATGGTCCTTATTAAGGCACATCTACACGATAGAGAAAACTGTTAGAAATAGAGCTAAAAACACCTCTAATTAGCTCTATTGTGAATGATTTAAGCTATTTAGAGGTGTTTTTTGCTCTATCTCTAGTAGTTTTCGCTTTCGTGTAGATGTGCCTTGTAGTGTATACATAACATAGGGTATAAATTAGTTTAGTGTGTGCATAGCATAGCGTGTGAGTAATGTAGACAAACCACACAATGCATGCACACAAGTATTGTCATTCATTGGACGGTCGAATTTCTTTGATTAACAAAGAAATATGAGATCCTTTTTGGTATGCGGCTAATGCACTTGACGAGTGCATTAACTTAGCGACCCACTTATGACAAATATGTGTGGTAGTTGGAATAAACACAAAATATATATTATATATATATTTTGCAAAAATCAAACTAAAATAAAAAACCAACCAAATTTATCGACTTAATTTATGTAAACTACTCAATAATCACGTGTAATTACCAAAAGCAGAGAATTAAAAATAACGGTATCGGTATTTTAGAGGTAACGGTATTTCATTTATTTCGGTAACGGTATTTTGAGTTTCATTTATTTCGATATCGGCATTTTAAGGATAACGGTATTTCTGTTACTTCGGTAACGGTATTTTAAGGATAATGGTAGTCAGTTGAAAGGGTTTTGAATCGATAACGGTATTTTAGCGGTATTGCCTGCCAACTCTACCTTTAAGTTCCATTTTTCAACAATCTAGCGATAAATCGCTGAATTTATAAATCTAGTAATTTTGTGGCGATTTTTGGATCTGACGTAGTTATTTGTTTTGAAAATTTGTTGGCAACACTGTTGCTTATATCGAAAATGTGTAATGTAAAACTAATGGATGTTTGAGTACTAATAATTATATAATACCGAGTTTTTTTAGTATCCAAAATTACATATGTAGAAAAACGAACAAATTTTTCGACTGAGTCGATAAAATCGGCTAGAAGTTTAGCCGCCGATTAGCCGACAGTATCGGCGGCGGCGCGAATCGTTAAAAAAATCGGCTAGCCGGCTAGCCGCCGATCGCGCCGTTACGGCTTGCTACTCTGACACGGTGGTATATAACAAGGTGCTTGATTAAATCATAGTATCTAATTTCGTAAAACACTTGGGTGAAGTGAAGGGAACTTTCAATGTAAATTGTTTTTGTAACAAAAACTCTCCATTAGAGTTGTAAAAGTATTGAGTATTCCGGTATCTTTTAAAGATGCGATTTTCGGTAGAAATGTGTATTTTTCGTCTGAAAATACAACTCTAAAAATATTACTCTAAAAATACAACTCTATTTGTGAAGCAAAGAAATTTGTAAGGAATTTTTGGGAAAAATTATTTAATTAATTTATTTAAATTGTTTTAAATTAATTAACATGTTAGTAAAAATAATTATTTAACACGTGTATGTGAATTGTTATTATTTTTCCTATTAAATACGAATTAATAACATTTTTATTTTTAAATTAAAAAAAACCGTTAAAAGTATTGAGTAGTATCGAGTACTGAATTGAAAAGTATTGAGTAGTATTGAGTACTCAAAAAGTATCGAAATTTCACAACTCTACTCTCCATAGACTTTTGGCACTTTGTAAGAAAATTTCTATTAGGTTGTTCACAGAGGGTGTGCTATCTGTTGTATTGTTGTATCGTCCTAACAAAAAACAGAGTTGTAAAATTTTTATTTGACTTTAACAACGATTTCCTATTGCGTTTTCTATCTTCAAGCACACTTAAACATAGGACACTAAACATACATAAAAATGTTGTATCGTGCTATTCTCAAATGTTGCATTTTTTGAATTCAAATTTGAACAACTCTGTTCTTTCTTAGGACGATACGACGATACAACAAATAGCACAACCCTTGTGAATAACCTTTATATAATTTGATAAAAGGTAGATAACGCTGGTTTTTCATTAAAAGCCACGCCTACTAAGAAGGGGTAGCAAAATTAAAAAACAAACGCTACAATAAAAATACCTACAATTTTCGGGACTACCTTAAGAATGGCAAATTTATATGAAAATATTTGTGGTAATGTTAAACTCGGGTTACTTTTTAGATAAGTTGCCCGCCTTTTTTTTATTTTTTTTTGTCTTTTTATTCTTAAAGTAACTAAATGTATAAATATTTCCCAACAAACAATTCGTTCCGGTTACTGTTTTCTGGATCCGTATACGGACCAGAAAACGGAACTTAAGGAACATCGAAACTGATTCGAATGCGTTGAAAGTCCGACAATGACGGACCGTTTACGGACCGTAATGTCGTGTTAAAAACTGACAAGTCCGTTTAAAGTCCGTCACTGACGGACCGTTTACGGACCATTATGTCATGTAAAAAACGAACTAGTCCGTTGAAAGTCCGTCAATGCCGGACCTTTTCCGGACCGTTATGTCGTGTGAATAACGGAGTGACCCCATTTTTAGAATGCCGTTTTCGGTCCGTATTTGTACCGTTTTTTTTTAAACAAAAACGGATTTGCATGTCTACCTATGTTGACCCTAAGTAGTACTTTTTAAGTTTTTTATATATTTATTAAAAATGGAATTTATTTTTTATATTTACACTATATTTATATTTGGTGCAGCTTACGTCTCTGTCCAATATGCATGTCCAACATCCAAATTCAATACCTGCATGCAAAAGAAAAATTAAATTAGATGAGTTTTAACCAGAGCTTCGAAAAACTTAATTCAGTTTAAGCTTAAATCACGAAAAATTAAATTCAGATTTTAAAAATATTCATGTACCATTCCCTTAAACCATTCGTAAAGAATTCATTTATAAGCTTCATTCCCAAAGCTTTAATATGAATCGAATGAATTCCTAACTTGAATCATTCAAACCCCATGTTCATTCACCATTTTACTAATTGAATGAAGAAATTTTATTACCATTCACTTAGTGCAGTGTAGTTTGAAACTAACATATAATCAAAACCAAAGCATACAAGCTGTAACAAACCATACGATACTATTTATTTCTGTTAGACGAATTTTAAATGTTTTTCATTTGTATTATGCTAATATTTCAGCAATTACATGCAAATTAAAATTTTTCATTTGATTAAGTGAATGAAAGCAAATCATTTTTCATTCACCTTTTTATTAAATGAATTCAAGTAAATTGGGTTTCATTCAGTTAGAATTCAATCAAAATAGAATGAATTCATATAATTCAAAGCTATTGGGAATTAAGCTATCGAATTAATTCCATAAGAATGCTACTATGGAATGAAATTTAACCCAAATTTCATTAATTTTTAAAAAGTGAATGAAAGAATTAAGCCTTTTAAACCTTTGGTTTTAACTAACTGTAATCACGATGGTGTTTTGCATACGATGCAAATTCGCACATTGCTATCAAAACAACTAAATGTTGTGTCATCAAATATTTCTTATTTGCACTCGCATACAAAAAAACAACATTTAAAACACATAATAAGTTAAATTAATCTTACCATTTGATATATGTGACTTCAAATTCTTTGGTTGATGGGGTGTTAGGAGGGATTCACGACTTATTTTTCCTCCAAATAATATTTTTTAGCAGCTAAAGGGCTTTTTAAAATAATTTGTGTACTTTTTTACAAAAACAAACTGATACCGACAAAGTCCGTATTTAACTGTACGGAAACAGATACACAAAACGGAGTTAAAACATGCTGTATTCGAATCTGATGAAAATTGGTGAAGTCCGTATTTAACGGTGAGGAAACGGATACACCAAAACGGATTCAAAACGTATTGTATTCGAAAATCCGAAAGTGCCGTCCGTTATTGTTCCGCATACGTACAAGCTTTGACGGATACGTGTTTTACGGACAGTTAACGTGCCGTAAAAGCCGGATTGATGATTCCGTACATGCCGGAGTGTCCGTAAAAATGTTTCTTGGGTTGAAATAAAAGCTGAACATATTTTTTTTGAAACATTAAATGTTGCTTATTTTTTTTTGGCACTTTTAAAGCTTTTTTGGCACTTTTTTGGCATCATTTAGGAACCAAACGAAAATTCTCAAATACCATCACTGATATAGATCTCTTCATCTTTGACACTTTCTGTCAGTACACTATAGAGTTGTGAAATTTCGATACTTTTTGAGTACTCAATACTACTCAATACTTTTCAATTGAGTACTCGATACTACTCAATACTTTTAACGGTTTTTTTAAATTTAAAAATAAAAATGTTATGAATTCGTATTTATTAGGAAAAATAATAATAATTCAAATACACGTGTTAAATAACTATTGTAACTTAAATTTTAATTAATTTAAAACATTTTAAATAAATTAATTAAAAAATTATTTCCAAAAATTCGTTACAAATTTATTTGCTTCACAAATAGTTGTATTGTCAGAGTTGTATTTTTAGAGTACTATTTTAAGAGTTGTATTTTTATACGAAAAATACACATTTCTACGGAAAATTGCATCTTTAAAAGTATTGAGTAGTACCGTTTTAGTATTGAGTACTCAAAAAAACAGTCAGTATTGAGTACTCAGTACCGTAATACTCAATACTTTTACAACTCTAGTACACTACTCATGAGAATGCTTTGGACATACGTTCTATACCCAGTGTTGCCAGTTTTTTTCAGACTTTATCCCCAATTTTCAAATTGTTATCCCCAAAAATCCCCAATTTTTATTTTCTGGAAAAAATTCGTATTCGTTAACTTTTTTTTCTAAATTAATGTAAAAATACCATATTTATTTAATTCTTTTCGGTACCGTATACACTCAAACTCAATAAATTTTGTAATTCTAACAAATTGTAAAAAAGAACAAATAAATTTAAATAACAGCATAAAAAAATGGGAGCCAAATTTTTTTCGTTTTAAATATTTCAGAATCAAAATTTTCCGATTCATCAGCTCAGACATTTTGTTGCGTACGGTACTGTATAAAAAAGTTTTAATATTTCAGCAGATGGATTGAATTTTTGACAATTGAATAACATATAAAGTATATATTTAATTTAAGAAGAGCTTCTTATAATTCATATTACATCCGAATAACCTTAAATATTTTGGAACCAAAAGGAATTAAAATTTTCACCAAAAGGAATTAAGGTTTGTACGCACATTAACTTTCCAGACACAAATATGTGTAGCCTAAAATCATGCACTATTATCATCATGCTTAAAAGAAATATATGTATAAATATTTAGAATTATCAGAGTTAAATTCATAAAAATACAAAAAGGCAATAATATGTTATCCCCAAAAAATCCCCTAAAATATCGTGTCATCACCAATAAATCCCCGGATCCCCAAACGGAAATTTTTATCCCCATTGACGAAAAAAAATCCCCAATTTGGGAATAAATCCCCTAAACTGACAACATTGTCTATACCTATACAAAATATATTTACGTGAGTGAAGATAGCAAAATCACTCAATTTGTTCTACAAAAATCACTCAAGTACTCTAGCAAAATCACTCAACAAACCTACTCAAAAGAATATTGTTTTTTTGCGTCCTTACCAGGAATTCACCAGGATGATGGCTAATGAGATCTGATAGGGAATAAAAAAATAAATATTTTAAGCTTTTCAAAATTTTCAATATATGTTTTTTGTGGATTTTCTGTAAAGAGGAACTTTTTCATCCATGGTGGTCAGGACACGTTTTGGTATCTAGCGCCCTAACTAGGAATTCACCAGGATGATGGCTAATAAGGTCTGATAGGAAATAAAAAAACAAATATTTTAAGCCTTTCAAGCCTTTTCTGCCGGATGAAAAGATTGCCAGTGTTACATGATTTTATATTATCCTTATTATTATATTTTAACTTCATAACCTATAAAAATCTTACCATGTTTTTAACTTTAATAACACTTTTGTTAAATCTTGTTTTATCTAATATGTTATATTTGTATTTCTGCCTTTTTCTTATAACCAAACATGACAAACATACTACTCTGCTAATACTTATTGCGTTGTTGTTAGGGATGGTTGTTTCGAAGAAAGAAGATATTTTTATTTTTATGGAAGATGATGGAAGCTTAATTGGAAGTTCCAAAGACATGACAAGGAATATGGTAAATATATTTGCCAATTATAGAAATGGTGTTACAATTGCTCATATAAATGCTCAAAGTTTAAATAACAAGATCGATGAGTTCAGGTAGGTTTTTGAAAATTCGAACGTTGATATTGTTTGCGTTTCTGAGACCTGGCTTTCAGATAAGACGCCCAGAAGTTTAATTTGTCTAAGTGGCTACAAAACTTTTAGATCTGATAGAGACGGTCACCCTGGTGGTGTTGCCATTTTTGTAAAGAACAACATTTCCTGTAAATTTTGCCTCAAGTCGCTTAAGGAAGAAAAAGTTGAGTTTATTTTTGTCGAAATCTTATCTTTTGGAAAGAAAATGCTTATTGGTTGCGTTTACAGGCCAAACAAGAGAGTATCTTTTAGTGATTTTATTTTAAAACTGGAAACCCTGACCGTTGCTTATAACGATATTGTAATATCTGGTGATTTTAACTCCAACATTCTAACTGAATCAATCTTTACTAATGAAATGTCATCGCTCGGACTCATGCCTGTAAATCGGACTCCTGCCTGTAAATACCAACCCACTATATAAGCACGAATAATTCATTACTTGATGTATTCTTTGTTGCTAATGTATCTAATGTACACTCAAAAAAATAAGTTAGTAGAAAAATTAGTAAAACGTCTTGTATATCAAGTGTACTAGTTTTCAGCAATTTTTTTGTTGAAATTCCGTTTTCAGCAAAAATTTTAGTTATATTTTTTTAGCACTAAACTAATTTTGAACTAATGTTTTACTAATTTATTTTGCTACAAAAATTGTGCTGATAACCGTATTCATAGCGTGGACGACAACCAGATAGACAAGATGTAGATGTCGCAGCTTGTCTGGAAACGGAAATGACAAAAAAAGAAAAACAACTCTACACATATTCTATATTTAAATTTTCAACAAATAAATTAACTAAAATAAAATTTCGCTACAAGTTTTTTAAGTTTTTTTCAGTCTACTAATATTCGGCAAAAAGTTTAGTGATTTTAGCAAGGATTTTTTTCATTTGCAGTCGACTAAGTGTTAGCAAAACTTTTGCTGAAGATTACTATTTTTTGGTAAAAATCAGCTCGCTGATTTTCAGCAAACCTTTTGCTGAAATTACCAACTTTTTTGCAAGCACGCTCCTGACTAAAAATTTGCTGACACAGCAACATTTTTTGCTGACTTTACTGACTTTTTTTTTTGAGTGTACATAAAAAATAATTGTAAAGCAAAATTAATAGACTGCACTTCTATTGAAAGAATTATTTGGGGTGTTTATGTATTGAAATTGAAATGAAAGTATAAGTTAGCTGGTTTGTATAGATCATCAGCAGGTATGCCAACTTAGTGCTTTTCGCGCTAAATCTGGTGCTTTTTGATGTGCCAAAACGCGAAAAATATTGAAACGCGTAACTGAAAAGAGCGCTAAATTGATGCTTTTCCGAAATTTATTTAGCGCGTTTTGCGCTTTTTACACATTTTTTGTGTTTTATTGTTGTTATGGCAATATCAGGAAATCTATCAATATTTGTTGTTATTTCAATAACGATAAATTAAAATATCAAGGAAAAGTTATAAATGGCATGATATTCGAGCTAAATGCAGTGTTACCCGGTTAATTGGGCACAGAATCGTCAAATATTTTTGAAAAAATCGTCATTCCGTTTTGAAATATCGTCAAAATATTGTTAAAAATCGTCAAAACTTTAATAATCAAATATTTTTATTATTATAACCCTAAAATCATAGTATAATATTTAAAAAATAACATGGTTTCCAGTGTCAGCTGTAATTTAACCCTTAAATGCATGGTGTAGCCATTTGGCAACAAACCGGTTTTTTAATTAAAAAAAAAACCCACTTGATGCACAAAGAAATCATATATAAAAAAATTGTTATAATCAAAGAGATCATGCATTTAAGGGTTAAGAAAAATCATAAAAATGTATGTTTTTATTTGCTTGGTAGAAGTTAAGGAAACTTGCAATGTAAATTGATTTTGTAACAAAAAGAATTTCTATAGAAATGACGCAACACTTCACCGAAGTCTTAGAAAATTTACCATATACTGAAATTAATTGTTCGAAAAAAAAAGTTCAATTTAAAAAAATTTTCAATATCGAAAAAACTTTAGATTTTAATGTACTTAGTCTAGAGATATTTTACAGGTACCTACTAAAGAATTTACATGAAAAAAAGAGTCCGATAAGACATATACATCCCTTCGAAAAACACGTTACATTTATTAAAGATTTAGGAAAAAATATTTTAAGTTAAAATAATTACCAGATTCTGTGTTAGTTTTCCTATAAAAAACAATGAGATTCTAAAATGACTACCTTAAATAAAAATTGTATGATAAATATTTATAAATTAGCTGACTAAATTTTCAGATTTATTGATTTAGATCATGGAAAAATAACGTACTTTTGAACAATTGTTGCTATATTTCCTCTTGAAAAAAATCGTAATTTTGAAGAGGAAAATCGTCAAATCGTCATTTTGCTATTTTCGATAGTAAAAATCGTCAAAATGACGATAAATCGTCAAAACTGGCAACATTGGCTAAATGTAGTTTTGTTTGATGTGTCAAAACGCGAAAATTCTCAATTTTGCATATTAAAAAAAAACTTAGTTATGGTCATATGTATATAATCGTTCTTAGTTCTGACTATAAAGCTGGTACTTAAATTTTAAAAAATCTTAATTTTTCTTAAATTATTATATTATAATCACAAAACATGGAATAAAATTCAAAAATTTTGCGAAAGTTATTCGTTTTTATTTTTTTTACCCCCGGTCGACGTATTTACTGATGTAGGTCGTACGCTTATATTACAATTTTATTTATTTTTAATTAAACTACGTATGTGAAACACGACAAATTTTTTTAAAGGTCGTAAAAAATGTTTAGTGCTTTTTTACCCGTTTTTAAGTAGAAAATTACGCTTTTTACCCTTTTTTATATATTTTTTGCGCTTTTTGCTATGAAAAAGTTGGCATCTATGATCATCAGATAGACAATTCTCACCAGAAGTCATTTTTACAGATTTCTTTGAAGCGGAATTGGATAAAGTTGGTGAAAATGAAAGTTTTTTAATGATTGGTGATGTAAATATTGACTGGTTGGAAAATAATATTTATAAAAATAGATTGCAAGAAATAATGAATGATAATTATTTTAAACAAATTATATCACAACCAGCAAGGCTCACAAGTACTACTGCTACTCAGAGCTTTGAAGAATTAATTCCTTTTTGAATGAATTCACTACCAATCGAATTCAATTTTCTCTACAATTGAATGAATTCCTTTTCTTAAGTAATTCACTGAATTCGTTCAACTGAATGCGTTCATCAAACAACAAATTCAAAGAATTAATTCAATTGCAATAGTTCTTTTTATTAAATCAAATGAATTAATTCACCGGTGAACGCGTTCAATTTTATAAATCGAACGGAAAAAAAGTGAATTAATTCCTTACTGAATTAATTCACTACTGAATTCGTTCAATTTCATTTTCGTTCAGTGAATTAAAAAAAATAAAATTACGTTCAGTGAATTAAAAAAAAAAATAATAAGTTCACTGAATTGAAAAAAAAATAAAATAAGTTCACTGAATTGAAAAAAAATAAAATAAGTTCACTGAATTCAAAGCCTGTTTTCTGCCGTTCAGTAGAAGAAAACAATAATGTACAAATAAAATTTTTAAATAAGCAATTTTACAGCGTGTGCTAGTAAAAATTAACAAATTAGAAACCGGATGCTGTTTACCAACCTACATGATTCAAAAATAAAGCCTTTTACTATTAAAAATAAAAACTTTACAGATATAGATAAATTTGGAAAAAAAATATAACTATATAACTAGTTTGAAAAATTAATAGTTATATTTTTTTTCCAAATTTATCTATATCTGTAAAGTTTTTATATTTAATAGTAAAAAGATTTATTTTTGAATCATGTAGGTTGATAAACAGCATCCGGTTTCTATTTTGTTTATTTTTACTAGCACACGCTTTAAAATTGCTTATTTAAAAAATTTATTTGTAGATTATTGTTTTCTTCTACTGAACGGCAGAAAACAGGCTTTGAATTCAGTGAACTTATTTTATTTTTTTTCAATTCAGTGAACTTATTTTATTTTTTTTTCAATTCAGTGAACTTATTATTTTTTTTTTAATTCACTGAACGTAATTTTATTTTTTTTTAATTCACTGACGTAATTTTATTTTTTTTAATTCACTGAACGAAAATGAAATTGAACGAATTCAGTAGTGAATTAATTCAATAAGGAATTAATTCACCAGTGAATTAATTCTTTTGATTTAATAAAAAGAACTATTGCAATTGAATTAATTCGTAACAAAATAAATCGAACGAAAGCAAATATGAATTAATTCCATTCAATATATATTGCTTAGTGAATTAATTCATCGAATTTTTAATTCAGAATTGAAAAATTGAATTAAGGAATTAATTCTTCAAAGCTCTGCTGCTACTCTTATTGATTATGCTGTAAGGGCAGTGTCACACGTTCAATATATATTGTGATATTTGGATCGCGATCCATTTTAATGGATTGATGGATCGCGCGTGTATGCTACATGTTCAATATTTATCGCGTCAGTATTTACATTATTTTTGTGCTGTGCTGATCGTTTATTAAAAAATGTCGCGAGAAAACAAAAAAAAAGAAAGCCTGTTTAGTTATTTTGCTTGCTTTTATATTGAAGAAATGTGTTATAAATGTTTTATCTTTTTTGTTTGCACTGCGTATTTTATTTCATTTGTTTTATTTTCTTTATTCTTTCACTTTTTACTATTGTATCGCGAATTGATATCATGAACTATGCTACACGTTCAATATTTATCGCGTGATCCGCGATCCGTGATCTTGTTGCAAAACCCTTACCATAGCATTCCCAGAATGACCCATTCTGACCGCCTAGCTCAGGGACGTCAGGGGGGATCGACCGATCACATGGGAAGAGGGCCGAAACAATAAAAATTTCTAAAAAAACTAACAAAAAACTCTAACAAACAAAAACCACAATAAAAACCTCAAAAATAATTTTGTGTATAATAGTTTATACACACCACAACATAATAAAACTGACGATGGGCACTTGACACAAGTCCCACAAAAAACCAACAAAATTTACCATTGAGATTGACCTACAACACAGAAAGACTCAAACACAGGCAATATTTTAACTAACCAATAGATTTCAAAGGGACAAAAGCTGGTCTATGCCCTTCTAGTAGCCCACCCTGCCATGATAACCTAACGCTATTCTTATCCTAGGCTACCCCACAAACAACACAAAACACTGGTCACTGGTCACCCTACATACTTACGCTAACACACACCTAAACGTTTTAGCCAGACATTATCTTAAGAATGTCAACCAAATGATAACATAATAAAGTTTTCAATTTTAAAATATAAAAATGATTTTTGTTTTTATTTAATAATTCCTAAGACTACGCAAAAATAAAACAAAAGTAAGTATACCAAAAAAAAAAACGCAAAAATAAAAAATGAATCCAAAAAAAAAATGGAGGAACTACGTTAGTATAATTTTCAAAAGCAATAAAATGGCGATACTATAAAAAAAATTAAAATGAAGGTTAAACTAAAAGTAAGTAAAACTAAATGAAATTTAACTAACAAAAAAAAATAATAACAATATAAAAAAAAATATTAACAATTAACATTTGATAAAAAACTTAACCCCTAATTCCCAAAATATCCCTATCAACAAAACCCCTAGACCCAAATCTTCTGGCCTTTAAAATTATCTTTAAATTTTTCCGAAATAATTATTTTGCTACCTATGAGAGAGCTCTCTTATATGTATTATATTGTAATTTTTCACTAGGTCAACTATGGACCTTACCGCGCACAAAAAATGGGGAATATTTCTACGGTGTTTTGGGATTACACGACACCAAAAAAAAACTTAGCACTAAACACTACACTATATATATATATACAAACAAAATTGATTTTTACTAAGCCTAATGCTGCTTCAACTTCCGGTTTATATATATATTCTTATTTTTTTCTTTTAATTAATAAATTTAAAATTTTTTATCTATCTTGATATTATAAAACACACTTTTACTTTAAAATTCCAAACACTCGTTCACTTGAATAAAATTTTCGAACTCACCGATGTTTCTTTTTTCCTTACACACACCAACCTTCCGCTCCCACCACCGGAACCAAATGCCAATAATTTTCTGGCAAAATCTTCGCTCAACCAAAAATATTTCCATTCAAGTTGGCCCGAAATGGCTTAGATGTTCTGCTACAACCAGCTCATACAATTTCCTGCCCAGTCTATTAAAACGTTGGCAAATTCATAAAACTTTGTTGCACAATCCAGTGATTTGTGGGCACAATTCAATACTAACGGTGGCACCAATACCCACTTTGCGCAAAAATCTCAACAGCTGGTGGCCAATTACCCAAAAAACGGCACACTCTATTGACCGGTGTAGCAATCAAAACTTCATAAAAAAATGGTGGACTACAACCCTGTCGAATCCAAGGTTTGTAGTCCACAATATCCTGCAGAACAGATTCGCACCTTTAGGAAACCGGTGAGTTCTGGTAAAATACATAAAAAACCAAAATAAAAAAAATTCCTAAATTTTACAACTTTACCACTTACCCACATACAATGGCCTCCAAATGGTTTGGTTACTGTCCTCCGTTGTAACTTATCCTCACGGCAACCTGTTGTCACCAAAGTTCTTGCAGTAATGAAGCTGCTGCGAAACTTTACACTCCACCAAACCATTCGCAAGGCATTAACTAACACTACAAATTAGCTAAACCCCACCCATCTAACTCTAATTTCTGTCTTATATCTATCCTATTCTATCTTGTACTTAGCACTATCACTAACCTAATTTACTCTTTTCCTTTAACATTTCTAATTTTAGTATACAGCCTTTTTTTCTCTTTTGTTTTCGCGCCAATTCCATTAAATTTACTTAAATATGGTTCCCTAAAAGATCCCATATAGATTTTTTTAAATAGGATAAATATAAACAAAAATCTACAAATAAATATAAACATGGTTCCTAAAGGTGGTTCATATTGCTGGCCTTGAAATTGAGATATACCATCCAAGCCATGTATTTTAGGCCACATAGTGCTGCTCATTTGGTTGAAAGACCAGGCTAGCAGAAAAATCAGCAAGTAGTCGTTATTTTACATTTATCATTTTCACCTCCTTCATTCCATGTGTAATTATTTGGAATTCCCCCAATCTATTTAAAATTATTGTTTACTTCTCCTATTCCACATTCGCACCTTTTGTAATTCAGCACGAAAACAGCTGTTTGAAGTTAACAACTCTGTTTCATCCAAAACAAAATAAACACACCGCTACAATCTGGATTTCTTTCATTTTACTATTGTATCGCGAATTGATATAACGAACTATGCTACACGTTCAATATTTATCGCTTGATCCGCGATCCGTGATCTGGATTTCAGAATATTTGGATATTCTGCGATATGGATTGCGATCCATCAAAACTGCATGCTACACTTTCAATAAATATCGCGATACTGGATCGCGGTCCATATATATTGAACGTGTGACACTGCCCTAACAAATATCTTAAACATTACGGCTAAAACAAACGTTGAAATCAAAATTAGTGATCATCACGGCAAGGACTTTCATGCACTAAAAACTCGAAAATATGCGCTTAAAATATACAATATAAAATGGAAAATATGCACTTAAATATGCATTTATAACGAAATATGCACTAAAAACCAAAAAATATGCAATTAAAAATAATGTTTTATTTAATTATATTTATTAAAAACTAACATAAACGTAAAAATTCAGGTATCGGTTACAATAAGCTTGTTCGTTTACTTACTACAAGTTACTATATTTACTACAGCTGGAAAAATTCAATACAAAAAGTAAACAAATTACCAACAGAGCTTCCAAATAATTAATTCTTTAGAATTTTTTTTAGTTTTAAAGTATGAATTCTTAAATTGAATTTAATATTTAAAAATATTAAAAAATATGCAATAATGTGCAAAATATGCAAAAATATGCAATAAAAATCATAAAATATGCAATAAAATATGCACTTAAAAGCAAAATATGCAAAAATATGCATTTATAACAAAATATGCAACAACAAATCGATGCCATATTTTTTCAATTCTTTGATTCCATTGTATAACGGAGTAGTAAACAGCATTAATGCTGCTTTAAGCTCAATGATTGTAACGAAAAGAATAAGCAATATAACAACAAATCAATGGTTTAACAATAATTTAAAGGTCATGAAGCAAATGAAAATACAACTTTATCAGACTGCCGTATGGTTTAACAATGATTTTCATTGGAATAATTATAAAGTTTTTAGAAACAAATACTTATCGCAACTCTCAACTACAAAAAGAAATTATATTAATAATAAAATCAGAAATAGCCAATGAATTAAATTCGTTTTTTATTAGCAGTGTACAACAAATCATTGAGACCATACCATCCGTTAAATATGAAAATATTATTGAAGAAAATCCGCAATTAATCTTTAAATTTGAGATTATCGACATAATGAGGCTACGAAATATAATGAAAACAATGAATAATAAAAAATATCAAAATTTTCTTACAGTTAAGATGCTGCTTGATAATTATGATATTATTGGAACATATTTACGCCGAATTGTTACGTCATCTTTATATACGGAAGTTTTTCCGGATTGTTTTAAAGAATCGTATGTTGTGCCAATCCAAAAAATAAAAAGTACAAAAGATCCTCAAGAAATTCGTCCGGTTAATATGTTAATGACAATAAGCAAAATTGTGGAAAAAGTAGTACACGGTCAATTAAATAAATACTTTGAAGAAAACAATTTATTGAACGAAACACAATCTGACTTCAGACTAGTGTTTCCAATTCGGTTAATCGATTAACCGATTCCTCGATTAATCGCCTCTATTTCGGTTAATGTCGAAACAAATAATTTAAAACTCAAATAATTATTCGACCCGAATAATCGGTTAAAATTGGTCGATTAACCGGTTACATTTTTAATATGGAATTTTTCCTTAATTTTTTCCCAAAACTTCACAATTTTATTAATCTGGGCTACAAAATTACCAGAAAAGCTTAGAAAAAACAAATACTAACTAAAATAGCATCAAATTCTTTAAAAATCGTGTGAAATATGTCCTTAAATACCTTTTTCGAGCAACCGCAAACAAGTCGACATTGTACCATCAGACTCCCAATTTTTAATAAAATTTTGCGCAAATGTTTAAAAAAAATATGTATCAAAGTTTCTATTTGTAAAAAAGCCTTAAGAACATGGCAAAAGGCCAAAATTAAGGTGTTTTTAAAAACTTCACAAAACACACGAAATACACGACTGGCTGGAGGATGCTTTATGAAATAAAATAGACAATTTTGCATTACTGTTTCAATTCTTTTAAAAATTTAAACTAATATAAATTATATCTGCATGTCCTTTAAGACAAGGCTGCATTTGTTTTAAAACTGTTACACAATTAACATGTTAACCCAACAAACAAATCGTTCCGTTTACGTACCGTTTTCGGTCAGACATAAACGGAATCCAACTCCGTTTACGTACCGTTTTTCGGATCCATATACGGACCAGAAAACGGATTTTAAGGAACATCGAAAATGATTCGAATCCGTTGAAAGTCCGTCAATGACGGACCATTTACGGACCGTTATGTCGTGTAAAAAACTGACAAGTCCGTTGAAAGTCCGTCATTGATGGACCGTTTACGGACCGTTGTGTCGTTTAAAAAACGGACAAGTCCGTTGAAAGTCCGTCAATGACGGACCATTTACGGACCGTTATGTCGTGTGTAACCGGAGTGACTCCGGAAAAAAACGGAATTGTATATCTATCTAAATTGACTAATTTTGAGTAAATTTTTTTTTTTTTATTTTTAATAGATTTATTAATAATGATATTATATACATTTACACCATATTTAGTAAACCAGTTTACCTTTGAGTTTACCTCTATATCTAGCGCATCAATTCACGACAGTCACCCATAATAGAATCGATCATCTACATGCAAAAGAAAAAATAAATTAGTTATGGTTTAATTGATTGTATTTACGATGGTGTTTTACTCGAAACAACAACAATTTACACACAAATTTGGAAAAATTGGGTAGCCGCGTTGACGTACGTGGAACAGAGCTTTTGTTATAAAAACAAACGATCTTACATAAACCACAAACCATTGTAAAACACGCACTAAATTTTATTAATCTTACCATCTAATATATGTATGCGACTTGATGATGTGTTGATTGTGTTGTGTTGAATATATTCTAGCTACCGCCACCAATTTATCGCCACAAAAAGTTTTTAAAGGAATTTAATTGTTTTTATTTTGAACACAAATTAAAATCCATTAAGTCCGTATTTTACGGTACGGAAACGGAGTGAAAACATATTATGTTCGAAAATCCGATTACACGGTCCGTTAATGTTCCGTATACGTACAAGCTTTGACGGATACGTGTATTACGGCCCGTTAATGTGCCGTAAAAGCCGGATTCATGTTTCCGTACGTGCCGGAGTGTCCGTAAAAATGTTTCTTGGGAATTCTGTAAGAACTTTAACTTTTCTTATTTTTCCTAAGAAAGTGTACATACACATCGGTTCAAAACCACAGCAATTCTAAAACATGTTCCACTAGAGCAACATTGAACCCGAACCCGTTTCAATGAATTTAAATTCGAATTAAAACAAATAACCTAAAGTTAAAAAATTTGAATTTATATAGAATTTGACTTTTGTAACTGCACACTCAGTGAATTGTCTATATGCTATTGATGAATTTATACACTGATTCAATTAAGTTTCGCTGGAATTCGTCTATTGAAACTTTTAATTGAATTTCATAGTATTTATTAAAAATGTCATACACCAAAAAAAGTTTTTTTTAGAACGAGATTCATAAAAATTGTGAAGCTTTTTCATAAAATTTTAATAAATTTGGCTTTTACTTTTTGAAGAAAACTTCATTAGCTTATTGAAAATTTTGTTTACAGCTCGTCCGATAAAATTCCCTCAGAGTAAGTACGCTCAAACTTTAGGTTATTTTTTTACTGTTAATCAGCAGTGTTGCCAACTCTTGAAGGCAGGAAAGCACCGTGAGCATTTTGAAAACGGGTAAAAAGCGTAAAAATTTACCAAATATGGGGTAAAAAAGTACAATAATAATTTTTTGAAAAATTTAAGTCAAGATTTTAAAAACACATTTTAGCTTTGTAAAATCGTGTAAAAAAGGTTCATAAAATTACCAAAAAAGGGGTAAAAAAGCACCAAACTAATATTTCAAAATTTTGAAGTTTAAATATAACGAAGTTGTTATTTAAAATGGTACTACAAACATTGTGCAAAAATGTATTTTTTGTATATTTCGTATTATTTTTTAAATTTTGACGAAAAATTAAAAAAAAAATTGAAAAAAGGAGAACAAATACCAAAAATATAAACTGTACAAAAAGCACTAAAAGCACTGCCAGAAATCTGAAAAAGCACTGTAAATACCCGCTTTTTATAAACGGGTATTTGTAAAAAATCACCGAAAAGCACTGAAATGGCAACACTGTTAATCAGTGGTCGGCATCCATAGCCAACAGTGGCCGATCATAATCGACTTTTCACACGTACACAACAGTGATGGTATTTGAGAATTTTCGTTTCGTGCCTAAATGATGCCAAAAAAGTGCCAAAAAAGCTTTAAAAGTGCCAAAAAAAAATTAAGCAACATGCAAATGTTTCAAAAAATATGTTCAGCTTTTATTTCAAATATTTATACATTTACACCCTTATTCTAAACTTTATAACAATAACAAAATTGTCACAAAACTGGTGTGAATGGAAATTATTATAATTTTGGTATTCTCAGAAAAATTGTCACAGCAAAACCTTGACAAAATTGTCATGTAATAAAAAGCACATAACAAACAAATATTTTCATTTGTCAACAATTTAAAATATAAAAATTTTATTTTCTTTTGAAGAATTTTATAATTTTTCTTCACAGAAATAAAATATGAAATACCTTATTCATATTTTGAGATATTAGTTTAAGATGCATCAAACCCTTTACCGATTCTAAAATTCCTGCAAATTCCTCCAAAAGATTACGTTTTAACATGGGGCTAAAGTTGTTGAGAATAAGCTCAGGGTGCTTGATGCTAAAATTTAAAGAAACCTCTCGTGTTCTGCGGTTCCTGGACATTTTTTGCAGTTTTCATTTCATTTAAGATTTCATAAAATTTATATTATACATTTTTCACAAATTACAATTTTTTGATAATTTTATTTTATTTTTGGCAGAAAAAGCTTTCGCCATTGTATGGTGAAATTTTTAAAACTTTTGCTTGTCATAAAAAAACTAGAATACCATAACAAATTTTTGAAAAATTCCAGTGACGGACAATACAATAAAATCAATTAAAGTTTTTTCTAATTTTATCCTCATTGCTTTTATTTTTTAATATCAAAATAATGATTAAATTGTTCCCAAATAACTGGAAGCTGGTCCAGAAAATTCCAGAAATTTTTAGTGTAGCGTTTGTTTTTTAATTTTGCTACCCGTTCTACCAGCGATATTGACCTTTTATCAAATTATATAGAAATTTTCTTAAAAAGTGCCAAAATTCTATGAAGAGTGCCATGGTGCCATTGAACATTCAATAGTGCCACAAATGGCACTTTTGTGCCACTTTTACCAACAGTGGTACACAACCAGGGCTGCCAGATGATTTTGATGAAAAAGCGGCACTTTTTCCCAAAAAAATCGGCATTTTCGGCACTTTGATTTTAAAAAATCGGCAAAAAATCGGAACTTTCAAAAATACTCATTTATGTAATATTTAGGTTACTTTACATAAAAAAATATGTGAAAAAGACATTTCGTGTAAAATAATATGTTTTAAGTTTAACAATTAAATAAAAATAAAAAAAAAATGTTAGTTGTAATTTTATGAATATTTTTATGATACATATTCAGATATTATCTGACCAATAATATGTACATAAATTAATTTTACAGCTTTTAAAAATAGTTCTTCTGCGAACTTAAGGTACCCGTACACCTTGAAATATTATGCAAATATTGGCCCTTTTTTAATCACTGTATTTATTTTATTTCGTTAAAACATTCACATTTTGTTTTTTAATTTTCAAAATTTAATATATTTAATATATGTATAATGTGAAAGCAAATCATTAAATTTTGTAAAAATGTGAACGCCGGGATTGAATTAAGCTAAATCGAAAATAGATTTATAAATAAAATAAATCCGTTTTTAGATTTATAAATAAAATAAATCCGTTTTGGATTTAGCTTAATTTAATTCCAGAAATTGTGTTTTCAAAAAATTAAAATTTTTTCTTTCACATTATCTTAGCGAATAATTTGGATAAAATATTAAATTTTGAAAATTAAAAACCAAAATGTGCATTTTCTAACAAAATAAAATAAATCCAGTGATTAAAAAAGGCGTATTATTACTAGGGCTCGTATATTCATGCATTTATAATCGTGTTTTATGTACATAAGATGTATGTATGATTAAAATCGAAAAATATGCACTTAAAATTTTAAAAATATTCATTTAAAATTTTAAAAATATGCATTTATTATTGATTTTTCCAACGTTTTTGATATTATCAATTCAGTTTTAGTATTACATATTTGTCTTTAAAAGTAGTTTAAATATTAAAAATTGCCATTGATCATCGTCAGAAATTGATTTATGTTTGATATTTTTGTATTCGGGATCAAAAAAATTTTGAAAAATATTTAAAAATCAGAATAGAGTATTGTTCTACCTAAAGTGCAAATTCTAACATGATATTTAGAAATTTAAAAATAATTTTTTTTGTACAGTGTGTAGGCAAAAATACAGTTTTAAAGTAAATACCAAAAAGTATGCTAAAAAATATTCGTTTTTAGCAAATAATGCAAAAATATGTATTTATACCACAATATGCAACAAAATATTTTAAAAACATGCATTTGCAACAAAATATGAAAAAACAAGCATTTACAAATCGATGCCATTTTGCTGAAAATTTGTTGATCGCAAAGATATTTTATTAACATTATTTTTCAGCTAACGATAACAAACATGTATTAACATGAACTTTCGAAATGTCAAAGATAGAATTATTTTCTTATTTATTAATGCATTGTAAATCACCAAAAATTAAAATTTCGTGTTTTAGAGTTTTAACAAAAAATCGGCATTTTTCGACCAAAAATCGGCAAATCGGCATTTTGCATATTTTTTAATAAAAAATCGGCAAAATGCCGAAAAATCGGCAATTCTGGCAGCCCTGTACACAACACGAATGGCAACAAAACTATCAACTAAGAGCATAAAATTTATTTAGTAGCATGTTAGCTTTCAACAAAGCAGGTTGACGTCGCTTTGTTTAAGAAATTTTAGAAAAATATTGCACTCTTAAAATTTAACAAGAACAGGAAATTTATTATGAATTATTTTTATTTCTTTAGTTCATTAAAATTTACTAACTAATGGAATACTTTTTAAGAATAAATAATTTATATACAAAAAAAATACATATTTTTTAAATAATATATATAATAAAATTTACTATAAATTATTTAAAAAAACTAAATTACTATAAATTAATTTTTTTTATTTCTTTAATTCATTCATGCATTCATTATTACATTTCTTCATTAATTCATGTTCTTAATATACAAATATAAATTTTTTTGTCGGTTAACTTTTTATATTGTTAATTTCTTATTTCCTGAAGATGCTACACAATGGAGTAGCGAAATATCGAAAATAATAAAAAACTTTTTTTTTTTTTATAATAAAAAACAAACCTTACGCTCAAGAAAATTGTGAAATTAAAAATATAAATTTAAAAATGATAAACTAATTTCTCACAGTGAAGAAACACAATACATTCACATTCTCTCTTTGTGCCGACCACTGCTGTTAATGGTCTTTAAGGTTAAATTAGACGTGCCATAACGCCATATCCGTAACCATAACGCCATAGCAGACAACCAAAATTCAATTGGTTTCTATGGTTACGGTTATGGCGTTATGGCATGTCACCAATAATCGTATACATTGTAGCCCATAAGATTGGTTTGAACAGCTGTTTTATATGGTTATGGTTATGGCACGTCTAATTGAGCCTTTAGTAACGAAAAAGATACGGAGAAACAAAGTAAATTGGTATTCTCAATTAACTGAAATTGTAGGAAGAATTTTATTAAAATTTAAAAAAAACTTTAGGTATAGCATTTCTTTAACCCTTTCAGACCCAGCATACACGATTGTGAGATGTGATGTTTTCTCTTAAAATTACAAATATTTTAAATACTAATAGGTTTATTTAGATAAAAAATTTCAGTTATACTTTTAGCTAAATTATATTTCATAAAATATGAATTGACACCTGGAAATTTTAATAGTTTTAGTACCATTTTACCTCAAAGTTATAAAATGAATACATTTTTGCAAGCTAGTTGGGTCTGAAAAAGTTAAATGCAATATTAAATTTTATAGTGTCAGTATTGATTAAAAATCACATTCAAAGAAATTTTGTATCTAATCTTTTCAGATTTTTAAATTTTTTTCTGAATAAAAAATCTACGTTAAGTAATCGATATGTAACAGTTTTAGGTTTGCTGTTCTTAACTTACTAATATTTTGTTAGTTTCAGCAGTTCTTTCTGACATCTTCAACGAAATTTTAGTAGATTTAGCAACATTTTTACAGAGCTTTTTTTTTTTTTTTAAAAATCTCAGATCCCGAAACTTTTCAACCTTCGAATATGAAAACTTTTTTATTAAATACATCGTATTCATATATGACGTTAATATTTAATGAAAAGAGTCAGCTTTTTGTGTTTTAATTAATAAAAAGTTAATGAAATTCCTTAATTGAGCATTAAACGATTAATCGATTAACCGCCAATTTTCTCGAATAACCGACCCAAATAACCGGTTAATCCATTTTAGTGATTTTTCGAATAATGCATTAACCGGTTAACCGCCTATGTCGAATAATTGGAAACACTACTTCAGACACAATCATAGTTGTGAATCTCTGTTAAATTTGGTAGTGACTCAATGGAAGACAGAACTGACAAATAAAAATTGTGTGGTGGCAGTCTTTATAGATTTAAAACGTGCGTTTGAAACAATTAACAGAGAAATACTTTTGGAAAAGCTTCAAAGATACGGAATAAAAAATATTGAATTAAAGTGGTTTAGCAGTTATCTGGAAAATAGAACTCAACGAACAAAATTCGGAGAATATATATCTACATGTAGAAGCGTCAATGTAGGTGTACCTTTAGAAATACTACTTTTTATAATATATATCAATGATTTAGAGAAAATATTAAGAAAGGCAAAAGTTTGCATGTTCGCAGATGATGCTCTTATATAAGTGGAAAAACTCCAGAAGAATGTGTTAGTAATTTGAATATCGAATTAAAAAAAGTTGAGAAATATCTGAAAATCAACAAACAAATAAAACAAAGGCAATGGTAATAAATGGAATGTCTGATGAAAGAATAATTATTGATGGTGTACAAATAGAGCAGGTTGCAGAAATTAAATATCTTGGAGTTATGATTGATAAAAATCTGAAATTTGACTTGCATTACAACTATATTTGCAAAAAAATTTTAAATAAAAATCGCTTTCCTAAGAAGAATACGTAAAAAAATATCAACAATCACAGCAGTAAGAATTTATAACACAACCGTAAAACCACATTTTGAATATTGTTCAACATTATTATTCCTCGGTAGTCAACAGATGAAGCAGAGACTTCAAAAATTGCAGAACAAGGGTATGAGATGTATTCTACAATGTCACAGATTAAGCCATATAAATGAGATGTTACAAAAATTGCAGTGGCTTTCAGTTAATCAAAGAATGGTGATAAATGTTTTAATACTTGTATTCAAAATAAAAAATGGAATGTTGCCGAAGTACATGCAAGAGCAGTTGGTGTATGTAGCTGATGTCCAGCCCTACAATCTCAGAAATGTTAGCGACTTTAGACAAAATTTTAGTAGAACAAATTTTTATCAAAATCTGTTATTTTATAATGGACTTAAGTTATATAATGAAATCCCAATTGAATTGAAAAATGAGAAAAACTTTTTTATATTCAAACGTAAAATTACAGTTTATGTAAAACAATTTTATTAATGTAAAAATCCATTAATGTAACAAAACTGAATTTTTATTTGTGCGGAGAAGATTGATGTTTTGGATCAGCCAGCCCAGAGCCATGACTTAAATGCAATAGAGAACCTGTGGAATGAAGTCAAGGTTGAAATCGCAAAGAAAAATTACAAAAATATGGACAAACTGTGGTCGGCCGCACAGGAAGCTTGGTATGCCAAAAACTAGTGGAAAGTATGGGTCGCAGGTGCAAAGCTGTCATCAGAAAAAAGTCCACAGCACTAAATATTAACGGTAAAATATTTGTACATACCAAAAAATTTAACAAATGCAATATTAAAACCATTTCTTCTCTTTTTTTAAGATTGTGCATAATAAACCTTTGGAAAAAAAACAAAAACTTGTTTGTTGTTAATAGTATTTGCAATATAGTAGCATAAGAAATAATTCATGGTAAAATGTGCCATTTATATGTCCATAGCTGTAGATAATGATCAGTGTCTTAAAACACTTTGAGTTTTTAAATTTTCGTTTGTCCGATTCTGCGACACAGTGAATGAAAGCAAAAAATATGGAAAAATGTTTTATTTTTAATTCAACTTATGTAATTTAAAAATACTGAAACAGAATTTGCGAAAAGTTGAATTTGCAATCGGTTGGAAATAGATAGAGTTAAGAACCGATTTTTTATTAAAAAAAAATAAATAAAATCTAGTTACGTCCGTTTTGTTTTTAGTTAAATATGTAGTTTTACTTTTCTTAAATGTATAATTTATGAAAAACCACAATATGGACCTCGTTGAAAAATCCGTGCTCATCTTTAGCGTATACATTAATTTTTTTGTGCAATTGTTCTACTAACTATTTTCCCAATTCAAAGATTTTGATGGGCAGTTTTAAAATGCGAATCATTAGAGGGTTAATTAAGTTTTTTTTTTTAATGGAAAAATATCATCTTCCTATTATGGTTATGCGGAAATTTTTGAAAGTAATGTTTTGGGTTTTGATGTACACTTAAAATATTTTATAATTTTGATATTTAGAGCAGAAATTCATGTTGAGTGAATAGTTTTCATCATATTTCATACAAATTATTTACGTAATTAGTATATTTTATTTTGTAAAATAACACCTTGTTTTTTTCTGTAAACAATTTGTTAATGGTTTTAAATCTACTTTTCTCTAAGTTAAAAATTAATCTGCCAATAATCTCCATTAAATTTCCATCCTAAAGTAAAACAAAACATTTATAATTCCTAATGGTTTTAGTTTTCATTTAAAAGTACTCACATTATTTTACTATTTATAAATTTCTTAAGGGGTAATTTAATACTTTTTTTTCTATATTTCTTTCTGGGAATGTTTTGTTTTCATTTCTCACTTTTAACCTAAAACCACAAATATGTCAATTTTACTTTATTGGAATTTGTGTTTTATAATTTTCAATATTTTATAACAAAACCGGGAGTCTTATTTACTTCTTACTTATCTTATAATTTCTAAACAAATTTATTAACAATTTATTTTCTTCTTCTCTCTATTTCAGACATGGCATAAAACATGTTTCAAATGTACAGAATGTGGCATGACATTGAATATGAAAACCTATAAAGGATTTAACAAATTGCCATATTGTGAAGCGTAAGTAGAGTTTTATAAAAAATTTTTAATACAAAAATATTCGTTTATCACATAAAAGGATAACATTTGTTTAATGTTTTATTTTATTTAGCTTTTTATTAAAGTTCAGTAGATATTTGCTTAAATTTTTTCTCTTTTTGTGTATCTCTTTTAATTTTGGATTTTCGCCAAAATAGTAACATTTTTATGTAATAATAATCATATATAAAAATTTAAATCATATCATTATAAAATTGTTAAGTTGTCTATGTATTTTGGCATTGGCGCCTTTTTCGTATAGACATTATGCATTCCGCGTCACATGATTAAGGAAGTGATTTTTATCAACTTTGAACTACACCATTTACGTTGCAAAATACCTATAACAATTTTCATAGACATTTTTAATGCACACAAGCAAAATAATGAACTAACGAAATAGTAAATTTGACTAATATTACCAGGTTCATCTACTGTTCAACTCTCACTCCCTAGCTCTTTCTGACATTTCAAGAATTTGAATTGCAGCTAAGGGGTTCAGCTTTTTCATTGTATTTTTTCATATTTTGTATATTTAATGAAACAATTCTTAATATTTATTAAAACTTAACTACAAAACGTAACCTATCACCTTCTAATGAAACATTCTCAAAAGTCGGACAGAGCCAGTTAACAGATGTACAGATCAGAGCTCCGACGAATTAATTCTCTGTTTTTGAACTGAATTTATATTTTGGGAATGAATTCCCTGACCAAACTTAAGGATTTGAATGAATTCCTTTTTTCTTCATTCGATTTATCTTAAAAGAAATCATTCATTTTTTCCTAATTCCTTCATAAAATTTGATGCATCCATTTTAAACCAAGGAAATCATTCAATTCTAGTTAATTCAACTTTTGCTCAAGGAATTTATCCCCTGGAGAATTAATTCCTTGGGAATTCATTCAATTCTAGTTAATTCAACTTTTGGTCAAGGAATTAATTCCCTTGTACATTTAATTCGCTGAAGCAATTAACTTTTTCGTTTAATTCCCTAAGGAATTAAATTTTTCTTTTAATTCCCTAAGGACATTAAATATATTTAATGAAAAACTTAAATTCAGGGAATTAAACGAAATAGTTAATTCCTTATCGAATTGAACGAAAAAAATAAGTCCTTAGGGAATTAAAAGAAAAATTTAATTCCTTAGGGAATTAACCGAAAAAGTTCATTCCTTCAGGGAATTAAATGTACAAGGGAATTAATTCCTTGACTAAAAGTTAAATTTACCAGAATTGAATGAATTCCTTGACTTATTGCTAAATAAATATATTAACAAAAAAAAAAAAAAAACATACGAGGAACATTTTAACCCTCTAGCTCTTGAATGTAAGGGACTTTTTTTGGTCCTTTTAAAAAGGGACAAAAAAAGACCCGTAGGTTGAAGAGTTAGAGGGTTAAAATGTTTCACAAAAATGTTCCGCATAGTGTTTTATATAAGCTCGCTAAACACATCCTATAACTAAAATGCAAGATTCACATGGTTTCCCCCTAAAATCCATGTTTGTGGAAAACTTAAACACATTTTAAGTTTTGACTTATTTATGGTATTGAAGTTAAATTTTCAACTTTGATATCTTCAGAGACTTACAGTAGAATTTCATGACAAATATTTTTGCGGAACATTTTAACCCTCTAACTCTTCAACTTACGGGTCCTTTTTGTCCATTTTTAAAAAGTCCCTTTAATTAAAGAGTTAAAGGGTTGAAATGTTCCACAAAAATGTTCCCCATAGTGTTTTACGTAAGTTCGTTGAACACATCCTATACCTAAATTTTTCATTTGAATTTTTGCACTATATGTGGAAAACAATTCAAAATTCTGAAACTAATTGAAAATTCCAAAAACTTAAATGATATAAGAATAATGAATATAAAATTATTATAAACAAAAACAGCAAACACATCAACGGAGTTAAATTCTTAGTTCCTGAATTTTTTAAATTCTTTCGTTCATTAGAAATAAGCAGGAGTATATAACAAAACGTGTAAAAGACAGTTATATTTTATAGCGCTTATGAATAATAATTTGAAAACTTTATAACATGTTTGTTTTATGACCCTATATTTTTTACATAGATTTTAAGTTTTTACACATTTTTTTAAATAAAAAATTCCCAAAATGGCAAAAAATCATGAAATCCCGATCCGTCCCTGGATCCCGCTTTTTTAATTTTGAAATCCCGAATCTCGGGATTTTAAAAAACCAATCCCGATTGGAATCCCTAATTAGGGAAAAACGAACAAATTATTCGACTGAGTCGATAAAATCGGTTAGAAGTATAGCCGCCGATCAGCGGACAGTTTCGGCGGCACTATTCGTTAAAAAAAAGGCTAGCCGCCAGTCGCGCCGGTACGGTTTGCTACTCTGCACGAATTGCACGATCTCAACACGCACACACACACAAACGCACTCACACATTCACAAAAAATGCTCTCTTTTTTAAGATTGTTCCCTAGTGTGTGCGCCAGGGATGGAAATGAGTTTTTACATTTTGTACCAACCACATAAAAAAATTATACTTTTTCGACCCTCACGGTACCAAAATTTTTCGTATATAGAAAATTTGTCCGACCAATGTCATAACTTTATATGGACATAATTTCCGACAGGAAAGTCTTATTGGGATTATAAATATTCCAGGATAAAGGTCAGGATTTCCTACTTCTCATATATCCCAAAACATCTTATATATTTGCCTTATAATTATATTTTACGTCAAAGTTGAAAAACCCCTGCCAGATTTCGAAAAAAAAAATCAGAAGTGAAAGAGTTAAAATAACCAATAGTTATGAATATGAAATTTATATGAAAATATATGTTGTTAATGTTTTGTTTTGATTATATTTTTGATAACTTACCCGTTCTAAGAAAACAATGTAATATTTTTTACTTTTCAAAAAATATATAAAAGAGGCGGGTTGAATTCTCGAATTTTATGTAGAACTCAATCGACCCGTATTGATGAACTGATTACGGGAAAATAATAATAATTTTTTTTCCAACATTGGGCCCAAAAGTTACAATGATTTTAGTCCACGTCTGCAATTCGAATATTTTTTGACAGCTTTAAAGTTAAAGACCTGCAAATGTTGAACTATACAACACAGCGACATGTGTCGCATCATGCAAGTGTTATGTCTTGCTATGCGCTCACACATGTTTGACAATGACATATGAAGACACTGTCGAACAAATTAAAATCAAATCTATTCATACTTTTAACAGTCATTTTGCATACATGGACATAGAAAATGTACATGTCAACAAGTGCGACACATGCGATATATGCAGCATATGTTGTTATTGATGACTTATAATCATTTGTATGTCTCATTATATGTGACGCGCAAAATAGAAAGGGACCTAAGGGTAAAAACCGGTTTTGTTCAGGAGGGTCTCATTCGATGCTCAGATGTTGTCCACATCAAAAAAAAAAATTGATTTGATTGAACCCTTATAGGTCCCTTTCTCTATGCGCTGTCACATATGCAATAAAACTGCAAATAAAATAAAAAGACTTATTATAAAATATGAAAACTTCTTTTAACACGGTGTTACAAAAAAAAGGTTGTAGGTCTAGCTGAGTATATTACACTCACAAAATAAATACAGTCACTTTTTGTTAGTTGTTTCTGAAGTTTTTCCGTTGAGTCGTTTTTAAAAATAATAACAGTTGTTCGTAGAAGAAAAATAATTTTTAACTTTTTTCACAAGTTATTTAAAAATTTAACTAAATAAAAATCCGGATGTTTTTTAACAGTCAAATTTTCTAGTCAATTTTTATTGTTTTAAAATAAAACTAAAAAAATTAACCAAAAAAAGGTATTTTGTACACTCAAGAAAATAAGTTAGTAGAAAAATTAGTAAAACGTCTTGTATATCAAGTGTACCTACTAGTTTTCAGCAAAAATTTTTGTTATATTTTTTTATCACTAAACTAATAAAAATTGTGCTGATAACCGCATTCATAGCGTGGACGACAACCAGATAGACAAGATATAGATGTCGCAGCTTGTCTGGAAACGGAAATGACAAAAAAAGAACAACAACTTTACACATATTCTATATTTAAATTTTTTTCAGTCTACTAATATTCAGCAAAAAGTTTAGTGATTTTAGCAATTTTTTTCATTTGCAGTCGACTAAGTGTTAGCAAAACTTTTACTGAAGATTACTATTTTTTTTGGCAAAAATCAGTTCGCTGATTTTCAGCAAACCTTTTGCTGAACCTGCAAACCTCCTGACTAAAAATTTGCTGACACAGCAACATTTTTTGCTGACTTTACTTACTTTTTTTTTTTGAGTGTAGTAAAAGTTGTTTGAAATAAAAAAACAATAATACAGTTATCCAATTTGTTTTTTTTTTTAATTTTTTAGTAAAATCAAATATAAATTTAGTTTTTCGCACCATTTTGCTTGTTATTTTTATACAGTGTTGCCAACAAAATTTTCAAAATAAATGGCTAGATCAGACCCAAAAATCGCTAGAAAATCACTAGATTTATAAATAGTGCAAAACTTAGCGATTTTATCGCTAGATTGTTGAAAAATCGTACTTAAAGGAATTTTTTTACTCAAAAATTTATATAATATATTTATAAGAAGGGTTATAAAGTTTTAGATGAAATAAAATCGCTAGATCTGACGAGAAAATCGCCGTTATGGCAACACTGTTTTTATAGTAAAAATAAATTAACTTTAAGTTGATTTTACAGTCTCTGATAGTCAATTATTGATGGTTAGAAACAAATAAAAAAATTGTTAAATTAAATGAAAATGTGAGTAGACCGGTTCGGTTTTTAACTGAATGGTTAATTTTACCTTCAAAATAATTTGTGTGTACAAAGGTGTATTTTTTGTGACTGGCGAATTTAAACATTTGTAACTCAGTAACTTTTAAATCTATTTTGAATTTTGAGTTTTTAATAAATTGTATTTTCATACAAGGCATGATTAAACAGTATTAAAAACATGCTGCAGAAAAAACATTAAAGGCATGGTATTGAACACAACAGCGTACAACAGCTTAGCTAAGTTGCAATGACATGCTATGACAGTATAATTGTGTTGGCACAACATGGCATAACACCTTGTTTGAATTGACATGACATAGCAACGCATGAAATTTTTGATAATGACATTTTTACATAAAATGTCGAATTGTGCAGTACTTTATTTAAAGTATAACAAGTTCATTTAATACACAAATTTTAAATTTGTAAATTCTTGAAATTGTACCAAATGGATCGCGGTAGTACCACGGTACCAACGAAGGTCAAAATGTACCAGAAAAAGTACAATTGTACCATGTTTTCCATCCCTGGTGTGGGCAGCTTTAAATTGTAGTCTACACGAGACATCGATTTGTTCAACTAACGAACAATTTCTTGTTCGCCCATGAATTTGTCTCGTGTGGACAGTGTTGCCACCAGTAAAACAAAAAATTACACAGCTGTAAGTCAAAAATTATCCAAAACTGTATGAAATTACACAAAAAAGTTTATAAATTTTTTTTTTTATTTTCCCAAATAATATATCAGGCCATTTAGACCAATTTTTCTGCGCGTCGTGGGGCAGAATCAAAATATTTTGGAAATAATGTAGTGATTTCTTACCGGCTGGTTGGATTACTATGAAATTTCTCAGGGCCGAAGTCAAAGTAATTTGGAGCTTAAGTATTTCCGGCCGAGCCCACACTGCCACTTGACACCAAACCAGACCCCCTGGAGAATTGTGAAAGCCTGCCTGAAATTTTGTATTTTTTCAATAACCTGGCCCAGTTTTCTTCAGAGCCAAATCAAAGCCCATTTTTCTGAAAAATATTGGTTATGATTGCAAAAAATATTCTATTATCTAAAGAAAAATTAAATGCAATATGTTTTTCAGCCTTAAAGTAGTGAACTATCTGGTGTCGTTCGTAGTTAAAAGAAACCTTTATAGGTTAACTATTTCTAAATTGCTGAATTATTTTCAAAATATTTTGATTCTGAACCATTGTGATGAGTTAATATTTTTCTCTGATCATGGAAACTACAGCAAAAATTTTCGCTATTATAAAAATTTTGAAAATTACTACTTTTTGAGTCACAAACTAACTAATCCAAATATCACTATGTTGCAGCATTTTCAAATGGTCTTGCCAGCCTAGAGAAAAGTACTTCTTTTACATGAAGTTTGAGAAATATGTTCGCAAAACATGAAAAATATACGGTGTTAAAAATAGTAATTAAATATAGAACAATGTTTTTGATTTCTTCTTAATTAAATCAGGCACTTTCCACGGCTCTCATCTGAAAAACTGAACTGGTTTTAAGAGAGTTTCAATGTAAAATAACAAAAAACGTGAAAAGGTGGTATTTTTAATTAATTATTTTTATTGTTTTTAAGCAATTTTAATTAAATTGTAAAGTGCACTTGTGTTGTTTGATATGTTCTCTGCATTAGTTTTGTATAATTAGCACAAAATTTTGCTTATTAATATTAAAAAATACGCGTTAAAAAAAACACTAAAAACTGTTTCTCTTAAAACCAGTTTGCATATAAAATTAAAGAGACTTTTTAACAGCAGTTGAGGCTGGTGGTTTGTCTATAGTTTATATAGTCGTTGATTTAATTTACGGAAATTTCTGTAAAAAGTGAAATTACACAAAAACTACACAAAAATGTTATTATTCGAAAATTATCCAACGAATGTGTAAACAGTCCCGTTTTTGAATAATTGTTCAAAAAGTGGCAACACTGTGTGTGGACCACTCCTGTTCATGTTTTGTTCTTGTTCAGACAACGTTGTCAGCACAATTGTTCTCACAACTATGTGCAACAACAACCACGATGCCAGATCTAATTTTTACTTAGTGGCATTACTAAAAAATAAAGAAAATAAAAGAAAATGAATAAAATGTTAAGAAAAAGTAAATAATTTGTATTATTATTGAATTTAATGCATTTTACTTTTTATTATTGGAAAAAAATTAGTGAAAAACACATTGATAACATGAAAATAAATAGTTTCGTTTGTGACCTACTCCAACAAAAAACAAAAAATAATGAATTGTCTGCCATTACGTATTCTCCACCCAAAACAAATGGACAAATTTTTCCCGTTATTCTGCTGACGATTATTTTTTGGGCAAACAAATCAATGTCTCGTCAAGACGTTAAGTAAGAAAACTATTTTATAACATCAACGAGGATATAGGCTAAAGAGTTCCCATAAGAAAAAAGTGTACTCTTTGATTCCCTTAAAATTTATATGGATTGGGTTCCTGTTAATTCCTTTGAAGAATAAGAGAAACGAAAGGAAAACCGAAAAAGTTAACAGGGCACTGTTTTTATTGTTTCTTATGATTATTGATTAAAGCGGTAACAAAAACAACTTTAAGAGTGAAATAAATAATAAATAATCAATTTTAATTATTTTTTTATTGTTTTTAATGATTTTTTTGCTTGTAAACACGTTTTTATTAAATTTATTGTTTTCGTGACGTCCTTCATTTTCTCTCGTTCGCTGTTAAATTTCTTCAAATTCGTTGTGTTTTTCCAACCACCAGCCTCAACTGCTGTTAAAAAGTCTCTTTAATTTTATATGCAAACTGGTTTTAAGAGAAACAGTTTTTAGTGTTTTTTTTAACGCGTATTTTTTAATATTAATAAGCAAAATTTTGTGCTAATTATACAAAACTAATGCAGAGAACATATCAAACAACACAAGTGTACTTTACAAAATAATTAAAATTGCTTAAAAACAATAAAAATAATTAATTAAAAATACCACTTTTTCACGTTTTTTGTTATTTTACATTGAAACTCTCTTAAAACCAGTTTAGTTTTTCAGATGAGAGCCGTGGATAACGCCTGGTTTTTCTTCTCATTTGCGTGTGAATTTTTTCAGAAATCTTAAAACACCTTAATGGATACCCCCTGATAACATCTCAGTCACAGGGTATACCAGTGAAGACACGCACTAGCGCTGCGGGCGGACGTTTTTGGAACTACCGAAATTTGCAACTCTGCAACTAACTAGCAGAGCTGCACCAAAAACGTAAGTGCGAGAGAAACAATTATATTACAACTAGTTCTGTCTCTCTTTCCCAAATGTTTTCTAATTCGTCGCATTATTATTGGTTCGGCCCACTGGCCATTTTTAAAAATATCGAGTTAGAAAATTTATTAAATACATATTTTCATTCAGAGTTTGAAACAGTTTCTTGCTATAATGTATCATATCTGAGATACCTAGTGCATACACAAATTAAAAAGATGTAAATCTTCTTTATCGTTTTTCGGGATAAAGACTTTTTGGCATATCGACCAAACCAATACTAAGCTGACGATATGCTGTGTTTTTTTAGTTTGTTTAATAAATTTTCTTCACAGCATCGTTTGTGTAACAAAATAAAATTATATAGCTCAAATAATGATTGAATAATAAAAATTGAAAATAGATAATGTTATAAAGTGAATATTTTATGTTGTCGAATAATAATAAATAATAAAAATCTGTTTTGTCAGTGCATTTGTGTTTTTTTTTACACATTTCACAGAACATATGGATGTGAGAATTTGATGTATGTTGTGTTATGTTTAATAGTACTGTATAAGTTTCTTTAATGTTAATAAAGGGCATTAATGTGCACAAATTTTATAGAAGAGTTTAAATTAATATTGTTTTATTCATTAGAATGTGTAATTACAAATATATAATTATTTTGTGAAATTGTAACACACCAGGGAAGTTAAACTGTTTGCCCAATACAACCATGGTGTGTATCTTCATATTTTCTAGGCTATCTTTTACTTTTTTTGTGAACACATGTTTGAAAACATGCTGTATAGTTGTTCACTTTTACTCATGGGTTTCGTATATATACTTTTTTTTAAATCTCCTTCGCACTTCGGTTAAAAATTACAACAACAACCACACCATACGGTTTCTGTTTACCCGTTTGACAGCTGTCACTATTGACTCCGGCAAGAAAAAATTAATAATGAAATTTCTTAACATTAATGTTCTCCACCACAATAGTATTAGATTTCCCAAGAAACATTTTTACGGACTGTCCGCAACGTACGGAATCATAAATCCTGCTTTTACGGTACGTTTACGGTCCGTATTCACGTATCCGTCGAAGCTGTGCGTGTACGAAAAACAAACGGACCGTATAATCGGATTTCGAACACAGCACGTTTTAACTCCGTTTTGTGTATCCGTTTCCGTACAGTTAAATACGGACTTTATCGGTATCAGTTTCTTTTTACAAAATAGTACAAAAATTATTTTAAAAAGCCCTTTAGCTGCTAAAACATAGTATTGGGAGGAAAAAAAATGGCAGTAGCGTGAATCCCTCCTAACACCCCATCAACCAAAGAATTTGAAGTCACATAAGTATATCAAATGGTAAGACTTATTTAACTTATGTGTTTTAAAGGTTGTTTTTTTTGTATGCGAGTGCAAATAAGAAATATTTGATGACACAACATTTAGCTGTTTTGATAGCAATGTGCGAATTTGCATCGTATGCAAAACACCATCATGATTACAGTTAGTTAAAACTTATCTAATTTATTTTTTCTTTTGCATGCAGGTATTGAATTTTATTGTGTGCTGGTATTGTAAATGGATATTGGACAGAGACGTAAGCTGCACCAAATGTAAATACAGTGTAAATATAAAAAATAAATTCCATTTTTAATAAATCTATAAAAAACTTAAAAAGTACTACTTATAATTAATAAAAATAGAGTCAATATAGGTAGACATGCAAATCCGTTTTTCAAAAAACGGTACGAATACGGACCGAAAACGGTATTCTAAAAATGGAGTCACTCCGTTATTCACACGACATAACGGTCCGGAAACGGTCCGACATTGACAGACTAGTCCGTTTTTTACATGACATAACGGTCCGTAAACGGTCCGTCAGTAACGGACTTTAGCCTGACTCATGTCCGTTTTTCACACGACAGACCGGTCCGTAAACGGTCCGTCATTGACGGACTTTCATCGGATTGGAGTCAGTTTTGATGTTCCTTAAGTTCCGTTTTCTGGATCCGTATACGGACCAGTACGTAGTACGGTACGTAGACGGAGTTGGATTCCATTTATGACGGACCGAAAACAGTGCGTAACCGGAACGAATTGTTTGTTGGGTTTATTTGTGACTCTCATAACAGCTATCTTAACAGAATCTCATAGCTAACATAGGGGTTACACGATCAATTTTTGCCTTTCAAGTTTCAATACACTCACATTTTTTTACTAACCCACTCACATTTTAAAAATTTAACAGCAACTTGATATCAATTTTTGCTTTCAAGTTTTGGGAAAACTTGACGGTCAAGTTTTAAACAGCTGATCAATTTCTTGTAAATTTATTTTCCTTTTTACAAATATTGTGCCGCAATAAAACACGATTGATAAAATACGGAAAGTGAATATTTCGGTATATCGACGAAATGATTTAAAAATAAAAATAAATAAAAAATTAATTTCTGCTGACATGAAAATGTCTGTGGATTATTTGCAGAAAAAAATAAAGTCTTTTCGAACAGCCTACAGTGCGGAAACAGCCCACAGAGGCGAGCATTTTTAGTTCTTTCCTTGACGACGGCATCTTGAAAGCAAAATTGACTATCAAGTTGCATGCAGCCTACGTCACAGCTTCAAGTTTAACTGAATTTGACAAGCAGTATGTGTTATCAACTTGAAAGCAAAATCTTGATCGTGTAACCTCACTGTAATGGAGACACAGAGTCAGACAACGTTGTCAGCACAATTGTTCTCACAACATCAAGCACGATGCCAGATCTAATTTTTACTTAGTGGCATTACTACAAACAAAAGAAAATATTAGAAAATTAATAATATGCTAACAAAAAGTAAATAATTTGTTTTATTAGCTGTGTTCGTGCGGCAACATATCAATGTTGGCCTATGTCATTCCCATACAAATTTGACATTAGTAACTTTAAGAGTTAACACTAAATGATGGCTAGTGTCAAATTTATATGGGTATGACATAAGCCAACGTTGATAGATTGCCGCACAAACACAGCTATTATTAAATTTAAAGCAATTTACTTTTTATCATTGTTAAAAAATTAGTGGCATTGAAAATATGAAAATAAATAGTTTCGTTGTGACCTACTCCAACAAAAAATAACGAATTGTCTGACATTACGTATTCTACACCCAAATCAAATGGACAAATTTTTTCCCGTTACATAGGGGTTACACGTTCAATTTTTGCCTTTCAAGTTTCAATACACTCACACTTTTTTACTAACACACTAACATTTTAAAAATTGAACAGCAACTTGATATTAATTTTTGCTTTCAAGTTGTGAGACGGTCAAGTTTTAAACAGCCGATCAAATTTTTTGTACAATTGTTTTTCTTTTTACAAATATTGTGCCGCAATAAAACACGATGGATAAAATCTATAAAGAAGTCATGAAGTTCTACGGAATGTGAATATTTCGGTATATCGACGAAATGATTTAAAAATAAAAATAAATAAAAAATCAATTTCTGCTGGCATGAAAATATCTGTGGAAGATATGAAGAAAAAATAAAGTCTTTTCAAACAGAATACAGCGCGGAAACAGCCCACAGAGGCGAGCATTTTTAGTTGTTTCCTTGACGACAGCATATTGAAAGCAAATTTGACTATCAAATTGCATGAAGCCTACATCACAGCTTCAACTTCAACTGAATTTGACAAGCAGTATGTGTGATCAGCTTGAAAGCAAAATCTTGATCGAGTAACTCCAGTGTTATTCTGCCGACGGTTAGGTTTTGGGCAAACAAATCGAGTCCCGTCAAGACTAAGAGTAATGTACACAAATTATACCAGTACCGGTGTTCTGTAACTATGTGAGAAGTTTCTCACATAAAAATTGCAACTCTGCCATATTTAAAACAGAGTGAGTATCATAATGTTAAATTCAGCCAGAGGTATGTAAAAAAAATTAACTTATATTCAGTTTGAAATTTTGTGACTCACCCTGTTTTAAATATCACACATCGTAGAGTTGCAAATTTTATGTAAGTAACTTCTCACATAGTTACAGACAGAGCTTTGAAGAATTAATTCCTTTTTGAATGAATTCACTACCAATCGAATTCAATTTTCTCTACAATTGAATGAATTCCTTTTCTTAAGTAATTCACTGAATTCGTTCAACTGAATGCGTTCATCAAACAACAAATTCAAAGAATTAATTCAATTGCAATAGTTCTTTTTATTAAGTAAAATGAATTAATTCACCGGTGAACGCGTTCAATTTTATAAATCGAACGGAAAAAAAGTGAATTAATTCCTTACTGAATTAATTCACTACTGAATTCGTTCAATTTCATTTTCGTTCAGTGAATTAAAAAAAATAAAATTACGTTCAGTGAATTAAAAAAAAAATAATAAGTTCACTGAATTAAAAAAAAAATAAAATAAGTTCACTGAATTGAAAAAAAATAAAATAAGTTCACTGAATTCAAAGCCTGTTTTCTGCCGTTCAGTAGAAGAAAACAATAATGTACAAATAAACTTTTTAAATAAGCAATTTTACAGCGTGTGCTAGTAAAAATTAACAAATTAGAAACCGGATGCTGTTTACCAACCTACGTGATTAAAAAATAAAGCCTACTATTAAAAATAAAAACTTTACAGATATAGATAAATTTGGAAAAAAAATATAACTATATAACTACTTTGAAAAATTAATAGTTATATTTTCTTCCAAATTTATCTATATCTGTAAAGTTTTTATTTTTAATAGTAAAAGGATTTATTTTTGAATCATGTAGGTTGATAAACAGCATCCGGTTTCTATTTTGTTTATTTTTACTAGCACACGCTGTAAAATTGCTTATTTAAAAAATTTATTTGTAGATTATTGTTTTCTTCTACTGAACGGCAGAAAACAGGCTTTGAATTCAGTGAACTTATTTTATTTTTTTTCAATTCAGTGAACTTATTTTATTTTTTTTTTCAATTCAGTGAACTTATTATTTTTTTTTTAATTCACTGAACGTAATTTTATTTTTTTTTAATTCACTGAACGTAATTTTATTTTTTTTAATTCACTGAACGAAAATGAAATTGAACGAATTCAGTAGTGAATTAATTCAATAAGGAATTAATTCACCAGTGAATTAATTCTTTTGATTTAATAAAAAGAACTATTGCAATTGAATTAATTCGTAACAAAATAAATCGAACGAAAGCAAATATGAATTAATTCCATTCAATATATATTGCTTAGTGAATTAATTCATCGAATTTTTAATTCAGAATTGAAAAATTGAATTAAGGAATTAATTCTTCAAAGCTCTGGTTACAGAACACCGGTACAGATATGAATCAGCAGATTTGGGCAATATGGCCGATATTCGACAATAATCTAAAAAGAGACAATTATATACAAAAAATGCGCAATACGGAGATGGAGATTTTATATTGTTATTTCCCTCTTTTTGACACCTGTCATCGCTTTCACATCTGTACCGGTGTTCTGTAACTATGTAAGAAGTTACTCACATAAAAATTGCAACTCTACGATGTGTCTAACAGTGAGGTTACACGATCAAGATTTTGCTTTCAAGTTGATAACACATACTGCTTGTCAAATTCAGTTGAACTTGAAGCTATGACGTAGGCTGCATGCAACTTGATAGTCAATTTTGCTTTCAAGATGCCGTCGTCAAGGAAAGAACTAAAAATGCTCGCCTCTGTGGGCTGTTTCCGCACTGTAGGCTGTTCGAAAAGACTTTATTTTTTTCTTCACATATTATACAGACATTTTCATGGCAGCAGAAATTGATTTTTTATTTATTTTTATTTTTAAGTCATTTCGTCGATATACCGAAATATTCACATTCTGTATTTTATCAATCGTGTTTTATTGCGGCAAAATATTTGTTAAAAGAAAAATAAATTTACAAGAAATTGATCAGCTGTTTAAAACTTGACCGTCAAGTTTTCCCAAAACTTGAAAGCAAAAATTGATATCAAGTTGCTGTTCAATTTTTAAAATGTGAGTGGGTTAGTAAAAAAATGTGAGTGTATTGAAACTTGAAAGGTAAAAATTGATCGTGTAACCCCTATGTAAGATATTTAAAACAGGGCGAGTCACAAAATTTCAAACTGAATATAAGTACATTTTTTTTTATATACCTCTGGCTCAATTTGACATTATGATACTCACTCTGTTTTAAATATGGCAGAGTTGCAATTTTTATGTGAGAAACTTCTCACATAGTTACAGAACACCGGTGCTGGTATTAATGTGTGGTAATGATTATGTAGTAGACTTTCTAGGAAGCAATTTTAAAAGTTTTATACACATGCGGTTGTTAATACATTTTTATAAAGTTTTCAAGGCCAAATGTCCGGAATATTTACTAGAATTTTTTATACTTTCAGGTTCTTTAAGGAACCCTCAATTAAATTATCCTCTTTATAACACATCGATTCTTCAGCGATCATTTCAGTATAGGGTAGCTAAAATTTTACCCTTATTACTTAGAAGTTTTGACTTTTCGGTCAATGTATTTAAAGCCAAACTAAAAGAATATGCCTACTGTAACAATCTTTAAATTAATTTAATAATTATATAACGTTTAATTGTTGCATTTGTTAATTTATATCTTATATATTTGAACGTAATATTATACAGGGAATCATATTAGGGAGAAGTAAATATAAAGTGAAAGAATTCTATACACATTTCTATTTTCTTTTTATTTTTAAATACATAAATATGTTTTTTTTATTTTTTGTAAATTAATTATTTTTACTTTGTTGTTAATTATATATACTTTATTTAGTAGTATTTTTTAGTGAGTTGTATTTGAGCCATATTTGGCCCTATGGGCTTGGTTTGAAATTGTAAATAAAAATTAAATTAATGTATTTGCCGCTTTAGAGGCCGCCGTCGAAGATTTTTCTATTTCCGTCGACATTTAGCCCCTGCCGACTGTATTTTGGTTAATAGCCGGCAGCAGAATTTTAATATCGACTTCGTTCTCTGGTCAAGTAGCCATATTTTCACATCGGAATTTTTTTTCTTAAAATTCATAAAACTGGAAAAAATATTTGTATTTTTATAGCTAAGACGTGGATTATTTTTGTACAGAAAATATCTTAAAACACCAGTGCTTGCTGAAGTTTATGGAAAACTGAAATATATTTTTTTTTTCATTGGCCGGTTCTATCGAATTGTCTAAATACATATATACACAGAAGGTAAGATTCTGTCGAAACCACTTATTAAAACAAATCAATTCGTACATAAAATTATTTTCTACTCCTTTCCCTCAACAATAAGGAAAAAGTGTTATTGAATCTATGTAAAAATGTTACAATGTGAATGCTTTAAAATGCAACTAAATGAATTCAAAGACAGTACAGTGGTGTATACAAAAAAAGTGCGTAAAAAATGTCGCGTTTAATTTATAAAATTGCTTTTCTCTTGATTCTCATTTTGTTTTGAAATGTGAACACTGCCAAAAAGTAAAAAAAACAAAGGTAAGATTTTTCAGAATCATATCTACAGGTTAATTTGCAAGAAAAAAAAAACGGCAATCAAGCAACATAAATATTTTACAAAAACTGAATCTTTTGTATTCATTTTACTTTAAAATAATTTTCAAACAGTTAATTTTAGGGCACCTCGTGAATTGGAAACATTCTCCAATAATACCATTAGTAGAACTACGAGTCGCGTGTCTGAGATATGGGGCTTCAAGTTTCTGAAATGAGAACTTTATTTTGAATTTTTCTTCCTTATTTTTTGAAAATTTTTAATATAATCCCCGCAAACATTTTGAAGAGTCTTTCAAGAAGATATAACGATATCTTCCAAGAACATATTAAAGCGGGTGTAGCTCAGAAACATATTAAGGTTTAAAAAGCGTTAAATTATCAATATTTTGTTGCATATTCATGATTTTTTATTACTTCAGAACATCTTTTAGGGATTGGGGCTTTGTTGTTATCAATATAATATAATCTGTGAAATAACATTCCACTGCTTTTCCAATTCGATGAAAATTTCACCTTTTCGGAAAACTTTATTACTAATATTGCATTTTGCGATCACACACATTTTCTTAATCGGGTTGAGATTGGGATTGCCATAGGCTTGCCAGACGTACTATTTTCAGCAGTACGCGCACTTTTTTTTACTAATTGTACTGCTTCCTGCATAACTCTCAAAGAAGTTCGCAAAAGTACTTTTTTTTAGCTTCTATACTTCATTTTGTACTTTTTTTTGTTAACAACATTAAATAAGAGAAAACTTTTTTTTTATTTGATAACACTTTCAGATTATTGACGCTAAAACAAAAATTGCAAAAGAAATTAATCGGTAATGCAGTTTTTGAGATTTTTCAACTATTAGCACTGTTTTTCAGAAGTTTTGGCCCAATTTTTATATTTTTTAAATCAACAGAAGTTAAGCTTTCATTTGAATTTAATAATGTCTTTTAATATTTAAGAACGTATCCAGAATTTTGTAAGAATTCAGAAAATTAATTTTTTTTTTGTTTAATCCTTTTTATTTTTAATCCTTTTTATTTCGTTGATTTTTATTAATATATAAACAATACACTTTAATTAACTATGTTTATTTTGTATCAAAGTTGCAAAACCAATGGATATGTTCTAAAATATTTAAAAGGCAAATCAAAATTTTAGTCTTAGTATTAATGTTTTGTTTTTAATTTATATGAAAACTTGATTTTATTTATTAAAATATTAACTGAAAACATTAACATACAAAATTTTGATTGCAATTTCGATTTATTTTTCAAATATTTTAGGATATATCCAATGTATTTCGACACAAGATTAAAAACGTTTTAACACCCAAATGGAAGCTTTACTACATAGATTTCAAAACCATAAAATTTTTTAACTTAAAGTTGCAATTCCTCGAAATCGAAAAATCTTTAAAGCTGCGATTTTATGTTTATTAGACTCTTGTCAACGAAGTTAAATATTTTTAATCTGCCATTACTGTCTTGAAGAAAATGGGATTTTGTGATAATTATTCCTATACATACCCGCGTGTTGGTCTGTGAGACCGACAAAACACTTTTTTCAAATATATTTAATTTAAGGCTGTTTTGTAAAAGACTGAAAGTCGATAAAATTACTGAAAATAAAGTTATTGCATGGTATAATTTTTCTCATATCTTTAAGATTAAAAGTTTTTTTTATCTATATAGGTTGTGTTAGGAAAAACTATGAAGAAAGGGGTTTCCAAACCTTTGGTCTGTGAGACCGCGCGCGGGTATAGGTTTTACAAAAATTAGCGCGGGTATAGAAAGGTTAATTTGAGGGCACTTAAAAATATTCTGAAGTTAAAATATAAATATATTCACAACTGAAAAATTGGTAGCGAAAAGGGTGATTGGCATATTTTGTTATCAATTACAAAATACATAATTTTAAGATATTTTTAATGAAAAAAATGTATTTCTTTTTTAGTAATTGTACTGCCTTTTTTTTCCTCGACGTACTTTTTTGTCGATTTCATTTCTGGCAACCCTAGATTGCCACGACATGACATTAATTTTATTTTCCCCTACCCAAGCTTTCACAATCATTGCCGTATGTTTGGGATCGTTATCGTGCTTTAATGTCCATGAAAGTGGCATTTACCATTCAGCATACCGAATCATAACTGATTTAAAAAGGTCTCTGTAGAAAGTGGCTGTCATTGTATCAGAGCAATTCCACGTAAAACGGCCCAACATAGGAAAAAAACAATTTACTTATTTTTAATAAAAATCGGTCAATTGATGTCAACAAGAGAATGACAATTATGAACAAATGGGAAAAATTAAAAATTTTATTATTTTCGGTAAATTTAACGTAAAACGGCCCTACACAAAAAATTACTATTTTTTGTGTGTTTGGGATTCCTCCATCACCCTCCAACGTCGTCAGAGGATAGAAGAGTTACTTGGCTGGTCCAATGGAAGACGACGCCATCAAAAATTTAACTGATTTAGTCCATAGATCCACTTCAATCTCCTCTAAGAATTCAATTATCACTCTATAACTCGTTTCACTTTCCTTGATTAAAAATTGTGCTATTTCCTTATACTTGAGTAGTAGCTGATACTTGGCGCGTTGTCGATCATATTTTGTACAGTTGAAAATAATATGCGAATCATCTTCAGGAATCCCATAGGTTTCGCACAGACCAACTCCCGCAGATCGAACCTTCATCCTTGCCAGAGAAAACCGACTGAACGAGTGCCCCTTCATAATCCTGTTGATCTGCCTTATTTGTCTGCCATTTAAGTCCAGCTTGCACTTCTCAAACCTTGACTTATTTATTAACGCCTGATGTAATTTGCCATAATCTGTTCCTTTCCTTCTTCTTATACATTCAAACTCTCTTTCCCACTCTGCATGTATCCTTCTTTCAATTTCATTAACTGCATCTTTCCTGCTCAATGCCATCCGTAATGGCCCTGTTAGCAGCTTCATCTACAATTGAGTTACCAGCTATACCTCTGTGGCACGGAATATAGTGGAATTCAACCTGGTCAATGCAGAGAGCTTCATTAACCATATTGTGTATCCGCATACATATATCATTATCACTGGGCTTCTGTAGACTTAAACAACGCCTGTCGCTAGTTCTTTACAACATCTTTACTGCTAACATTCCAACATTTTCCAATTGCATTGCGTCTATATTTGCAGATGATACATCAATTCTTAGTTCTGATGTTTATTCAGCTGATATTATTACAAACTTGCAGTCTGCTCTTACTGGGTTGAGTAATTATTTTGATAAATGGAAGATTTTGGTTAACCCTGAAAAAACGCAGGCTATTTATTTTACAAGAAAACGTAATCTTGTTTTATACCCCAGAGTTTACCTCGTTTCATGAACCATGATATTCCATGGGAAAACACCGTCAAATACTCGGGCGTAATGCTTGATACAAAGCTTAATTTTAATAATCATATTCCCTATGTATTGGACAAAATTAACAAAATTATTAGAATAATGTACCCAATTATAAATAGAAAGTCGGAAATGAACATAGACAATAAAAAAACTCATCATCAAATCTATATTCCACCCCATAATGTTTTACTGTACTCCAGTTTGGTACACGTCTGCAAAATGTCATATAAAAAAACTCCAAGTAGCACAAATAAGCTACTTAAAATGATATTTAAACTACCATGGCACTATTCCACCCGTCGCCTACATAGTCTCGCTGGCTTCGAACTCGTTCTGGATAAAATCGAAAGATTGACTCTAAATTTTAATGGAAGATGCCAACTCACACAACATGTACATATAAATGAACTCATCTCATCATAATTTTATCTACTTTATTTTTTTTTCTCATTTTTTTTTATCTTATACCTACCCAGGTAGAAAAATACAAACGGCACAATGTTGGCCCGGTATTGGAGGCGGTAGTACATGTACTGGCAATGCGTCGGATTTTTAACTTTTACTGTACTGGCATGTTGTCGAAATGATAACACCAATAAACGCTTGGCCGTAGTTGGTTCCCAACGTTGGCGCAGGCTTGGGATTTTATTTTTTTTTTGGTATTATCCTAGTACATTTAATAACCAATTTAGTAGTTTGCTAGAACTTTACTGACCTCTTAGTGTACATCACAGATTTTTAATGTATTCTTTCGAAACTTCACAAGAAAAGAATGGCGATGTCTCTCTTACATAAATAATTGTGTAATAGATGTAAAAATACGTAAAATTTATAAAATTTTTAATTTTAATAAATTAAAAAAAGCTCGTTAAATTTCAGTAAACAGTACTGGCAAAGCACGTTTTAAGTAGTACCGGCATTTCGTAAAAAACAGTGCTCTCCCAGTACAACTTTTGTTGTAACGTTGGCAATTTCTACCTGGGTATGCTTCATAAAGGTTTTTGTAAATTTTTTTCCTTCCGTTTAATAATAATGTACATAAATTTCATAAATTAAAAAAATATATTTATATATCTAAGTAGAAAAGGAACGAAGTTACTAAACTCTTTCCTTCTAAGTCAAATGTAAATAATATAAATATTATAAGAAATAAATTGAATTGAATTGAGACTTAAACAACCGCTCTTGCTATCTGTTAGTATTGCCAATTTCCTGAGATTTCTACCGATAGCCCATTCAATCGCCTTCATCATTATAAATAGTTCTGCCGTCATTGTCGACACCAGTATGGGTATCCTGTACAATGTGGTAGTGTTGGACTCCTGATGAAATACAGCACCCCTAATCTTACATTCTTTAGTAGACGCGTCTGTGAAAATTATCTCCGTTTTTTCCTTTACCAACTTTTCTTTTTTCTCCAAGAATATCTGCTCAATTATTTCCGGGTTCGCATTACTCTTATTATTTCCTTCATTACCAGCACCATAAAAGTCAGTTATAATTCTTATCTTGGGGGATCTCATACTAAGTAATTGTTGCTCTTCCATTTTCAAAAGAATCCGCTTATATTTATCAAATACTTTATAGAGACTTGTTTTTATTGGCTTTTCAATAGAAGGTAACATTTCAGACATATTCATGCCCCGATGAAAAATATTCACAAGATCCTTCGCCGTTCTAAGCTCCAAACGGAACTCAGGGGGTAATTCTGCTGCCATATGATACATCACATGAATCGGCATTGATCTAATCAACCACAGTGATTTCCTTATTTGAAAATGTATCAAGGTTGGTTACCGTTATCGTTATAATACCGTTATCGCTAAAATACCGTTTCAAATTGATACCGTAAAAATTTCACATATTGAAATTACCAGCATTGAATTTAGAGCTTATAATCTGGGATTCTAAAACTTAAAATTAAAAATATGCTAAGTTTTTAATTTAGTGCGTTTACCAGACGCTCAACTGTTGCTAATCCGCTACTCAACAATCAGGTGAACGATTTCATTAGCTACCGTTAAGTCAACATGTTGTGGTAGCGCTACATTGTTTTATATATATATATATATATATATGTTCCCTCGGTTCCTATAGGGAGCATAGGGTTTGTTTTGGTAGCGAAAAAATTTTACGCTATTGGGGAGCAGTTAATGATACATCAGCTGTCGTTTGTTTTTTTGTATATTTTTTTTAAAGAATAATAAACATATACAAATATAATTATAAAGGATTAACAAATTTCGAAAAAATCAATGAAACATCTACAAATATTTTTATTTTAAAACAAAAAAAAAATGTAGTATCGTTCACCAGCCCAGAAAAAAACAGATGCCGAAGCAGTAGAAAAAGCACAACAATTGATGATCTAGATCTACTTCTTTTTTAACATAAACCTAAGGATTTTAACATTAAGTTGTCATAGGAGAGGAGTACTCCCACTTCAACATGTTTTAAGTACTTTTTGAACTAGTGCAAAGAAAGCTCTTTTTCACCAATTAAAAGTTAAAAACAAATTCTTTACAAAATAAAAATTATATTTTTTTTATTTTACAAAAGTTTTTTATTGCCGCCACCGGGGATCGAACTTGCGACCTCACGATTGCTAGTCTAGCGCTCTACCACTCTTTGATATGAAAGTTGACTGGCATAAAAACCCCACTTTTTAATGCGAGATATTGTTCCTTATTCTCTTCAATAAAAGTACTTATTAAACAAGTGTAAAAGGTGCACTCCAATTCAATATTGTTTTCAGTACTATTTTTACAGGCACATAAAAATTAATTTCTCAAGATTTTTTTTATATATATGTACATATTTTTAAAAATTTAAAAATTAAAAAAAATATTGATTTTAACAAATTAATTATAAATATTAAGAAAAAATAATAAAATAAAAAAAATTAAAAAAAGTAAAAAAAATATTGGTCCCGCCGGGAATTGAACCCGGGACCCTCTGTTTGGAAATACCAAGTGATACCAAAGTCACTTTTTACGATCACTTTTAGAGCAATTACTCTTTAGAAGCAATACTTAAATGATTTTTTGGATGTGGTTCAGAAGCAATTCTAAAAAAGCTGTAAAAATGTAATAACGGATACTTGGGAAGCAATGAAAGAAGTGATTTTTTGAAGTTGTTCAGAATAACTTCTAAAAAAGCAGTAAAAATACACTAACGGATACTTGTGAAGCATTGACAGAAGTAGTTTGTAAAGCACAACTTGCAATTTTTTTTTGCTGGGAGATTAAGGTAATCATAAAGCTCTACATATCCATTGTAGCGGTAGCGGGTTTCTCTGGTAAACCTGCCTATTGTTTTTATACGTTTTTAACACAACTTATAATACCGGTACGTACCGGCATTGCTGTTTCGATAACAGTATACCGTTACCGAAACATTCTTAACTACCGTTACGTTTACCGTTACCGTAATAAACAAAATTCGATACCTTTACCGTTACCCTTACCGTTATTCGTATCGGTAACCTTGACATTTATACACGTTTTAAATTTCGCCATGGTCGATTTATTCAGATTTGCGAAACTTGAGGCTGCATATTCAATTAAAAAAAAATTACTTATTTTTAATAAAAATCGGTAAATTGATGTCTACAAGAGAATGACAATTATGGATAAATGGAAAAAATTATAATTTTTTTATTAATTTGGCAACACTTTGTAATGAATATAGTCTGAACACTCTGCCCCCTATGTATGTTTTGAATTAATTTAAATGTCTAATTATTTTGTGTTTATCTTTATAGTGGTTATATAATTGAAGTCAATAAAAAGTTTTATTTCTTCAAATTTTTCATTCTAGGTCACACCCGTCACATAAAGAGGTCACACTCCTCCCATTTTCTAAAAAGGTTTTTTTCTTACGAAAAAATTTTTTTTTGCAGACAGTAAGACAATCAAAAATACATTAATCAATTAACTACATCAAAACAATTGTACGCATTCTATAGAAAATTGTACAGAATATAACCTGAAAGTCATAATTCCCCTACTAAAAAAAATTATATGACTTTTGATATTTTATATAATTATATCCGAAAAATGAGAACATCTAATTGTATCAAATTAGATCGTATTTTGATCATATTAGATCTAATTTGACGCAATTAGATCTAATGTGATGGAATAAGATATGGTTTGATGCAATTTTATCCGGATTTTGTCCTCATCTAAATGTATCAAAAATAATATAATCATATCTAAGTAGATATAATGATATATAATTCGATACAATTATACATAATTATACGAGGCATATTTAACTATATATAGGTCTGTATATAATTGGATATTGTAACATGTTGTACTATATATTGTGCAATATATAACAAGATATAGGTATATATTTAGGATATAATTTCGTAAAATTTATATAATTATATCTTGGTATATATGTTCCAATATATTATTATACAAAATTTTATATGATAATATATGACTATATCAAAACTTTTTTACTTGGGTCTTTATAAATTCGAATTTGTAAGATCACACTCACATCCGCCACAGTCTTCTATTTATTTATTTATTTAGTTATGTTCTCATATCCTGTACAACAAGATTAAATCTTATAATTAAAGTACAGGAAAGCAGTTTGTGAAAAACAGATATTGCAAAATATTTAAAGAAAAACTTAAAATTACACTAAATATGCTTTAGAAACGTAAACTATCTAAAAAATCACAAATAGTTGCAAAAATAAATATATTAATTAGACTAACAAATTGTCAATATTGTAGAAAACAAAATTAATTCTGTTTAAAAAATTCAAATAGAAATTGTTTGAAGTTGCTTGCGTTGCTGTTGAGTTGTTGATTGGATGGAAGATCTCTCCAAAGACGTGCGGCATTTATGAAGAAGTGCCATTCAGACACATGATAACGATGTTCAGGTATAATAGTCTTTCTACCCCTTGGGGATAATGCAAATTGAATAATTTCAAAAAGATATAAAGGATTTTTTGTATAAATGATTTTGTGATAAAACAAAAGTACTCGAATTTTTAGAAGACTTTCAAAAGATACTCCATAGAGTTTTATGGCAAATGATGAAATTCGCTCAAATCTCGTTAGTCCATAAACATATCTAACAATATTATTGTACAAAATGGTTAATTTGCGTTTGCAAGTCGTGTCACAATTCCCAAAAAGCTCACAACCATAGATTAAACCGGGGAATAGGTATGTTTTAGCAAGTAGAATTCTTACTTTTAAAGGAGTAAAAAATTGTGTTGACCAAAGAGACCTTAACTTGGCGTAAGTTTGACCAACAAGTGAATTGATATGGTCTGTCCAAGTTAAATGTTTGTTGAGAACGATGCCAAGGTTTTTAGCTGCTTCAACGAACTCAATTATTCCTCCATTTATCACAATATCATGTTCAATTACTGGCACGCTTCGTTGCCTGTGAATTACTATACATTTAGATTTCCGCGGATTAAGGCAGAGCCCATTTGCCGAAGCCCATAAAAAAATTTTATTCAAATCAGAGTTAATCCTACTAATATTTTCCGTAATTAATTGCATTGGACTGCTCAAATACAATTGCACATCATCCGCATACATATGTATTTTGCAATACGAAAGCTGATTAGGCAAATCATTCGCGTACAATGAAAAAAGGAGGGGGCCAAGAATCGACCTTTGAGGCACACCTCTAGTGAGAGAAAGTGGATTAGACCAGACATTATTATTTACATATACAGATTGTGTACGATCAGTTAGATATGAAGATATCAATCGAGTAGCAGTCGAAGAGAATTTAAAAAATTTTCTGAGTTTCATACATAGTGTAAAATGGCCTACTGTATCAAAGGCCTTAGAGTGGTCAAGGAGTACCAAGAAATTAACTTTAAAATCATCCAGTTCACGTCGTATATATTCAGACACATCTGTCAAGGCTGTAACGCAGCTATGCTTTGGACGAAATCCAGATTGCTTTTCATACATTAGTCCTTTTTCCCTAATATATTTACCGATTTGTAGATGTAGAATCTTTTCTAAAACTTTTGAAAGGAAACATAGAATCGCAATTGGTCGAAATTCAGTAGTTGTTTTCGGGAGCGGTATGATTTTAGCATGCTTCCATTTCAGCGGAAAAGTGCTTGACGTGATAATTGCATTAAACAGATGAGTAATGTAAGGCAGAATTAATGGCAAAATTATTTTCAAAAATTTCGGATGCATATTATCGTATCCCACAGATTCTGATTTTACTAACGAAAAAGCTGACATGACATCAAATTGGGAGACGCATGAAAATTCAAACCCATTTTCACCAAGAGAAGAACTATTAATAGTTGTTGGAAAATTATAAAAGTTTTTGTCGATTTGGACCATTGGTAAGTTAGTAAAGGTTTTGTTTAGGTCATTAGCATCAACCCGACAGTTTACTGTTAAATCTGCTTTGCCAATACCAATTTCACGGATTGTTTTCCATCTTTTTTTTGACTCAAGCGCAGATCCAAAACGTTTGGAATAATAATCTCTTTTTGCAATTTTAATTTTGTTATTTACGTTACTTCTGGCAGTACGATATTCAAGTTTTAGTTCAGGAGTTTTAAATCTTTTCCATCTTGTGTAAGCAACATCTCTTTTCTCAATTAATTGTTTAACAGCTGCAGAAAACCACGGTTTAGTTCGTGCCGTGATAATTTTAGATTTTAATGGAACAGTATCATTATAAAGTCGCAGAATATTATTTTCGAAAAATGACAATTTTTCATCAATATTAGGCGTAGAATATATACTACTCCAGTCAGTTTGAAAAAAATTCTCACGTAACAGATTGTAGTTCATACACTTAAAATCTCGGTAGTAACTAATTTGGTCTGCATGCTGAACTTCAAAATTATATGTTAAAAATATCAAATCATGCCTTGAGAAACATAATGCTGAAACCTGGTCAAACAATAAAACATTAGATACATTAGCAACAAAGAATACATGAAGCAATGAATTATTCGTGCTTGTATAGTGGGTTGGTATAGTCCGATTTACAGGCATGAGTCCGAGCGATGACATTTCATTAGTAAAGATTGATTCTGTCAGAATGTTGGAATTAAAATCACCAGATATTACAATATCGTTATACGCAACGGTCAGGGTTTCCAGTTTTAAAATAAAATCATTAAAAGATACTCTCTTGTTGGGCCTGTAAACACAACCAATAAGCATTTTCTTACCAAAAGATAAGATTTCGACAAAAATAAACTCAACTTTTTCTTCCTTAAGCGACTTGAGGCAAAATTTACAGGAAATGTTATTCCTTACAAAAATGGCAACACCACCAGCGTGACCATCTCTATCAGTTCTAAAAGTTCTGTAGCCACTTAGACAAATTAAACTGCTGGGCGTATTATCTGAAAGCCAGGTCTCAGAAACGCAAACAATATCAACGTTCGAATTTTCAAAAACCCACCTGAACTCATCGATCTTGTTATTTAAACTTTGAGCATTTATATGGGCAATTGTAACACCATTTCTATAATTGGCAAATATATTTACCATATTCCTTGTCATGTCTTTGGAACTTCCAATTAAGCTTCTATCATCTTCCATAAAAATAAAAATATCTTCTTTCTTCAAAACAACCATCCCTAACAACAACGCAATAAGTATTAGCAGAGTAGTATGTTTGTCCACTAAAGGTTATAAGAAAAAGGCAGAAATACAAATATAACATATTAGATAAAACAAGATTTAACAAAAGTGTTATTAAAGTTAAAAAAATGTTAAGATTTTTATAGGTTATGAATTTAAAATATAATAAGGATAATATAATATCATATAGCACTGGCAATTTTTTCATCCGGCAGAAATTAGATAAGTTGTACAACATCAAAAAAGTACGATGACTAGCTTGAACAAGGAAAAAACTGTTTCAATTCTTCAAGAAATTCTATTTTCAATGGCTCATCATTATCATTTTTCCTTACGTACACAATCCCACGCTGTGTGTAAGCAGTTGTTAAACAATCACCTTTCTTTAATTCAAGGGCTCTTTTAAATATCACGTAATTGTGCGGAGTTAGGTTCTCGTTAATATAAAATGGTTCATTACTATCAAAACCAGCATGATGCAATAGAAGTGATGTTTTGCATTTACGACGAAAACCTGATACAGTTTTGAGGAAAAAATTCTTTTCGTAGGGCGAGTTAAGTTTTACAACAATAGGTGGATTATCTACATTTCGATTGTTTTTAAAATGATTGACGCGGAAAATTGATCTATAAACTGGTGTTGAAATGTTCATTGAATGGCATATATTCTCAAAAATCCATTGCAAATCTTCATTATCATAACATGGTATATTAGTTATGCGTAAGTCAGATGCCACAACAGAATTATCTTGTTTAAGAATCTTAGTATTCAAGTTTTTAACTTCAGCTTTCAGTTGATCAATTTCAATGTTAACTGTTTCCAATACTTTTACCCTCTCATTTAGTTGACAAATCTCCTTCCTAAGTTCACTTATTATTTCCCCTTTCAAATCATTGAACCTCTTTTCGATTTCAATAAATATGCTTGTCTTAGTTTCCTCTAGCATTATCTGTATTAGCTCCGAACGCTCACTAATATAATCACTTTGCTTGGTAAATTGAGTGTCTAACCAATTATACATGCGAGTAACTGAAAAGTTTGAGCCTGAAAATATATGTTCAGGGAGTTGACTACTTGTTGAAGAGCCCAAATTAGCATCACTTGCTGTTCTCTTAGCGCGCTTGTTTCCAGTCATTTTAATTAATTTAAACTCAAATGTTTTTTGTTGATTTTGTTATGTTTTGTTTTGTATTGTTTAAGAAAAGTGGCGCGTTGTAGTTGTTAGTATATATGTATGTATATGTTTATTTTGTTTCGGTGTTTTTTTCTTTTTCTGTTTTGGTGTATATAATTAAAACCAAAAAAGTTTATTGTTGTTTATAGTTTATATTCTCTATGCTCTAATGCTGTAGGTTTTAATTTTATTTTAAATCACAGGCAAGATATACTTAAGATTGGTTTAATTATTAAAAACAAAATTGTTCAATTGTATTTGAAGAATAATTTAAAGATTTAGCAGAAGCACAAAGAAACACGACCGACTCTCTCAAAAAAAAATTTAATGGCAACTTTGTGCAGAAATCATGTTCTTTCAGTGTTTAACCATTATTAAACTTTTTTTTAGTACATCCTTGGTAATCGCAGCCTTTTTTTAATTATAAATTTTATATTTTTGAATTATAACCAATAATGTGAGTAACATGGTCACATCCGTCACAATGGAATTACCCATCAGTAATACGTTGAATTGGACCAATCCCATTTCCAGAAAAACATACCATAACATTTGCACCTCCGTTGTTTACTGTGGCAGTTGTATACCTGGGATTATGTCTACAAGACATACGGATGTTAAATTTTGGCTCATCTCACCATAAAATATTCAAAATATCCTGAGTTTGTAATTGTGTTGGAGGAGGGTGTCAATTTTATACTTCGGGAAGTTGTATCATAGTCGGCCGATAATGGTTTCTGTGCCAATCCAGTCAATACGAATTTGATGGGGATTGGATTTGATACAAATGACTTGAGTAGTACAATTAGTGGCATTGCTGTTGCGTTTGTTAATAAGATGAAATGTTTACTTCTTGGATATTGGATCGCCTTTTGAAAATTTTATAAAAATTAAGCTATTATTGTATACATGTTGATAAATTTCATTTTACTCGTTCGATGAGAAATCCCCAAATAATTCCACCCATTAGACATCTAAGTATTTTTAAAAAATCATTTCCAACTCGTGTGTCGATTTGCAAAGGGAACTTCTTTCTTTTTTCAATTTATATAATATTAATATTATTTATACATTTAACATTAACAGGACTACCAATTCTCAGAGCTGTACGAAATTCATCAGAATTAGATTAGGCCATACACTAATTTAACCCCAATTTGATTGACTCCAACTTTTGGCCACAATCAATCACAAACTCCTACTCAAAAACAAATTACAATATTAATATAAGTAAACGAATGTTCTTTAGTTTGATTTTAGATCATAACTTAATATCACTTTCTGTTTAAATTATTTTTCAAATTAAAGAAAGATGATACAATAATAAGTATAGTAAAACAAAAGATAAACAATGGCTCATATGAATAAAAAATAGTTATTACTAATAGCGGGAAATACAGGGTTTTTTAAGCAATTACTTCACAAATCTAGTCTGCTTGGGAGTAGACTAGAAATTTAATTTTTTAATTTTCGTTTACATTTCATGCTATTCTACCAGCCAATTGGTAAATTTGGAGTTAAAAGCCATTCCTAAGCCCAAAGTAATTACTTCGAAGTAATTGCTAAGTTTTATTCATATGACCCAATAGCTGTATTTTGTCTCATGCCTATCAACGTTAAGTCTTTAAAGCAAATCTACGTTAAACCGACGTTTGGAAAATACCATTTTTAAAATGCTTTGATAACACTTTTTAACAAATTTTACAACTGTTGATTAAGAGAAAGATTGTATGTGTTTTAGTACTAAAAATTATTTTTATTACTTTTGTAATGTTTTGTTGCAATTATTTATGTAAAAGAGAAATAGCAATTGATTCGTTATAAAATGTTGTAGGAATGCATTTAGCTTCCACCATATGTATACCTATTTCAGTGTTGTTTTCGTCTAAATTTGTTACATTATATAATCCGATCGCCTTTGATTAGATCGGGTAGTCAAAAAATGTTCAGTTTTCTTGCAAATGTTGCATTTCAAATGCATATCACTGTATTACAATAGATTTAACAAAACCTAAGCTATTTTCAAAATCAAATGCTGAAAATTGTGATATAGGCGCCCCCATATTATTTACGTCATATGAAATATGTATTAGATTATGAATATTCATTGTCACTGAGCTTGACCATAAAAATGTGGCATAAGTTCCACAAATTTTCTTAAAATCTTAAATTATTAAAAATTAGATTACTTAACTAAGTTTGAGACAAAAAAAAAAAATATTTATACCTTTCGATTTTTCAAACACGTCCATTCCATCTACATGAATTATAATTTTAATTTTCTTTTCATTATAATAAAGATTGGAATCAAAAGTGATATCAAGATTAGACTTTATTCCAAAATATTAAAAATTTCCCAAAGTATCGTCTAAACCTAGCATCACTTTAGAATCGCCGCTCAAAGTAGAAGTTCCTAATAAAGTTTTATAACATTTCGGAAGAGATGTATGTATAACCTTTAGATCTCATTACCATTAATATTTCGTCTATAGAGGTTTGTGTAAGAGTTTTGATTTTCCTTACAACCCAATTTTTCAGTTTTTGCTCAATATGACCACATGTAAATGCGCTTAAATCACTATTAGATTCCTCAGGAATAAATTCATGCGAACTTGTTTCTCCAGGTGTGCTTAAACTGGAACTACCAACGTCCTCATCGCCTGAATCTAAATTTTCCTCTACTACTTCTTCATCAAACACTTCACTTTTAACTATTTCATTGTCGTCAGAACCCTACACCAACAAAAAATTGAACACATCTACATTTCTCTTAATATCCTATAATTTTTTAACATAATCATTTAAAACTAATTTAAGTTCTAATAAAATATATAAAAAAATAAATGTTTTTAAGTACTAAGAAATTACTTTATTTTTTGTATTTAGAGTACTGGAAAATTGCTCTACTTTTCGTTTTTAAAATTCTCGGAAGACACTCCACTTTTGTATTAATACACTTTAAAATCACTTTATTTTTAGTTTTTCTAATGTTTTGAAAACGTTCTATAAACAAAAATTATAACGCTTTAAAATCACTTTATTTTTTGCTTTTGCAACGTTTCTAAAATACTATAAATACAAACATGAGACCGTAAATCATGGTTATCATTTTAGTGTTCTGAGAACACTATAAAACCCAAAAATATGTTGCTTTTATAACGCTTCAACCACCATACAAAGTGCTTTCAGAACGCTTTTATGTTTGTCAATTTCTGGCTGGGTAATTTACAAAAAATTATTGAAATTCTTTTTTTTATTTATTTATTTATTTTAGTAGCATTTAAAATACTTTACAAATTATTCCTATTAAATTTTAAATACAAATTTAGCTAAAAGCTCTGTGTTATATTATATTTTACAAATTGTGTACTTTCCTTTCTAAAAACATTTATATTTAATTCGCTTTTAACATTGTTAGGTAACATATATAAATTTAGACCTTTATAAAACAGGGATCGTTGCATTGCATTCGTTGTTACTCGTTGTATCCTAAAGTTTTGTGCGTTTCTAAGACCATATGGTTCTACTTCTCCAACGTAGCTTAATTGTTCACATAAATACTGCGGTGCATTCCCCATCTTTATTTTTTGAATAAAATTTAGCGTTTTTAACTCCAGACGTTGTTGTATATTTAGCCATTTTAGAGTGTTAATCATACATTGTATTGACGTATATCGATTGCATTTTAAAATAGCATTGCTTTGTTCTGCAATTTTTGTAATCTTTCTATTTGTTGTCTATGCAGCATGAATATATAATAGTGGAACCGAATTCAAAGTGTGGTTTAATCATTATGTTATAAGTACCCTACGGGAAAATTTAACAAACTGTCACCGAATTGGCCGCTTTATATGAAATAGACTGGTCACTTTTACATGGCGTTGTAAACTATTTCACATTTTTCTAATATATTTGGCATATCATTTATATATATTATAAATAATAATGCCCCCAAAATCAAACCCTGTGGAACTCCGAATTCGTTACTGATTTTATTTGATTTTATATTGTTTACCTTTGTCGTTTGACTTCTTACCATTAAATATGATTCAAACCATTGCAGTTCATTACCTCGGATACCATACATACAGTATTGTTCGAAACCTAAGCAACTTTTCCTAATAAAGTAATCAAAGTCCTACATATTCTTTTTAAATTGGTTTATACAAAATAAAGGCTTCATTAGTCTAATCGTAAAGTAAAAAAACGTATCTGTAATCAATTCAATGTGTAAAAATCAAGATTGGTTACCGTTATCGTTATAACACCGTTATCGCTAAAATACCGTTTCAAATTAAATACCGTTATCGATACCTCTAAAAAAATTCTAAATACCGTTATCGTTACCGATACCGTTATTTTTATGGGTAGTTACCGGTATTTTACCGGTATTTATTGTTTTCTATAAAAATTACAATTTTTTTATTTTTTATTTTATAACCTTGAGTGCTTTTTTTTACAAAAAATTTATAGATAATAATTTTACTTATTAAAACTACCAGTATTGAATTTATAGCTTAAAATCTGTATTTTCAGTACTAAAAATTAAAAATATGCCATGTTTTTACTTGTTTTTATATGTTTTTAACATAATTTATAATACCGGTACGTACCGGTATTGCTGTTTCGATAACGGTATACCGTTACCGAAACAGTCTTAAATACCGTTACCTTTACCGTTACCTAAACAAACGAAATCTGATACCGTTACCGTTACCCTTACCGTTATCCGTTTCGGTAACCAACCTTGAAAGTACCTTTTTCCAAAAAAAGTACCTTTTTCCAAAAAAAGTACCTTTTTCCAAAAAAAGTACCTTTTTCCAAAAAAAAGTACCTTTTTCCAAAAAAAGTACCTTTTTCCAAAAAAAGTACATTTTTCCAAAAAAAGTAGCTTTTTCCAAAAAAAGTACCTTTTCCCAAAAAAAATACCTTTTTCCAAAAAAGTACCTTTTTCCAAAAAAGTACCTTTTTCCAAAAAAAGTACCTTTTTCCAAAAACAGTACGTTTTTCTAAAAAAGTACGTTTTTCCAAAAAAAGTGCCTTTTTCCAAAAAAAAATTCCTTTTTCCAAAAAAAGTACGTTTTCCAAAAAAAGTACCTTTTTCCAAAAAAAGTACCTTTTTCCAAAAAAAATTCCTTTTTCCAAAAAAGTACCTTTTCCCAAAAAACATACATTTTTCCAAAAAAATACCTTTTTCAAAAAAAGTACCTTTTTCTAAAAAAATGTTCTTTTTCCAAAAGAAGTACCTTTTCCAAAAAAAAGTACCTTTTTCCAAAAAACATACATTTTTACAAAAAAAATACATTTTTCCAAAAAAAATACCTTTTTAAAAAAAAACCTTTTCTAAAAAAAATACAAATAGAGTACTTTGTAAAAACAAAGTATCTTTTTCCAAAAAATTTCGTTTTTCCAAAAAGTACCATTTAAAATAATATATGTATAATTTCAAAAAAACTATTTTTTTCCTCCCCCCACGGATATCTCCACTAAAACAAGGTTTCTTGATATTCGGCATAGACGTGCGCTAAGACGGGATTTTTGGAAATTCCTACCGGAACGGGCAAAAAGGGAAAAATTCTCCCAATAAACAGTCTCACAAATTGGAAAAGTACCTGCCCAAACCCCTGGAGGTAAGAAGTTGAAATTTGGTATAAAGGTTCCTCCACTGTAGTAGACATCGACTTATTCCCTATAGGATATCCCAAAAGCAAATTCGGAATGTGAGTTCTTCCTTCTGTGTAGGCGTCCGCTTAGACGGAATTTTTGAAATTCCTATCGGGAGGGGAAATAAGGGGAAAAGTCTCCTCCTTGACGGCCTGCCCAATCCCTTTTGGCCAACCTAAAATTTTAAATATGTATTCCTTGGAGTAGGACTAACTCCCCGGTAACGTAATTTTTCTATTTTAAGAACAGGAACATAGTAAAAATGGTGGTTGAAAGGGAAAAATGTCCCCACTAACGGCCTACCCAAACCGCTTAGGCAATGCATTTGAAATTTGGTATTAATGTTCCTCATCCGTCGCAGATAGCCGCGAAGATGGAATTTTTGTAAATTCCTAAAGGGAGGGGCAAAAAGAAGAAAAGCCTCACCTTGGGGGCCGGTAAAAACCCCTTCGGCTAGAAACCTGAAGCTTAAAATGTGGGTCCCTGGAGTAAGGGCTAACTTATTGAATTTTGGACACGGTCGTTATAAAATGGGGGCTCAAAAAGGGAAAGTTGCCCCTTAACGACCTGTCCAAACTGCTGGAACTAGGAAGCTGAAATTCGGTACTTAGGTTCCTCTTCCAGCCTAATTCCAACCGGGAGGGACAAAAAAAGAAAAAGTGTCCCCCTTGACAGCCTGCTGAAACTGCTGGAACTAGGAAGCTGAAATTCCCTGTCGATGGATTTTCGGAAATACCTACCGAGAGGGGCACAAATGGTAAAAGTTGGCTAGAAACCTGAAATGTAAAACATATGTTACTTGGAGTATGGGCTCACTTACCGGGAAGGTGCTTTTTGGACAGGGACATTGCAAAAATGGGGATTAATGAAGCGAAAAGTGCCGCTTAAAGGCCTGCCCAAACCGCTGGAGGTAGGAAGTTGAAATTTGGTATTAAAGTTCCTCCTCTATTGTAGACATCCGCTAAGATGAGATTTTTGGAAATTTCCACAGGTAGGGTCAAAAACAGGAAAAGTCTCCCCCTTAACGGCCTGGCCAAACTGCTGAATCTAGGGAGCTTAAATTCGGTATTTGGGTTCCTTCTCCAAAGTAGACGTCCCCTAAGACGGTATTTTTGGAAATTCATACCGGGAGGGGTAAAAAGGGAAAAAACTTCCCCCTTGATAGCCTGGCCAAACTGCTGGATATAGAGACCTAAAATTATGTATGTAGTAGGTTCCTCCTCCAACGCAGACGTCCTTTAAGACGGAATTTTTGGAAATTCCTACCGGGAGGGGTAAAAACGGAATAATTCTCCCCCTTGATGGCCTAACCGAACCCTTCGGCTAGAAACCTGTAATATATAATATGTTTTCCTTGGAGTATGGGCTAACTTATCGACAAGGCAACTCTAGGACTTTGGACAGGAACGTGGTAAAAATGGTGGTTCAAAATGGGAAAATTGCCCCCCCCCCCCTCTTAACGTCTGCGTCTTTAGCTAGAAACCTAAAATTTAAAGAACAAGTGTATATGGAACACTAAAATTAAGAAACTAAATAGGAAACGAGTGGAATTGAAACACTACACAAGTGGAATGAAATGGATATAAACGTTGAACGAGTGGAATTGAAATTATAGACAATGCAAATGGATTGGAAGAGGGAATTACCTGTTCAAACACTATCCACGGAATATGAAACTTATGTAGCATTGAAACATACTCTCGAAAAAGTTAAACAAATTTTCTAAAAGAGAAAAAACCTTAGAAAAGGAATGGAACTTATATATTCCGATATTTAAACTTCATGTATCGAAGCACCGGTGGAAGAAACCGACGCAGTAAATTTTCCAACTGAATTTGTGAATTTACTTGAATTGCCAGGTCTACCTTTACATAAACTGGAATTAAAAAAAAAAACTTTAAGGCACGCTAACAACCCTGCTTTACGTTATTTATTTTCATTCAAAACACAAATGAACAAAACTACTTACGGGTCTATCTACCTAAGTTCGCACTTTACCAAATTATCTTAACATACACACGTATATTGCAATTTATTATGGATTCATTACTAACAATCCACTTTCATGAGAAAAAGTGATCAAATATTTATTTATTTATTTTAAACCCATTGTTGTGCAGAATTATTTATTTGTGGTGACTGGGTGAAGGCTTTTACTATATAAAAACTGTACTTTAAATAAAAAGCGAATTTAAAAAAAATTGTCTGCGCACCCCCCCCCCCCCCCCCCCCCCCCCCCCTAAACTTTAAAGCACGCTAGTTTCATATAAAGGGGCCAGTTCGGTGACAGTTTGTTAAAATTTCCCTTAGGGTAGTTATTGATTTATATTTGTATAAGAATCAAAGTAAAAAAATAAGATTGATAAAATAGTTTTTAAAGATTAATTAAATATTTTGTTTAAGATATAAGTTCAATATCACACGAATTACCTATTAAAATAGATGTTGAATGTTCATTTTTTTTAGCATAAATATGACCATTGCTGAACCACACAAATTTCCATCCGATTTCCTTTGCTTTATTTTTTGCAAGCCAGAGAAGATGACGATTGTGTTTAGTAAGATGCTCATTTACTTAGACAATGTTTTGATTATTTTGGCCGTTGTTGTCAGAGGTGTCGGTATTTTCATTAATAAGGGTAAACTTGTTAAATATATTACCATCTACTCGGTGACCACGTATTTTCGACATCACTTACTTTTTTTTTGGTTTAATGAACAAAATTCTACCACAATCTTGTCCGTATTATCTATATCGGAATCTTGCATATTAACTTCAACAGAGGCAGCAATTTTTTTAATTATTTCACTGGGGGATAGATTTTGGTTTTGAACATTTTTTATTTCGACGCTCTTTTTTATTAATTGTTGCTCTAGATTATTTACTTTGCTCTCCATATGTTGTATCTGTATGTCCTTCTCTAAGTTCTGTTGTTTAAGTTCTCTGACCTGAGTAGCTAAGTTGCCCATGGTTTCAGTGAGTTTAATAAATGCAATAGACATCTCTTCTCTTAGTGCGTTATGTAATGATGTTATGTTACAGTTTAGCTGGTTAATGCTGGTATTTATGTCAATCAAACTGTTTGATACAGTTGTTTTAAAGGATGTTAAATCAATTTTAATTTCTGACACATTGGAGTTGACGGTGTTTAAAGAAAATGCGTCTTAATATTTTTTATTAACTCCATCATCTTGCTTATCATCATCATTATCGACCTCTCGTTGTTGTTTGTTTGATTGTTGTTGTTGAGGATTTTGTTCCTGTTGGTCTTCATGGATGATTTCATGGTACCGACTATTTGGGGATTTGCTTTTATTCCCTGTACATTTGTGACATGTCCACATTGCTTTCTTTTCAGCTGTCGTAACTGAGTATGTCGACTCAGAAAGTGTACCGCACGGAGAATAGTGGTAACTAGTGTTACATTTGAAACATTTAATATAATCTCCTGTTAAGGGTAAAGGTTTATTACATGTACCACATAAAGCACTTGTTGCTGAGAGATAATCCATTTTTGGCATATTAAGAGATTTTTTTTTGGTTTTATTTTTAAATACGTTCTGTTTTTTTGTTGATTTATGTAAAAAAGGTATAACTTTTTGATAAATCTGTTTTTTAATGATAAAAACACTTTAATTTGCTATTAATATTTCACCGCCTATGCCCAGTATAGAGGCAGCTCGTAATCATTGGATGACGAGCAAGTTATTATATATATATATATATTTCACTTTTTTGATGAAATAGGAGTTTATAAAGTATTTTGTTTTGCATTTTTGTGGGTTTAATTAGCACTATTTGAATTATTAATATGAGCGTGTTGAAAAAACGCGTCTGATCGCAACGAATACTCGACGACTAAAAAGAAATCGTAAACACAAAATACATAAAATTTCATTAGGTAAATGGACCTAATTATCTCAGTAAGAGGAAACTATCCGTCTAATCTACGTTTCATCAAAGAAAAATCTTTGTTTTTTATCTTTATAATTCAGGTCTCAAGCAACTAGTGAGCAATTCCATTTTATTTCAACGAACATTTTTTCGGTAGTGTCCGATTTTGATAAAACTTGGTGAATGTGTGTAGTAGTGTATGTATGTTCACAAAACGATTTTTAATTTTTTTGTTTTCGAAAACTATGGCAACCCTGCAGCTTTGAAATACTGAAAATTGCAGGGTAGGCACTACACTTAAAATTTCATAACTTTTGTTGTGAGCAAGATATTGAAAAAATTCTTTTTGCGTGGGATTAGTGAAGTTTTTAGGTTTAAGAAATTTATTAGAAATTTTAAAAATTAAAAAAAAAAAAAAAAATAAAATTTATTTTTTGAAAAAAAAACCCATTTTTTAAAATTTTTATATTTTTTGCACAAAATGCCACATATGTGTTCTAAACATCCTAAAAATTTCAGAGTGGAATGCCTCCTACTTTTTGAGATATATTAAAAAATGTAAAAATGTAAACAAAAATATAATTCATTTTTTGGAAAAAAAAGTTTTTCTTATAAAAATAGCCATAGTACGTTCTAAATACCTTGAAAATTGCGGAATCTTTTCGAGATATGAGAAAAAATATAAAAGTATTTATAAGTATTTTATTATCTTAATAGGTTTTGGAGTTTCAACTGAATTTGAAAAGGTTTTGGCAGCTATTTCTGTTCTTGAAATAGGTACGAATGAATGGAGTTTTTGCGTTCCTTTAATTGCAACAGATTTTTTAAATCTAGTGTTTAGTTTTATTTCCTCTTCTTCATATTCATTTTTTGTGCAGAATGTTACATTGATATTAGGCAAACCCTTAGCGTATTCAAATAAATCTGTAGCATTTACAATTTGATTTTCTATTGGACGCTGAAGACTGGCAAGAGCTGCTGCTCTTTTTAGTGAACCTCCAACTCCATCACAAGGGCCTTTCCCATGTGATGTCGCAAAAAAGTGCCATTCAGCATCACAATCAAAATCGGTTTTATGGTATAGTAAATTTACAAAATTTTTTCGATTTTTATACTGAGCTGCGCAACCGTCAGAAAAATATATTATTTTGTCAATATTTTCATTAACATGTTCTTTTATAAATTGTACAAATTTCCTTTGAAATAAATGAACAGCGACTGTGTTGTGCTCCAAAATATCGGAAATGACAACAAAGCTTATGTGATCTATTTTTCCATCTGCATTTCAGAAATATGTCACAAAGGGGTGTATAGTGGCTTGAGAATTTGTCCAATGATAGCTCTGTATACAATCTTGGATAACAAATGTGTAATTTTCGGCAAAATCACAGATAGTCAAAAATTCTCCAATTTTTAAATTGGATTTTACCTCATCAAGAAACTTGTTCTGTTCTTTTGCCACAAAACTATGAAAAATTAATTTTATCATTTCTTCAGAAAGTTTGTCCACAAAGTCGTCAGATGGAGATGTTATGGTCAAAAGATTGGATCTGTCTACTTGAACCTATTGTTTGTATGTTATGTTTTCTGTGTTGTTAGTGGAATATGCGTTTTTAAGAGCATCTTTAAGGTAAGTATCCCCTGGACAAAGTGAACAATTTCCCATATAGCATTGTACAGTTGCTGGATTACAAATAGATTGAGCAATCCAATGCTTGTAAGTGGGAAAACCTATAACTTCCTCTTCATTCCTTGATTTTCCCCCAATAAACATAAGTTTGGAATTTTGGTGAATAGCACACACGCAAACTGTATGAGTGCCACTTCCCCCAATCAAAATACATTCTTGTGGTCTCAGCTCTGAAAATTTTGAAAATCCAATTTTTACTGTTGGATAAACTTCTTGAAAGGAATTATGCAATTCTTTCAGATTACAAAGCATCAATCTCTTCTGTTTTTTTTCTTTCTCCCCATTACAACTCTTAACAGACTTATAGTCTTTTTTCCCGGGCATAACGCGACTGTTTTTGTCGTTTCTATAAAAATCTTCAACTATAGATTTTGTCTCTGTCGAGAGGCCGGATCGTCTTTTTGGATTCGAAGAAAAATAATAATCGCCATTTTGAATTAGTTTTTTAGCTTTACGAGCCATATAGTTTGTAGTTGAAAAGGTTTTTTCTATTTTACCAACACTCCAAGAATGTGGCAAAGATGTTAATATTTTAATTTGTCTATCTTTATCATCTTCAGAAGTATTGTAAATCTCTTTCAAGTGGTTTAAAATATCTTCACCATCGCAGGATATATTTTCTAAACTAAAAAGGTTTTTCCTAAATATGAAATTTATATTGCCTAAAATTTCTTCCTGTTTATATTTAGAATAGTTGTTTTTAAACTCAATGGAAGATTCATTTAGCGCTTCTAAGCACTTATTCAAATAAAAAAAAGCTGTGTTCTTCTTTTCATTGAAAGCCTCTTCGGTTGTTTCTTCCGAAAGTGAGCCAATATCACTTTCAGACAAACTTTCATCAGCAGTGGCAACTTTTAAAGCTGATGTAGAAGTTCCTGCAACCGTGTCAATTTCAAAATCTTCGAAATTGTTTTCGTTTTTCTTTTTCTTTATCAATGACTTCGCTTGATCTAATAGAGCCATTCTACATGAAGCACAGATATATTGACCATGCAAATATTGTGGAAAACGCTCCCTAAGACTTTGCGAAACTTTACGAACACATTTTATTTTGTTTGTTTTATGCTTGAGTTTTCGGAAAGGATTACAACAAACTTTTCCAAAAGGGATTTTAAGCAAATTAAAAATCTGTGAACAAATGTGTACTGCTTGAAATAAAATAGTTTTTGAAAATTATTATCAGAGAATAAAACTACTACGATGTTGACTTGTCGAAAATCTATAAACAATTAAAAAGCTACTCAACAACGCAGACATTAAAGAAATCTAACTCGTTTTCATCGTTTTGTTTTTGAAATAACGGAACTTCTTAAGCATCAGCAAAAACAATTTTCAATGAATACAAACAATGCTTCCAATGAATTGCATACAAGCAAACTTAACTTATTAACTCAGTGCCACGTAGCAACTAGTAAAAGAGAGTATTTCTTATAAACATACCAGTACATTTTTTAATATATCTCAAAAAGTAGGAGGCATTCCACTCTGAAATTTTCAGGATGTTTAGAACACATATGTGGCATTTTGTGCAAAAAATATAAAAATTTTAAAAAATGGGTTTTTTTCAAAAACTAATTTTAAATTATTTTTTTAAAAAAAATTTTACAAATTAAAAAAAAAAAAATAATAAATTTCTTAAACCTAAAAACTTCACTAATCCCATGCAAAAAGAATTTTTTCAATATCTTGCTCACAACAAAAGTTATGAAATTTTAAGTGTAGTGCCTACCCTGCAATTTTCAGTATTTCAAAGCTGCAGTGTTGCCACAGTTTTCGAAAACAAAAAAATTAAAAATCGTTTTGTGAACATACATACACTACTACACACATTCACCAAGTTTTATCAAAATCGGACACTACCGCAAAAATGTTCGTTGAAATAAAATGGAATTGCTCTAGTACAATAATATTTCCAAAGAGTAACTTCAGAACTAGTTTAGCTAGTGTCACATTAGTAACAGTTTTGATCTCTATTTTTCGTCCTTAAATTGTAATTTTCAAACTAATTCTACAACAAGTACCAAAGTGGTAGTTTGGCTTCAATTGCCCCGATTGCTATGACATCTCCATGTTAAATTTTACAGTTGTTTGTATGGAGAGGCGGTAGAACTCGTACTAGTTGCCTGGTTCAATTAAACTAGTATATAACTGGTTCTGAACCAGTATTTTTTGCTACTGGGAAGTTACCTATAATGGTTTATTTTTTATCATTATTTCAAAAATTAAAAAAAAATCTATTTTTAGACTCAATATTTTTTCAACTCTATTAAGGATATTGTATATCAAAACATATGTTTGATTTTGTGTATGTTGGAGCTTAAGCAAAAATACTTGTGTGCAGAAAGTCATTTATGTTTTAAATAATGAAATATTATATGTCGAGAATTAAATCAAATAAGGAGTGAGATCATAAAAATGTTAACACACATAAAGTTAAATAAAAAACAAATCACTGAATTTTAAGACTTCAAACCAAATTTTTATTAAATAAAATTTAATACAAAATCAAACAAAAAAACCGCATGGAATTCTAACTACTACGAACAAAGTTATCCACTTTTTCCGGAAACCCTCCCATTAAGGCTTTTATTGTAGTTTCTGTCACCTTTTTAGAGCAGGTGGTCCATCTACGTTTGTCCTGGGAGACCTTTTTTGTGCACTTTAATTCTCTTTTAACAAGAGCCCAATATCTCTCCACTGGCCTGAGCTCCGGGCAGTTTGGTGGATTTGCCTCTCTTGGTACAAAAACCACATTATTACCATTATACCACTTGTTACGCGCGGTCATATCAGAACTTCACATTAAATTTAAAAAAACTACGAGAAAGTAAGGTCAAAGGCATGGAGGATAAATTTGGCTAGCTCTGCCAATTGTGACGTGGTTCCCAACCCCGATTTCATCGCCGCGTAAGCATAGAAATAAAAAAACTAGTTCATGCCATTTATTAAGCCACTTTTTACAATAAAAAATAGAGAGTAATAAAAAAAGAAAGTGTAAACTTTAGTGATCTCATGAACCAAAACAGAAATAATAACAAAATTATGGTGACTAGGTGTTATCTGCCACCCCGAGTGCACTCTTCCCACCCATAACTAAATTTAGTTACGCCAATGGCAACCGTTAGCACTCTTTAAATTAATGGTTACCCCAAAAATAGAGTGTCAGAATTTGGCCGCTATCGCTTGTCCGTCTCATTCCTCAACAAAAGAGAAATAATTTAGGCCTTCATTTTAAATTTCAAAAATATAAGGTTTATTAAAAAAATCATTTTTTCTTTTGGGTTTGCGGTTTTGATTTATTAGTGTAACATAGTAAGTATAATGATTGTAATGGTAAGTATAAAACAAAATATAAGGTTAAGTTAAAGGTAAGTATAGGAAAATAAGGTTAAGTTAAAGGTACGTATACGTTAATATAAATGATAAGTATGTATAATGTACTTAGATATGGTACTTATAAGTGTAAAAATAAAGGTAAGTGTATTTAATAATAATTATAAACATACTCGAAATAGTTAGTATTAAGTATAATGATTTAGTGGTAATATAATAACTTTTATAATAACAATTTTTCTTTCTGATGTTTCATTTATATTTACGTGATTGCTTAGTGGCGGCAAATCGCTGTGGCTGTTATTGTGGTATACAGCTACTGTTGATGACGTTGCTGTTGATGACGATGTTATGATCTTTGTTTTTTTACTAGCTGTTATTATTGTTGCGTTATACGTTTTGTTAAATTTGGTTAACTGTTGTTCTTCTTTATTATACGAAACTCTTTTGTTTTGTTGTAGAGTGTTTTTCTGTTGTCTTTTAATTATTTTGTCTTCTTTTAGATTTTGGTTCAATTTTACAGTTCACCAAAATTTAACTGTAACATTTTGTTGGTGCACGTAATATTCACTTGTTAGATTAGGTTTCTTTTTCGACATCTACACGCACTCACACAAATTGGTTGGTTCAAAAAAAAAAAGTTCTGTTTTTTTTATTATTTATAACGGCACATAAATTTAGTTTTTCTTTTTTCTTCTTTTGTACCCGTTGTACAAGTACGATTTAGTTAAAATTTTTGTTAGTTCTTTTCTTATGCATTTTATTTATAACTGTTTTTAGTTGATTTCGTTATACTGTACTTAGTAACAACACCTCAATGTTTTAACTTGGTGCCATAGCTTATTTTGATGTATTATTTCCGTTATGGTTTTACCGTTTATGCCCACACACACAAAATCTTTCTTGCCCTTGGTTGGGTCTTTCTCACTTAAGGAATTTCTTTGTAAGATCACACACTTCACTTTGTTGGTGTATTTTGTTGAATGCCACGGGTTATGATTGCCTTTTATATTGTTATAAAGATTAACTTAAAATATATAGATCTTAACGTATAATAAGTTATACAATTAGGGTTTAATTTTCTTTTTTTACATACACATGTTATTACTTGGTTTGTTACTTTTAATCAAATTTTATAAGTAAATCAACGTTACACAAACAAGGCAACCCTCTTTTTTTTTCTTTAAACAAAAATTTCCTTCACTATATTTATTTAAATTCACCGGTTTAATCTTTCGCTTCTTTATATTTTCAGGGTTTACTATTATGTTTAATAATTTTTTGCTTATTTTTCCGGACGTCTTGACTCAATCAACTGCAAACACCAACTGTCCTGTTGTGAAAAAAAAACCAAAAGGCTTATGTCTTTTGTAACTAGTAAAACACAAATTATACCAGATATGAATCAGCTGATTTGGGCAACATGGCCGACAGAAAATGAGCAAAACAAAACGCAAAAATTTAAGAAAAACAAAAGATAAAGCACAATAATCTATAAAGAGACAGATATATACAAAAAATGCGTAATACAAAATGTATGGAGATTTTATATTGTTATCTCCCTCTTGCCTTGACTTCCATGTAAACAAAACCATACGGTTCGAGAATACTTTTTTGACACCTGTCATTAGTTTCACATCTGGTATTAATCTGTGTAGTAAAATATTAACTTTCTGATCGTTAAGTTTCTGTTTTTTTTTCTTCTCTCTCCTTTCTAATCAGGGATGGGAAATGAGCTTCTAGATTTTGTACCCACCCAGACTAAAAAATGTACTTTTTCGACTCTCGCGGTACCAAAATAATTTTAGACCTACAGGCTCTTCCCTTTTAACTAATCCCTAACACACTCCAGCGCTTTCTTGCTGTAGTGACAAGATGCTAAATTAGGCCAAAAGTAAGGGGATACATTGTGCTGACTCAAAAATGGAAGAAGTCTCTTCTGCAAACACTCCTCGATATAAATTTCGCTGTTTATAGAGCCAGATGTCACAAATGACTGGCTTCTTTGGCCGCAGCTACATATGGCTTTTTTTTAGGGAATTTCGTTTGCTTTTTCGACCTAAATTTTTCCGCAACATTTCCACGAACATCGGAAACATAAAATTCTTGACCATGGAGCTGCGAAAAATAAGGACATAAGTTTCGTCGTCCATTACACAACAGTTGTATTTTTGTATAAAATTTGATTTCAATTTTCGAGCTCTGGTTTTGGTCTCCAAATTTTTAAAAGCGTTTCTATAGGGAACTTTTTGAACTTTGTAGGACTTTAGTCCTGCCTTATGTTTCAGTTTACCTACAAAAAAGTCCGAGCATTGGGCTAACCGAGCTGTTTTTCTGCCAGATGTGTTAGGAGCTCTCTTAAGGATGCTTTTAACTTTATATGCCTTACCAATGTTACGATAACCAGTCGTTGATCCTGTTCCGGCTTCCTTTCAATTGTTAGGTGTTCCAGATACATTTTTACCACTTTTGAAACTGTTTGGCGGCATACATTAGTCTCTTTGGCAATTTTTTTGTATGTCCATGTTTGTTTTGTTGAAAATATTTAATTATTTTTGAACGCACTTTTCTTTCATCGTTCATTGTGTAAAAAATTGCAAATTAAAACTCATGATGTAAATTAATTTATTAACTGGCATATTTTTAAAATGTAAATTCTCGAAAAAAAAATATGAGAAGCTTTAAAACAAAGTTATAGGCAAAAATGTGTGTTAACATTTTTATGATCTCACTCCTTAGTATCAAAAAAATTACGATCGCATCAACTTTTCCATCCCTGTGTTGAATCTTAGAACAGTTGTTGAAGATGTGCCGTTTGTTAAAGCCTTTTAATTCATACCCCTGTTATGTTATTTTACTTCGTTGGGGTTAAGTGCTAGGAAAATATGCATTTACTGTTCGGTTTTTCAACATTTTCAATATTATCAATTAAATTTTAATATTGATATTTGTTTTTAGAGGTGCTTAAACACTGACATTTATCGCTCATCATTGTCAGATTTTAGTAATTTAATTTATCTGATATTTTACTCTCCGTAATAAAAAAAAGATCAAAAAATATTTTTGAATTTGAAAAATATTTATTTTTATGAAAGATATAAATTTTGCAAATTATTATAGTATAGTAATTATAAAAAAAATGCTTTAAAACATGCATTTTTAACAAAATATGCATTTATAGCAAAATATGCATTCAAATATGCATTTATAAAAATATGCATTTAGCAAAATATGTTCAAATATGCATTTACAGCAAAATATGCAAAAATATGCATTACAAATCGATGAGATTTTGTTGCAAATTTGTTCATCGCAAAAATATTTGCTAAACGTTATTCCCATGCACTATAGGTAATTTGACCCATTTTTGTGGCAAAAAGTCATTTTTCAAACATTCTAGAATGAATTTTTTTCGTTGGTATTCAATTAAGAACAGATCAAAGCAAATAACGGCAAGTTTTGTTTTTATAAAAAATTAATAACGACTTCTTAGCAAGTGGTCAAAATCATTGTTTGTGAGCAAACTGTTGAACGCAGTATATACAGTGCAATTTGGTCGAATTTTAAAATTTCTTTAAATACCCATGTGAAAATCGAAATATATATGAACCCACATGATTATACATTGACTTGTATATGATCATGCATGGGCATACATTGCCATATACGTACATTAGGCCGGGTCGATTTGTGGGGAGGCAAAAAAATCGCCCATGGCTCAGGGAAAATCGTATTCTAGGGATCAAAATAAGAAACTTTGCCGAAGGAACCATACCTCTAAAACGAATTCTACTACCCCCCAACTGTTGACTTTTGTCCCGTAGGGTCAAGTTTTGAAAAATCACACTTTGACCCATTTAGAGTGCCCCAATCGAGTCCAAATGTATGACCGACCCCCACTAACTTTGGAGGGCCGATCCACCCATGACAGTGGCACACCCCCTGGAACTCCCCTGGGGGGTTCCCCATACAAACATTTTAAAAAATCACCATTTCTGGCACTTTATTTTATTATTTTTTACTTATTTTATTTATTTTTATTATTTTATTTATTTTTTCTCCTTAGAAATTTATTTAGTCAGAACATATGTAAATGAAAAAATTAATTTAACTTAGTAATAGAAAAGAAAAAATAAAAAATTACTGTTTGAAGTCTTTTTTTGCTTTCAAGTCTGGGCAATTTCGCACGACTCTCTAATGTCGTCGCCATAACAGCCTCTACATTTTCCGGTATAACTCGTTTGGAAACGCTAGCTAGCAATTGAACGTGTCGTTCTGTTTCTTGTATGTGTGATGGAATTTTTGGATCATTAAACGGTGGATCATCTTGATTTAAATATTCTTTCAAAGTATCGTATGGAATGCTTCGCGTGAATGGTGGTTCAAATACGTCATTTATGTCATTCATATTGATCATTTCCGTGTAACTTGTGCAATAAAAGTTTATATCTGGTTTTTTATAAGCTCTAAGTCCCGTTGGGTCGTCAACATCGGTTCGATAGCGTAGAATTATCTTGATAGCACAGTCGCGCTTTTCTTTGCTATCATCAAACAACATTGATAACAAGATATTTTCCGAATGCGCATAATATGAATTATCTGTAATTACTTTATTGACAATTTTGCGTAAACGAGGTTCTAGAAATCTTGACCAACTAATGAATTTGAAAAATAATCTACTACCGTACACGACAGAGCTGTAATACTTGATATTGAAGTACATTGGCACATAACATGTAATTATAAATTCAACCAGTATTCTTAAATTTGCATCTGGATTTTCCGTTGTCACATATAATCGTAATAGTCTAGCGGCCTTGGTGAGCCACCGAGAATGTACAATTTTCCCTGGTTTGATGTTTGCCAGATCCACTGAAACCACGCCGCTAGAAAATGCATGGGCCATGTCGTATAAGTACTTGGAATCGGTGGAAAATTCAATTTTTTCTGGAGCAGGGGGCATATTTTTCAACTCAATTTTCTGAAAGCCGTCCACCACCTGAAAATATATAAAAATAAAACAATTAAAAACGGTTGACGATTATAATAAATGAGTGATAGCAATAACTTACCGGAAGAGTTTCACAAGTTTCGATTTGACGGCTCAATTTTCCGGTTGCCGATCTTGGTCCAGTGCTGGTTGATTTATCCAAAGCTTCAAACAAATGCCGAAACGGAAGTTCGTTGAAGTGTAGAAGGCAAACGAACCAATGCAATGGTCTTTTTAACAGCAATTCGAATCGTCGTATAATTCCACCGTTTGGGCCAGTGTTTGTTGGCTCACCGTCAGTGCATATGCCAATTAATGCATCCAGTGATATATTTTTATCGTTGAAAAAATCATTTAATTTGGTTGTTTTGTATTCAGCGGTTTCATGTTCCAGTCTTACGTAACCAATCAATTCAGAATTCGGTTCTCTCAAAATAACAAGACGAGGTTCTTTTACCATTCTAGTATGATACTTCTCATCAATTGTATCTCTCGTTAAAGTATTATCTTTTCTGCCATCGAATGAAAATGCTAACAAATTGGTATCATCTAACCGTTTGCGAAGCACTTCTTGTCTGCATTTCTCTTTTTCTCGGCGAACTTTCGATTTATCCATGATGAGAGGTTTGCCATGGATATCTTTCATTTTAAAATCTTGGAAAAGAGCTGTTCCCATTGCTGATGCTACTCTATCAGGCACGCCAAATCTGTCACATACCAAGGCAAAGTTAAAACAATCGTATCTCTGTGTGTATTGTGAACTTGTGCTTATATCCAAATCTTCTTGAACCGGTGGCGGTGCGTATGTTGAATCATCGGGATCTTGGTATGTTGGCATTGATGACATAGACGTTGCTCCTTGCTCTTCAATTTCCATCGCAAATCCATCCATTGTTAGACTTCTCTGATTATATTGATCGTGCATAAACTCTTTGAGACGTTCGGGAACCAAACCGCATGCACATGGAGCTGCCTTCAAATCGCATTTACATGTTCCAATGAAAAAAATTGTTTCCAGAGATTTTACATACTCTGTAAATTGTTGGGGTTTGTTTCTTCTCTTGATTTGCTCTTGATATTTGTCAAGCAATCTATTCAATTTATTACATACACTTTTTTTCAGCATTATTTCCATACCAAGTTTTTCCCAAATTCCAATCAACTTATCTTGTACTTGAATAGTGAATGCTTTATAGGACAACTTTTTTTGTTCGCTCAAGTAAAAATAATATCTCAAGATATCCAGATGGGTTGGTAAATTAAGATCAGTCAAATCAGTAGACACACCAAAAACAGTAACATCATGCCTGGGTATATGACTCATTGGGTTTTCGATAGTTGTTGATGTTGTTATTGCTTCATCTTGCGGTGTAGAGGATGGTGGATTCATTGTAAACTTCTTGATTTGGAATGATTTTTTTAAAAATATTTTTTTATCTCAAATTAGCACTTCACACTTCGAGTTCTTCACAACGACTTAATGCATTCACAAAAACTGTTGCGTTATATATGGTCTAGGAGACGAGGTAATAAGAATGAAATGGTAATTTCAATTCTACCTGTAACCGATTTTGTTGTCAAAACTGCCCATAAAGTACTTACATGTAAATTAAACGTTAATCTGACTACAAATTCTGTTAAGCAAGTGCGCCTTTTATTACTTCTGGAAAATCCTTTATGATAATTTTATGCTCAATTCTACCTGTAACCGATTTTGTTGTCAAAACTGCCCATAAAGTACTTACATGTAAATTAAACGTTAATCTGACCACAAATTCTGTTAAGCAAGTGCGCCTTTTATTACTTCTGGAAAATCCTTTATGATAATTTTATGCTCAATTCTACCTGTAACCGATTTAGCTTAAGTAAGCTTACGACATGCAGCTGTGTCTTGTGGTGGCTTAAAAAACCCACACAACCTATTTTACGACCTGCAACAGAACGACACGTTCAATTGCTAGCTAGCGTTTCCAAACGAGTTATACCGGAAAATGTAGAGGCTGTTATGGTGACGACATTAGAGAGCCGTGCGAAATTGCCCAGACTTGAAAGCAAAAAAGACTTCAAACAGTAATTTTTTTTATTTTCTTTTCTATTACTAAGTTAAATTAATTTTTTCATTTACATATGTTCTGACTAAATAAATTTCTAAAGAGAAAAATAAATAAAATAATAAAAATAAATAAAATAAATAAAAAATAATAAAATAAAGTGCCAAAAATGGTGATTTTTTAAAATGTTTGTATGGGGAACCCCCCAGGGGAGTTCCAGGGGGTGTGCCACTGGCATGGGTGGATCGGCCCTCCAAAGTTAGTGGGGGTCGGTCATACATTTGGACTCGATTGGGGCACTCTAAATGGGTCAAAGTGGGATTTTTCAAAACTTGACCCTACGGGACAAAAGTCAACAGTTGGGGTAGTAGAATTTTCCCTGGTTTGATGTTTGCCAGATCCACTGAAACCACGCCGCTAGAAAATGCATGGGCCATGTCGTATAAGTACTTGGAATCGGTGGAAAATTCAATTTTTTCTGGAGCAGGGGGCATATTTTTCAACTCAATTTTCTGAAAGCCGTCCACCACCTGAAAATATATAAAAATAAAACAATTAAAAACGGTTGACGATTATAATAAATGAGTGATAGCAATAACTTACCGGAAGAGTTTCACAAGTTTCGATTTGACGGCTCAATTTTCCGGTTGCCGATCTTGGTCCAGTGCTGGTTGATTTATCCAAAGCTTCAAACAAATGCCGAAACGGAAGTTCGTTGAAGTGTAGAAGGCAAACGAACCAATGCAATGGTCTTTTTAACAGCAATTCGAATCGTCGTATAATTCCACCGTTTGGGCCAGTGTTTGTTGGCTCACCGCCAGTGCATATGCCAATTAATGCATCCAGTGATATATTTTTATCGTTGAAAAAATCATTTAATTTGGTTGTTTTGTATTCAGCGGTTTCATGTTCCAGTCTTACGTAACCAATCAATTCAGAATTCGGTTCTCTCAAAATAACAAGACGAGGTTCTTTTACCATTCTAGTATGATACTTCTCATCAATTGTATCTCTCGTTAAAGTATTATCTTTTCTGCCATCGAATGAAAATGCTAACAAATTGGTATCATCTAACCGTTTGCGAAGCACTTCTTGTCTGCATTTCTCTTTTTCTCGGCGAACTTTCGATTTATCCATGATGAGAGGTTTGCCATGGATATCTTTCATTTTAAAATCTTGGAAAAGAGCTGTTCCCATTGCTGATGCTACTCTATCAGGCACGCCAAATCTGTCACATACCAAGGCAAAGTTAAAACAATCGTATCTCTGTGTGTATTGTGAACTTGTGCTTATATCCAAATCTTCTTGAACCGGTGGCGGTGCGTATGTTGAATCATCGGGATCTTGGTATGTTGGCATTGATGACATAGACGTTGCTCCTTGCTCTTCAATTTCCATCGCAAATCCATCCATTGTTAGACTTCTCTGATTATATTGATCGTGCATAAACTCTTTGAGACGTTCGGGAACCAAACCGCATGCACATGGAGCTGCCTTCAAATCGCATTTACATGTTCCAATGAAAAAAATTGTTTCCAGAGATTTTACATACTCTGTAAATTGTTGGGGTTTGTTTCTTCTCTTGATTTGCTCTTGATATTTGTCAAGCAATCTATTCAATTTATTACATACACTTTTTTTCAGCATTATTTCCATACCAAGTTTTTCCCAAATTCCAATCAACTTATCTTGTACTTGAATAGTGAATGCTTTATAGGACAACTTTTTTTGTTCGCTCAAGTAAAAATAATATCTCAAGATATCCAGATGGGTTGGTAAATTAAGATCAGTCAAATCAGTAGACACACCAAAAACAGTAACATCATGCCTGGGTATATGACTCATTGGGTTTTCGATAGTTGTTGATGTTGTTATTGCTTCATCTTGCGGTGTAGAGGATGGTGGATTCATTGTAAACTTCTTGATTTGGAATGATTTTTTTAAAAATATTTTTTTATCTCAAATTAGCACTTCACACTTCGAGTTCTTCACAACGACTTAATGCATTCACAAAAACTGTTGCGTTATATATGGTCTAGGAGACGAGGTAATAAGAATGAAATGGTAATTTCAATTCTACCTGTAACCGATTTTGTTGTCAAAACTGCCCATAAAGTACTTACATGTAAATTAAACGTTAATCTGACTACAAATTCTGTTAAGCAAGTGCGCCTTTTATTACTTCTGGAAAATCCTTTATGATAATTTTATGCTCAATTCTACCTGTAACCGATTTTGTTGTCAAAACTGCCCATAAAGTACTTACATGTAAATTAAACGTTAATCTGACCACAAATTCTGTTAAGCAAGTGCGCCTTTTATTACTTCTGGAAAATCCTTTATGATAATTTTATGCTCAATTCTACCTGTAACCGATTTAGCTTAAGTAAGCTTACGACATGCAGCTGTGTCTTGTGGTGGCTTAAAAAACCCACACAACCTATTTTACGACCTGCAACAGAACGACACGTTCAATTGCTAGCTAGCGTTTCCAAACGAGTTATACCGGAAAATGTAGAGGCTGTTATGGTGACGACATTAGAGAGCCGTGCGAAATTGCCCAGACTTGAAAGCAAAAAAGACTTCAAACAGTAATTTTTTTTATTTTCTTTTCTATTACTAAGTTAAATTAATTTTTTCATTTACATATGTTCTGACTAAATAAATTTCTAAAGAGAAAAAATAAATAAAATAATAAAAATAAATAAAATAAATAAAAAATAATAAAATAAAGTGCCAAAAATGGTGATTTTTTAAAATGTTTGTATGGGGAACCCCCCAGGGGAGTTCCAGGGGGTGTGCCACTGGCATGGGTGGATCGGCCCTCCAAAGTTAGTGGGGGTCGGTCATACATTTGGACTCGATTGGGGCACTCTAAATGGGTCAAAGTGGGATTTTTCAAAACTTGACCCTACGGGACAAAAGTCAACAGTTGGGGTAGTAGAATTCGTTTTAGAGGTATGGTTCCTTCGGCAAAGTTTCTTATTTTGATCCCTAGAATACGATTTTCACTGAGCCATGGGCGATTATTAAATCGACCCGCCCTAACGTACATGCATAGTTCAAAGTATGACCATACATGCTCTCATATGTTTCCATATATCTTTGGATCCCAAATTTGAGGGTATATGACCGTACATGTTCATATATGACCATATATGCTCACATATGATTCATGTATGCCATATACCTGCATATACCCTCAAATTTCGGATCCAAAGGTATATGGAAATATATGAGATCATGTATGGTCATACATTGAACTATGCATGAACGTATATGACTATGTATGCCCATGCATGATCACATACGAGCCAATGTATGATCATGTATGCTCATATATATTTCGATTTTCACATGGGTAGTTAAAAAAACACAAATTTAAACTAAATATAAAAAACAAAAGTGATAGTAAGAGCTTAATGGTTTAAGAGAAAGATTTTATTAAAAAAAATTTTTTGGCGAAAAAACTCATACTTCTGACATAACTTTTAATTCAAGTTTTTTTGACTGAAAAATTAACTTTCGATAAGCTTTTAAAAAATTGGCCGAATTTGGCTGTGTTTAAACCATCAGAAACGTGTTAAATGAAGAATTTTGAGTTTAATTTGTCAATTTCATGCTGCGATTTTTTGCTGAATGCGGCAATGTTTTGAATGAGGAATCGGCTTATGGGAAGGATAAAGTGAGAATTTATTTTAAGAATATCTCAGTTAGATGGGAGAGTTCTCATAGGAAGATAAACATATTTCACATGCAAAGCGACCTCTGGCTAAACGCTGAATTTATTTCGGCAATTAAAACTAAGCCAACTGCAGCTTCAATAGGGCTGCCAAAGAAAGAGTATCCTGAGAAATCTGAACGAACAAAGAGGAAATTTCAAATAGCTTTATTAAAAAATAAAAATGAAATTACTTTAGATAATGAAATGTAAAGCAAAATTTTAAATAGCTTTATTCGAAATCAGCAACCTTGAAAACCCACGTATACCAATTTTCATGTGAATCAGAAGAAATTTTAAAATTTACGCCGCCATATTGGATTCGCCATTTTGAATTTGAAAAATTTTACTTCGGATTCGAAATCAGCTACATTTTAAACCTCCCGTATACCAATTTTCATGTAAATCAAAAGAAACACTGTTTTCATATCTACAATTTTACATTTTTAAAAATTTTTTTAAAGAAATTTTAAAAAATCAACGATTGGAATTTAAGGTTTTATTAAGAACATATTGTAGATTAAAAACTATAAAAATTGTAGGAATTCCTTTTTTTATTTGGCTGGGGCAGAGATTTTATTTTAACGGATTTCGAGAAATCGGCGATTCTTGGCATTTATTTAGCTTTTAGGCAAGTTTTTCTTTTTTCTTCTTTTAATTTAAGTGCTTCTTTTTTGTTACCACACATAATTTCCACCTGGGTATGTTCATATTTTTATTGGCTATGTTTCTGTGTATGAATGAGTAAAGAATTTCTTGTACCTAATTTGAATTGAAATAATAATATATAAAGAAACTATTTTAACAAAAAAGAAACTCGAAAATATTTGCATTTTTTGTTTTAAAACAGAAAACAACGAAATTATTTAAACTATTTTTTTCTGAAAATATAAATCTAAAAATAGAATATTTGTAGTTCTATAATTACATAGCATTATGGAGTTGTATAATTACATAGCTCTTAGGTAATATTCCCCCCGTTTTTTTCTGTGTGTAGTTTTGTAAAATTTAAAATTCTAAAAATGATAACTGAACTAAAAAATTAAAATTTTTTATTCCTGGAAAATCTTCGTACTTACAAATACATTATTATACTCAAAGACTTAATCTCCGTAGATTTCAAGACCATAAATAATTTTTAACATTTTATAGTTAAATTCTGTCATTGAGTTTTTTTACCGAAATAAAGTTAAAATGTTGGCTTTAAATTTTTATTTAAAAATAAAAATTGTTTTTTCGACCTTTTTAATTGATAAATTGGAAATTTTTTAATTCTAGTTCCAGGCCAATTTCCTTATTATGAATTAACATAATAAGTACTTTTTTTAAGCAAAAACTCTGTGAAGTATTTGTCAGGAGAATATCCTGATGAAGACAAATAGTAGTTTTTGGAGAAAGTGCTTATTATATTAATTCATAATAAGGAAATTGGCCTCGAACTAGAACTAATAAATTTCCAATTTGAAAATATAGTTTATTTAAATTTCTTGTGTGTAGAAAATCCTCAGATCTCAATCATATTCTCATTAAAAAAATTTATCTATTCTATTATTGCATACCGAAGGGAAAAAATTAAAATTTATTATCATATTTTGAAGTTTTAATATACATTGGATAGTTTCAAAAGAGAAACAATTGTAGAGCCTGCGGAATAAGAAAAAAATTGATTTGCAAAAACGTTTTCTAAATAAATTTTTAAAACTTTCTTATTTTAAGTTTAATTCTTAAAAAAAAATTTTTATATTTTGACAAACTTTTCACAAAAAAGAAGTTCTCAGACGAAAAATATTTCAAATGTTCTTTAGGAAAATTCATTTGTAGTTTTTCGAGTCTTTGTTTAACCGCGATCACAAACAGACGTATATTGTGGCAACATACATTTTTAAATAATAAAAAAGCAAAAACTTTGTAAAAAAAACAGAATAGTGTTTAAAAAGGAATTAGTAAATTCTATAATAGAATTGATAATCCCACAAAAACAATTTTAGTGCAATCACTGCACTTAAAAATAATTGTCTATGTGTAACAACAACATTGCTATACAGTAGTAGCATAGAGTATGGTAAACCTTAGCGAAGATAGCAGTGATGATGCTGAGTTAAATTGGCAGAATGTACCAACAAAGCGAAAGAGAGTCGAGTCCCGAAACTTAAACAACAAAAAGTAGTAAAAATGCAAGAAATGGCAAGTACATCAAACAACAATAAATATGCAGCCCTTGATATGGAAGAGGGAGAGGCAGACGAAAAAGAAGAAGCAACACCAAAACCTCCAGCAATTTATATACCAAGTGTACAAAACATCAATCTTATGATAAAAAAACTAAATAGTATCATTCCTAATGATTTTTATTTTAAGTCTTTGAGAGAAGGTCAAGTTCGTTTAATTTAATAAATAGTATCATTCCTAATGATTTTTATTTTAAGTCTTTGAGGGAAGGTCAAGTTCGTTTAATGGTAAAATCTGTAGACTCATACAGAAAATGTATTAAATATTCAGAAAGTGAAAAAATTAATTTTCACACTTATCAGTTAAAGCAAGAAAGGGCCTATAGAATTGTTATTAAAGGTCTTCACCATACAACACCTGTTGAGGATATCAAAGCTGAACTTATATTGTTAGGTCACGATGTTAGATCAGTTAGAAACGCCATGAGTCGTGTTACAAAACAGCCTCTTCCTATGTTTTTCGTTGACTTAAATCCAAACCAAAACAACAAAACTGTATACGATATTAAGAGTATAAATCATGCTATAGTTAAAATTGAGCCACATATGAGAACAAATGATTTAGTACAATGATCAAAAATCCTATTGTAAAAAGCCATTCAGATGTGTTAAATGCGGCATGGATCATGCCACTGCTGAGTGCACTAAATCTAAGGAAGCACCACCACGTTGTGTGCATTGTTTATCAAATCATACATCCAATTACAAAGGTTGTAAAGTCTACCAAAATCTTGTTTCTCAGAGGCCCAACAGGCAAAGTTTTAATTATAATCGTCAAAGACATTCAAATTTTACTATGAATTCCTCGGAATATCCTAATTTAAACGGCACTGAAAATAGCCAACCCAATCAAAATAGATACACTGTGTCATTTTCAGAAACTGTAAAGAAATCTGAATCTAGCGAAAACTCTCGTTTAGGCAGACTTGAGAGGATGATGGAAAATCTAATGAATATGATGTCAATGTTAATGAACAAATTATGCAATTAAACTTAAGAATAGCAATATGGAATGCCAATGGTCTTTCTAATCACAGAAACGAAGTTGAAATTTTTCTTAAAAACAATTATATTGACTTATTTTTAATATCTGAAACTCACTTTACAAGTAGAACATTTTTTAGAATAAAAGGTTATGATTTAGTAATTGCTAATCATCCCAGTGGAAATGCACATGCCGGTGCTGCTATATTAATAAAATCTAAAATTAAATATGAAATTTTAAATCCAATTACAAAACCATTTCTACAAGCCGCAGGTGTGAAAGTTCCATGTGACAGTAGCTCTATTAATATATATTCAATTTATTTTCCACCAAGACAATGTTGAATGTTCAGACTATGAAAACTTTTTCAGAAATATTGGTCCAAAGTTCATTGCTGGAGGCGACTTTAATGCTAAACACCCCTGGTGGGGATCACGAGTTCATAATCCAAAAGGGAAAGTGCTTTACGAGTGCATAACTAAAAACCACTATTCATCCTTATCTACAGGAAGTCCTACAAACTGGCCAAGTGACCCTGCAAAGAGACCAGATTTGCTTGATTTTATTGTTTACAATGGAATACCAAGTTCTTTTTTGGATATGTTAAGTAGCGATGATTTAAGTTCCGATCATAGTCCTATAATTGTAAGCTTTAGTACAGTTCTACATACAATAGCAAAGAAAGTAAATATTGTTACTGCCAAAACAGATATGGGCATTTCCACCGAAAGGTCCACCGAGACTAAAATATTAAAAGTTCTTGAAAACACTTTGTTTTATCATATTTTCATAGGGAAACAATCAAATTTAAATAATGTAAAAAGATTTCGCATTTATTCATAACCCATTTCGAGGTATTCGAATGCAAAGTCGCACAAGCGCATCTTTTCCTATTTGGATATTACTATTGCACATTGTTTTGATAAAAGTTTTTAAACAGAGACGTTATGCATTGACTTTTGCTTTCTAAAATATTTCTAAAGGTACAAAGAGTCATAAAAGAATGCATAAGAAACAATGCGATTGAAAATAACTGTAAGTTTTTGATTTGCATTTTCGCATATTTCGATGTCCCGTGCGACATTGAAAAACAACATTTGTTATCAGTGCGTCGAAAGTACACGCAGAAACCTCATCAAATATTGATTACAAACAGAGATTTTTTATACAATTAAAATAAAAAAACCTACCTGAAAAATAAGAAGAATTGTGATCTTGGTACTTATACACAGTTGGTCACGTGCGACATCGTAAGTGTGAAATTTAAAAATTTTAAATTTTTTTTCTTATGTATATGATTTATGTATGTAAATACATACTTTAAAATTTTTTTTAAAATTGGCATGCACCATGGTCAAGAAGTAAAAGCAGCAAGGACTGCCTATTCTAAAAAAAAACTGTGTTTTTTATTTTCATATAAATAAATACTTCCAAGCAAAAGTTTTTTGAACTGGTTGCCTCTGAATCTGTTCTAGAACAGGTATTTTTACCACCGGTTACGTGGAACAGGTTCTAGAACTGATTCCTGGGAATCAAAGTGGAAGGTTTCACTGTCGCGGAACCAGTTCTATAACTGGTTCTAGAACCGGTTCCAAAGTAACCTGTTCTAGTTTGGAGGAAAAGAACCTGTTGCTTTTGGGACAAACTCAAACAAAAATCACCGATGATAGAACATAAATTAGAACAGGTTGCATACACGTACAAGTTGTTCTACAATGGGTTCTTTCCATCCGATAATTTTGCTGGATTAATACATACTACATATTTCTTTTAAGTTTGTTTTTGGTTATTATATTCAAATAAATACCTTGAATACTTCTGTCGATTTAAAAACATTTTTACTAAGCTTGTTTATATATAATTTCGTAAAAACAGCAACAGAAACAACATAAATCTCATGATGGAAAAAAATGTCCCGTGCGACATGTTACGTGCGACAGTGAATAAAATTAAATTAAAAAAATAATACGAATCGTTTTTGAGTAAAATTACAACCATTTTTAAAAGACATCAATGCACAACAGTTTAAAATTAGTCACATTGAAATATTGCTTCAGGTTTCGCTGAAATCGGCATTTTAATTGTTAGCCGCGAAAACCACTTCTGTTTTTGTCCCGTGCGAATGCCTTGGTTTTTTACAATTATCTTAAAAACAAAAAATTACTAAAAATCAACCTCAGCACCAATTGTAGGGCTAATAAAAAGATATAAGTAAAGCCTATTGTCAAAATAAAAATCCGTTTAATTTTGACTTTTTTTCACTTTAAAGGTGTGCGACGGTCCCGTTCGACATGATGGAAATGCCCATATGCAATCTTTTGAGTATTGGATAGAACAAAACTTAAATTTAAATGTTTCAATCAAAACAGGATGCGAGTTAGAAGACGCTGTAGAATCGTTTACGAATTTAATTCATGAAGCAGGATTTTTATCAAGACCACAACAATGTCACAGTAATGGCTATAATATTAGAGTCTCAGCGGAATTAAGAGAACTCATAATGAATAAAAGAAGATTAAGGCGATTATATTAAAGTACTAGAAGCCCATTAGATAAAACCAACTTTAATAGAGCATCGCAATATTTAAAAAAACGTTTAAAAGAATAAAAAAATGATTCGGTAAAAAATTTCTTAAGAGAACTGGATTTAACAAAAAATAACGATCATAGCTTTTGGAAAGCACCAAAATATCTCAAACGTCCGCCAAAGAGAAACATACCAATTAAAGATGATAATGGAGATTGGTGTAGATCTGATCAAGGCAAAGCTAATGTATTCAAAAAACATTTAGAACAAACTTTAAACAATCAATCTGATAGGAATGAGATACTGCACTTCCTTGACATACCTTGCCAAATGGATCGTCCGATAAAGCATATTACTCCAGCTGAAGTTCAGAATGCAGTAAATAAACTTAACAACCCGGTGAAAAATGTACATATATGAACATTTATGGTTCAACCATATATGTATGGATCCGAAAAATTAGGTAACACCTAAGTATATGTTCATATATGGACATATATGAACATATACATTTATTAAATATATGCGAATACATGCGGACGTTGCTGTCCTTTATTATAAGGTTGTACTATAGATATAAATTTATGTATGACATTCGAATTCGGTACTACATATGTTCCTTTTTTTATTGATGGCATTAAATATAATTCCATATTTTTCCATATATGAGTTCCTTTTACACATATGGAAAAATGTATTCTTGCAAATATGTTCATATACAAGTCACTTTTGCATAAATTGAATATCATATACTTCCATATTTGTCCATATATGAGTGCCTTTTCCATATATGAAATAACAGATGCTTCCATATATGTCTGTATATGAAATCTTTTTCCATATATGGAATAACATATACTTCCATATATGTTCATATAAAATCCATATATGTTTATAAAAAATCCATATTTGTTCATATGTGTCCATACATAAACCATATATGAACATGTTTGAGCGTATATGAACATTTTTCACCGGGAATGCAAAGTCTCCGGGCTATGATAGAATTGACTCTAAAGTTATTAAATCTTTGCCTAGGAAAGGTATTATATTTCTTACAACCATATTTAATTCCATCTTAAGGTTAAATCATTATCCGTCGCAGTGGAAATATGCAGAAATCGTTATGATATTAAAACCTAATAAACCTGAAAATTCAGTCTCATCATATAGACCAATAAGTCTGTTATCTACCTTTTCTAAGCTCTTCGAGAGACTATTTCTTAAAAGGTTACTGCCTATTTTGGAAGAACAAAACATAATCCCTGAATACCAGTTTGGGTTTAGACACAAACATGGTACGCCTGAACAATACCACCGGATACGAATACTTTAGAGAGAAAATTATATTCCTCAGCTGTGTTTTTGGATGTTCAACAAGCTTTTGATAAAGTGTGGCATATTGGACTTTTATATAAACTAAAAAAGCTTATTCCTGCACCTTTTTATTTCTTACTAAAATCATATCTTCATGAAAGACACTTCTATGTTAATGTTAATAATGAAAACTCAAGTTTTGGTCAAATAAAATCTGGCATTCCACAGGGCAGTGTCTTGGGTCCAGTTCTCTACACAATCTTCACTTCAGATATGCCTACTATAGATGGTCTTACTATTGCTACTTACGCAGATGACACTGCTATACTAGCTTCTAATGAGTCACGAATTAAAGCTTCTGAATTGGTTCAAAATGAATTATGTCTAATTCAAAATTGTTTACTAAAATGGAACATTAAAGTAAACGTGGATAAGTCAGTTCATGTTACGTTTTCATTAAGAAGACATGATTGTCCGCAACTTTATCTAAATAATACTTCTATTCCAACAAGCAATTATGTAAAGTATTTAGGGCTTTACTTAGATAGAAGACTAACATGGAAAGAACATTTATCTAAAAAACGCAATCATTTAAACATTAAAACAAAGAAAATTTATTGGTTACTAGGTCCAACATCAGAGTTAAGCTTAGAAAATAAAGTTATCTTGTATAAATCAATTCTTAAGCCAATATAGACATATGGTGTCCAGCTTTGGGGAACTGCCAGTAACTCAAATATTGAAATTTTGCAGAGATATCAATCAAAGACATTAAGATTAATAACAAATGCCCCTTGGTTTGTAACTAATCTCTATATATAAAAGAATAACGTGACTGACTGACTGACTGACTGACTCAACATCGCCCAGCCCAAACCGCTGAAGCTAGGAAGTTGAAATTTGTTATGTAGGTTCCTCTTTCGGGGTAGACGTCCACTAAGACGGGATTTTTGGAAATTCCTACCGGAACGGCAAAAAGGGGGAAAGTGTCCCCCTTGACGGCCTGCCAAAACCCCTTCGGCTAGAAAGCTGAAATTTAAGATATGTGTTCCTTGGAGTAGGGGCTAACTTTTCTGGAAAGTACTTTCTAGAATTTTGGACAGGGACGTTGTAAAAATGGGGGTTAAAAAGGGGAAAAAGGCCCCCCTTGATGGCCTGCCCAAACCGCTGGAGGTAAGAAGTTGAAATTTGGTATAAAGGTTCCTCCACTATCGTAGACATCCACCAAGACGGGAGTTTTGGAAATTTTTACAGGGACGGGCAAAACGGGGTAAAAGTCTCCCCCTTGACGGCCTGCTCAAACTGCTGGAGCTATGAAGTTGAAATTTGGTATGTAGGTTCCTCGACCGGTGTAGACGTCCGTTGAGACGGCATTTTTGGAAATTCTTATCGGGAGGGGCAAAAAGGGGACAAAAAAAGTACCTTTTTACAAAAAAGTACCTTTTTCCAAAAAAGTACCTTTTCCCAAAAAAAGTACCTTTTCCCAAAAAAAGTACCTTTTTCCAAAAAAAGTACCTTTTTCCAAAAAAAGTACCTTTTTCCAAAAAAAGTACCTTTTTCCAAAAAAAGTACTTTTTTCCAAAAAAAGTACCTTTTTCCAAAAAAAGTACCTTTTTCCAAAAAAAGTACCTTTTTCCAAAAAAAGTACCTTTTTCCAAAAAAAGTACCTTTTTCCAAAAAAAAGTACCTTTTTCCAAAAAAAGTACCTTTTTCCAAAAAAAGTACCTTTTTCCAAAAAAAGTACCTTTTTTCAAAAAAAGTACCTTTTTCCAAAAAAAGTACCTTTTTCCAAAGAAAGTACCTTTTTCCAAAAAAAGTACCTTTTTCCAAAAAAGTACCTTTTTCCAAAAAAAGTACCTTTTTCCAAAAAAAGTACCTTTTTCCAAAAAAAGTACCTTTTTCCAAAAAAAGTACCTTTTTCCAAAAAAAGTACCTTTTTTCAAAAGAAGTACCTTTTTCCAAAAAAAGTACCTTTTTCCAAAAAAAAATACCTTTTCCCGAAAAAAGTACCTTTTTCCAAAAAAGCACCTTTTTCCAAAAAAGTACGTTTTTCCAAAAAAAGTACCTTTTTCCAAAAAAAGTACCTTTTTCCAAAAAAAATTCCTTTTTCCAAAAAAAGTACCTTTTTCCAAAAAAGTACCTTTTTTAAAAAAAGTACCTTTTTCCAAAAAATGTACCCTTTTCTAAAAAAATGTACCTTTTCCAAAAAAAAAGTACCTTTTCCCAAAAAACATACATTTTTCCAAAAAAATAACTTATTCAAAAAAAGTACCTTTTCCAAAAAAGAGTACCTTTTCCCAAAAAAAGTACCTTATTCTAAAAAAAGTACCTTTTTCCAAAAAAAGTACCTTTTTCCAAAAAAAATTCCTTTTTCCAAAAAAGTACCTTTTTCCAAAAAAAGTACATTTTTCCAAAAAAAAGTACCTTTTTCCAAAAAATGTACCTTTTTCTAAAAAAATGAACCTTTTCCAAAAAAAAAAAGTACCTTTACCCAAAAAAAAGTACCTTTTCCCAAAAAACATATATTTTTCCAAAAAAAAAATACCTTTTTCAAAAAAAAGTACCTTTTCCAAGAAAAAGTACCTTTTCCCAAAAAAAGTACCTTTTTCTAAAAAAATTTTCCTTTTCCCAAAAAACAAAAATCCGCGCTAAGACGGGATTTTTGTAAATTCCTACCGGAACGGGCAAAAAGGGAAAAAGTCTCCACATAAACAGTCTCACAAATTGGAAAAGTGCCTGCCCAAACCACTGGAGGTAAGAAGTTGAAATTTGGTATAAAGGTTCCTCCACTGTAGTAGACATCGACTAAGTTTGTATTTTTGGAATTCCCTACAGGATATCCCAAAAGGAAACTCGGTATGTGAGTTCCTCCTTCTGTGTAGGCGTCCGCTTAGACGGAATTTTTGAAATTCCTATCGGGAGGGGAAATAAGGTAAAAGTCTCCTCCTGACGGCTTGCCCAATCCCTTTTGGCCAACCTAAAATTTTAAATATGTATTCCTTGGAGTAGGACTAACTCACCGGCAACGTAATTTTTCTATTTTGGAACAGCAATATAGTAAAAATGGTGGTTGAAAGGGAAAAATGTCCCCAATAACGGCCTGCCCAAACCGCTTAGGCAATGCAGTTGAAATTTGGTATGAATGTTCCTCATCCATCGCAGATAGCCGCGAAGATGGAATTTTTGTAAATTCCTAAAGGGAGGGGCAAAAAGAAGAAAAGCCTCACCTTGGGGGCCGGTAAAAACCCCTTCGGCTAGAAACCTGAAGATTAAAATGTGGGTCCCTGGAGTAAGGGCTAACTTATTAGAAAGATACTTTTTTGAATTTTGGACAGGGTCGTTATAAAATGGGGGCTCAAAAAGGGAAAGTTGCCCCTTAACGACCTGTCCAAACTGCTGGAACTAGGAAGCTGAAATTCGGTACTTAGGTTCCTCTTCCAGCCTAATTCCAACCGGGAGGGACAAAAAAAGAAAAAGTGTCCCCCTTGACAGCCTGCTCAAACTGCTGGAACTAGGAAGCTGAAATTCCCTGTCGATGGATTTTCGGAAATTCCTACCGAGAGGGGCACAAATAGTAAAAGTTGGCTAGAAACCTGAAATGTAAAACATATGTTACTTGGAGTATGGGCTTTTTGGACCGGGAAGGTGCTTTTTGGACAGGGACATTGCAAAAATCGGGATTAATGAAGCGAAAAGTGCCGCTTAAAGGCCTGCCCAAACCGCTGGAGGTAGGAAGTTGAAATTTGGTATTAAAGTTCCTCCTCTATTGTAGACATCCGCTAAGATGAGATTTTTGGAAATTTCTACAGGTAGGGTCAAAAACAGGAAAAGTCTCCCCCTTAACGGCCTGGCCAAACTGCTGGAACAAGGGAGCTTAAATTCGGTATTTGGGTTCCTTCTCCAACGTTGACGTCCCCTAAGATGGTATTTTTGGAAATTCATACCGGGAAGGATAAAAAGGGAAAAAACTTCCCCCTTGACGGCCTGGCCAAACTGCTGGATATAGAGACCTAAAATTATGTATGTAGTAGGTTCCTCCTCCAACGCAGACGTCTTCTAATACGGAATTTTTGGAAATTCCTACCGGGAGGGGTAAAAACGGAATAATTCTCCCCTTGATGGCCTAACCGAACCCTTCGGCTAGAAACCTGTAATATATAATATGTTTTCCTTGGAGTATGGGCTAACTTATCGACAAGGCATTTCTAGGACTTTGGACAGGAACGTGGTAAAAATGGTGGTTCAAAAGGGGAAAATTGCCCCCCCCCCCCTAAAACTTAAAGAACAAGTGTATATGAAACACTAAAATTAAGAAACTAAATAGGAAACGAGTGGAATTGAAACACTACACAAGTGGAATGAAATGGATATAAACGTTGAACGAGTGGAATTGAAATTATAGACAATGCAAATGGATTGGAAGAGGGAATTACCTGTTCAAACACTATCCACGGAATATGAAACTTATGTAGCATTGAAACATACTCTCCAAAAAGTTAAACAAATTTTCTAAAAGAGAAAAAACCTTAGAAAAGGAATGGAATTTATATATTCCGATATTTAAACTTCATGTAACGAAGCACCGGTGGAAGAAACCGACGCAGTAAATTTTCCAACTGAATTTGTGAATTTACTTGAATTGCCAGGTCTACCTTTACATAAACTGGAATTAAAAAAAAAAAAACTTTAAGGCACGCTAACAACCCTGCTTTACGTTATTTATTTTCATTCAAAACACAAATGAACAAAACTACTTACGGGTCTATCTACCTAAGTTCGCACTTTACCAAATTATCTTAACATACACACGTATATTGCAATTTATTATGGATTCATTACTAACAATCCACTTTCATGAGAAAAAGTGATCAAATATTTATTTAAAACCCATTGTTGTGCAGAATTATTTATTTGTGGTGGCTGGGTGAAGGCTTTAAATAAAAAAACTTTAAATAAAAAAACGAATTTAATAAAAATTGTGGGGGGCGCAGCCCCCCGGGGGGGAGGGCGCAGCCCCCCCCCCCCCTTAACCTTTAAGGCACGCTAACAACGTAGCGGGCTGCGCCCGCTAGTAATAATATACACAAAGATCTTGGAATTCTGAAAGTTAAAGAAGAGATCAATAAGTTTAGTGAAAGATACCTTAATAGACTAAGCAATCATTCAAATATATTAGCTATAAATTTATTAGATGATAGTGATGAAATGCGTAGACTGAAAAGGTTTCAAGTACTTGACCTACCTTTTAGAAAATAGAAAAATGTAAATATATATTAACAATACAATTGTTTCCTTTTTTCGTATTGAGCTCATTCGATCTCAATATCTTAAGTTAGTTTTTATTTATCATAAGATTTGCTTATTATTTTTACTTATGTATATAAAATAGATTGCAAATAAAATTAATTGAAAAAAAAAAAAAATTTTTAGTTTTTTTTTCTAAATGAAAGGTTGCAAGAAATAAAAATTTACTTAAGTATTTGTTCATTTGTGTATTTTTTTCTCATAATTGATTAAATATTTTGTGATTTTTTCAGAATCTAAAACGTTTGAGTATAGGGGTAACTTTTTGTTAAATTGTTTTAGAACAGTTTTTCACTTTGGAAAAACTTTTGTTTCTATATTGCTTTCTGTTTTAATTTTTTCCTTTTTCTTTCTCTTTCCTTTTCCCTTTTTTTCCTTGCCCTTTTTTCTTTTCTTTTTCGTTTTTTTCTTTTCGTTCCCCGTTTTTTTCGTTTTCGATTTCGGTTTGGGGGGAGGGGGGAAATTGTCCTGTAGCTATTAGCCAAAAATCTAGCGATTTTTTATCAGCAGTGATATAATTTTTAAAACTCGGTTTTATGTTAAAAAATATTACAAAATTCGCATATTGATATTCCTTTATTATAAAACACAACTTTTTAAACGATTTTAGTAAAAAACTATCTAAAAAATACACAATTCGATAAAATATGTATGCAGTTTTTCACCGTACAACGCCCTCTATTGAGTATTTTCAATATTAATATTAATTCAATGAAAATTGGAATTCATCATTTGAAGCTTAGTCGTAAAATTTTTAATAATCTAAAACTTTATAACCCTTATGAATATATTATTTAAATTTTTGAGTACAAAAATTCCTTTAAGTACAATTTTTCAACAATCTAGCGATAAAATCGCTAAATTTTGCACTGTTTATAAATCTAGTGATTTTCTAGCGATTTTTGGGTCTGATCTAGCCATTTATTTTGAAAATTTGTTGGCAACACTGATTAGTAAGCGTCATCAATGATGACTAGGGAATGCATCCCGGGATTTCCCGTCCCGGGATTCCCGGGAAATTAAGCTTTTTTCATTTCCCGCATTCCCGGGAATTTGGACCGGGAATCCCGGGATTTAAAAAAATGTCGTTAAAATAAAGTTAATTATTTCAAATTTTCTTATGCAAAATTTTCCAATGTTTTGAAAATAGTAAAAATTTTACATTAGGCTTGTTCGTTTACTTACTACAATTTGCTAATTTTACCGAAACTGGAAAAATTCAAGAAGTAAACAAAACAACAATTGTAGTAAATGTAGTAAGATTTTCGAGTAAACGAACACAACGATTAATTTGTGTACTTGATCGAACTTTTTAAGTTCCTTTTAGAGTCTGTTAAAAAATATATAGCGGTATTCATAAGTTAAAACTAACGACTAACATCCAGTGCACAACTTTTTATACACACATATTCCCATAAGGGAAAGTTGTGCATTCGTTGTGCAGTCGTTATTTTGAACTTATGAATACAGCCCATATTTTTTAAGAAAACCACTCAATTAGACAGTGTTTGTACAAAAAATTTTTAATCGCACTTATTCTGTACAGAATTAAAGACAAATTTGTCCATTGATTTTTAAAAACTTTCAAGTAATACTGCATTTAGACCGAGGAAAAACTACTGGTTTTTGGCTCCTGCTAGCTTTTATTTGTCAAAAAGCATATATAAAAAAAAACACGTTTTGTACAAAAACTAGGTAGTTTTTGCTCAGTCTAAATACAGAATAAGTTAAATTTCCCATAATTTTTAAATTTTTTTTCCAATTTTCTAAAATTTTTCCGATGAATGTTATTTTAGTTTGACTCAAGATCATAAATTAATATCACTTTCTGTTTAAATTATTTTTATGCCTTGCTGGTCTTATAAAATTTTTTTCAATAATTTTTATTCTTTGTAATTTACTTGTAAAAATTGTATCATCTTTCTTTGATTTGAAAATAATTTAAACAGAAAGTGATATTAATTTATGATCTTGAGTCAAACTAAAATAACATTCATTTACTTAAGAATAACAGATCAACTAAAAACATTTCCCTCATTCAATTTTTCCGATTTTCTAAAATTTTTGCAATTTTTTGAAATTATTTTCTACATTTTTTTTTCTGTTTTACAAATGTCTTCTGTTATTCGTGTGTAATAAAAAAGTGTTGTGACAAAGAAAAACTAAATAATCAGTGTAAATGACTTGGCTTTTGCAATTTAGTTTTGTACAAAAACCAGCTGGTTTTTGCTCAGTCTAAATTCAGTATTATATACAATAATTTCTAATATAAAATTAATTCTTTCCCACTACGAAAATTCCAAGAAAAATCACCTGAGCTTTTCCATGATCATGAAAATTTGAGGCCTTTAAGACATTTTCTTTATAAAAATTGTTAAATTATAAAATATTTTCTAATTTATATCCCTTGCGGGATCCCGGGAATTCAAAATAAATTTTTTTTTTTTTTTTTTTATAATAAATACAGCATTTATTTACTTCAAATTACATAACCAAAGCCCTGGGGCCATATATGATTAATAAAAGCTACTATTCCCGCTTTCCCGGGAAATGAAAAAGTGCGGGATTTTGCATTCCCTAGTGATGACTCATCACACACATTAAAATACACTTACTAGAAATTTTCTAAATTGTATTGGTCGACAAACTCACCAATACACACTTCACCATCAAGCGCCATCAAGCACCATCAATCACTATACACTAGCGCCCCTATCGTTTTCTTTTGAAAACACAAATATTAAAAAAGTTGCCAATAAATTTATCTATATTAGCTGATAACATTGTCAAAATCATTTATAAACGAGTAAAAAGGTTAAAGTCGGGCATGCCGAATATACAATACCCTACACCAGTCTGGTGTATTGTTTGGATCCGAAATTCGAATGGGTTAAAATGGGGCTTGTGTCAAAATTTTCTAAATGTGAGTCAGCGCACCAAATTTCATTAAAATATCTTAATATTTGCGACCTGCAGTTTGTAACCAAGCCAATTTTGGGGGGACCCTTATATGGGCACTAGTTCTAAACATGGACCGATGTTCACCAAAATCAATAGGCTTCGTCCTTGGGCCAAAATAGGTCTATGTACCAAATTTCATCAAAATATCTTAATATTTGCGACCTGCAGCGTATAAACAGTATAATTTTGGTAGGACCCTTATATGGGCACTAGGTCAAAACATGGACCGATGTTCACCAAAATCAATAGGCTGCGTTATTGGGCCAATATAGGTCTATGTACCAAATTTCATCAAAATATCTTAATATTTGCGACCTGCAGCGTATAAACAGTATAATTTTGGTAGGACCCTTGTATGGGCACTAGGTCTAAACATGGACCGATGTTCACCAAAATCAATAGGCTGCGTTATTGGGCCAATGTAGGTCTGTGCACCAAATTTCATCAAAATAGCTTAATATTTACGACCTGCAGCGTATAAACAGTATAATTTTGGTAGGACCCTTATATGGGCACTAGGTCTAAATATGGACCGATGTTCACCAAAATCAAACTTGTTCGTCCTTGGGCCAACATAGGTCTGCGTACCAAATTTCATCAAAATATCTTAATAGTTGCGACCTGTGGAGTGCGCACAAAATTAAATGGACAGACAGACAGACGGACGGACGGACGGACAGACGGACATCGTTAAATCGAAATAAAAAAAAATTCTGAACCGATCGGTATACTATAAGGTGGGTCTACGACCAATATTTTTTGGTGTTACAAACATCAGCACAAACTTATAATACCCTGACCACATAGTGGTGTAGGGTATAAAAATTGATAAATATCAGGAGGAAAAATTAGTTCAAGTACAGCAGAAATATGTTTTTGTGGTAAACAGACTTGTACTAACTTTTTTTTATGACATGCCCTTAATAAACAAAAAAAAAACAATGCTCTTAATTCAGATTGTTTTTTAAACGAATATAAATATCGTTCAGTACACAGAGAGAATTTCTTGGACGAGTTTTAATGGTTTTTTTTCAGTAAACTAATGAAATTTTCTTCACAACGTGAATGAAAAATTTCTTAGTTTTAACGAAAAAGATTCTTAGTTTTTATAAAACTAGGGTTTAATGAAACCTTTTCATTGAATGCATCAAATTTTTGATAAATAAAATGAAATTTTTCATATAAATTTATGAAAAACTTCATTAGTTTAATGAAAAGTTTCAATGGACGAGTTCCAGTGAAACTTCATTGATTTAATGCAGAAAGTCGTTAGTATCATGCAGATAATTTTCTCAGTGTAGTTCAGCAGATCTAATGAAAAAACATAATGCGGTTAATTACAATTTCTTAAAACAATTTAAAATTTTTTAGTACTATAAAAGAATAACGTGACTGACTGACTGATTCACTGACTCAACATCGCCCAGCCCAAACCGCTGAAGCTAGGAAGTTGAAATTTGGTATGTAGGTTCCTCCTCCGGTGTAGACGGATTTTTGGAAATTCCTACCGGAACGGGCAAAAAGGGGAAAAGTCTCCCCCTTGGCGGCCTGCCAAAACCCCTTTGGCTAGAAAGCTGAAATTTAAGATATGTGTTCCTTGGAGTAGGGGCTAACTTTTCTGGAAAGTACTTTCTAGAATTTTGGACAGGGAAGTTGTAAAAATGGGGGTTAAAAAGGGGAAAAAGGCCCCCCTTGACGGCCTGCCCAAACTGCTGGAGGTAGGAAGTTGAAATTTGGTATAAAGGTTCCTCCACTATCGTAGACATCCACAAAGACGGGATTTTTTGAAATTTTTACAGGGGAGGGCAAAACGGGGAAAAGTCTCCCCCTTGGCGGCCTGCTCAAACTACTGGAGCTATGAAGTTGAAATTTGGTATGTACACATATGATCAATATAATAGATACATTAAAATTTTTTATACTTTTATTCTCGTTGCCTTTATTTTTAAAGATCAAAATAGTGGATAAATTCACCCCAAAATGCGAGAAGATTGTTCAGAAAATGGTGTGGAATTTTAGCGTGACGTCTGTTTTTTATTTTGTCACTTGCTTTAAGTAGGCGTGGCTTTTAATGAAAAATAAGCGATATCGACCTTCTATCAATTTACATAGTAAAATTTAGCGAGTACTGATCAGTTCTGTAAAAATTGTATTTTTGAAATTCCTGTAATATTTCCTTAAGTCTTGCATTATTTTTTTCTACAAATGGTCTCCAGACTTAAAATGACAGTGCCTTAAACATGACTAAATTTTTCTTTGTTTGTAGCGATTTTAAAATAAAGTTAACAACACTGAAATTTAAATACGGAATGCTTTATACTATAACGTAAAAAAGTTTGACTGATTTGTTATATCGCGGTAAGTATAGAATAAGGCCATTCATTTTAAAGTTTCAGTGTTGTTAATTCAATTTTAAAATCGCTAAAAACAAAGAAAAATCTGGTCATGTTTAAGGCGCTGTCATTTTAAGTCTGGAGACCATTTGTGGATAAAGATAATGCAAGATTTAAGGAAATTTAATATAACTTCCCAAAATATACAGCTTGTATAGATCCGACCAGTGCTCGCTAAATTTTACTATGTAAAAAAAAGTACCTTTTTCAAAAAAGTACCTTTTTCAAAAAAGTACCTTTTTCCAAAAAAAAATACATTTTTCCAAAAAAATACGTTTTTCAAAAAAAGTACAAATAAAGTACTTTGTAAAAACAAACTATCTTTTTCAAAAAAATTTCGCTTTTTCCAAAAAGTTTTGGTCGACCTAAAATTTTAAATATGTATTCCTTGGAGTACGACTACTCACCGGCAACGTAATTTTTCTATTTTGGAACAGGAACATAGTAAAAATGGTGGTTGAAAGGGAAAAATGTCCCCAATAACGGCCTGCCCAAACCGCTGAGGTAATTAAGTTGAAATTTGGTATGAATGTTACTCATCCATCGCAGATAGCCTCGAAGATGGAATTTTTGTAAATTCCTAAAGAGAGGGGCAAAAAGAAGAAAAGCCTCCCCTTGGTGGCCTGTAAAAACCCCTTCGGCTAGAAACCTCTAATTTAAAATGTGGGTCCCTGGAGTAAGGGCTAACTTATTAGAAAGATACTTTTTTGAATTTCGGACAGTGTCGTTATAAAATGGGGGCTCAAAAAGGGAAAGTGGCCCCTTAACGACCTGTCCAAACTGCTGGAACTAGGAAGCTGAGATTCGGTACTTAGGTTCCTCTTCCAGCCTAATTCCAACCGGGAGGGACAAAAAAAGAAAAAGTGTCCCCCTTGACAGCCTGCTCAAACTGCTGGAACTAGGAAGCTGAAATTCACTGTCGATGGATTTTCGGAAATTCCTACCGAGAGGGGCACAAATAGTAAAAGTTGGCTAGAAACCCGAAATGTAAAACAGGGAAGGTGCTTTTTGGACAGGGACATTGCAAAAATGGGGATTAATGAAGCGAAAAGTGCCGCTTAAAGGCCTGCCCAAACCGCTGGAGGTAGGAGGTTGAAATTTGGTATTAAAGTTCCTCCTCTATTGTAGACATCCGCTAAGATGAGATTTTTGGAAATTTCCACAGGTAGGGTCAAAAACAGGAAAAGTCTCCCCCTTAACGGCCTGGCCAAACTGCTGGAACTAGGGAGCTTAAAATCGGTATTTGGGTTCCTTCTCCAACGTAGACGTCCCCTAAGACGGTATTTTTGAAAACTCATACAGGGAGGGGTAAAAAGGGAAGAAACTTCCCCCTTGAAATCAAATTTTATACAAAAATACAACTGTTGTGTAATGGACGACGAAACTTATGTCCTGGCTGATTTTTCGCAGCTCCCTGGTCAAGAATTTTATGTTTCCGATGTTCGAGGAAATGTTGCGATAAAATTAGGTCGAAAAAGCAAACGAAATTCCCTAAAAATTTCCTAGTATGGCAAGCCATATGTAGATGCGGCAAAAGAAACCAGTCATTTTTGACATATGGCTCTATATCAGGGAGTGTTTGCAGAAGAGACTTTTTCCATTTTTGAGTCAGCACAATGTATCCACTTACTTTTGGCCCGATTTAGCATCTTGTCACTACAGCAAGAAAGCGCTGGAGTGGTATAATGATAATAATGTGGTTTTTGTAGCAATAGAGGCAAATCCACCAAACTGCCCGGAGCTCAGGCCAGTGTTAAAAGAAAATTAAAGGGCACAAAAAAGGTCTCCCAGGACATGCAAAATTTCAAACGTAGATGGAACACCTGCTCTAAAAAGGTGACAGAAACTACCATAAAAGCTTTAATGGGAGGGTTTCCGGTTTTTTTTGTTTGATTTTGTATTAAATTTCATTTAATAAAAATTTGGTTTGAAGTCTTACAATTCTGTGGTTCGTTTTTTATTTAACTTTATGTGCCCGGTGAAAAATGTCCATATGTGAACATTTATGCTTCAACCATATATGTATGGATCCGAAAAATGAGGTAACACCTAAGTATATGTTCATATATGGACATATATGAACATATACATTTATGAAATATATGCGAATACATGCGAACGTTGCTGTCCTTTATTATAAGGTTGTACGATAGATATAAATTTATATATGACATTCAAATTAGGCGCTACATATGTTCCTTTTTTTATTCATGGCATTAAATATAATTCCATATGTATCCAAATATGAGTTCCTTTTACATATATGTGACAGCGCACAGAGAAAGGGACCTAAGGGTAAAAAAAAAATCAATTTTTTTTTTTGATGTGGACAACATCTGAGCATCGAATGAGACCGATCCCATGCCCTTTTTTTACCCTTAGGTCCCTTTCTATTTTGCGCGTCACATATGGAAAAATGTATGCTTCGAAATATGTTCATAAACAAGTCCCTTTTGCATAAATTGAATAACATATACTTCCATATTTGTGCATATATGAGTGCCATTTCCATATATGAAATAACAGATGCTTCCATATGAATCTGTATATGAAATTTTTTCCATATATGGAATCACATATACTTCCATATATGTTCATATAAAATCCATATATGTTCATAAAAAATCCATATTTAATCCATACATAAACCATATATGAACATTTTTGAGCGTATATGAACATTTTTCACCGGGTGTGTTAACATTTTTATGATCTCACTCCTTAGGATACTCTGGCCATGCTCGTCATATTGGTTGCAAATGCCAGCTATAATAAATAATAGTAAATTTTAATACAATTGTTTGAAATTAAATTAAGAGATTTGTATTGATTTAATTTGTTTGCCCCCAACATGTTTTTTCAATAAATGATTTATAAGACTTTATCTTTTCTTCTGAAAGGAATATGTCTGAACAAGCAATTAATTTAAAATACTCCTTATCTCAAAATAGGATATAGTTTAATTGGGTCGCACTCCATTAAATAACATGCTCTTAATAAACAAAAAGAAAATGTTCTGAATTCAAATTTTTCAAATTGCTTTTAAACGAATTTCAATTTGGTGATCATAATTTATTTATTGCACAGACGTTAAGTCCAATTCATTCGAGAATCCATGTAAATATCGTTCATTTATACATTCATACCAATTTCCGCATAAAAATTCATGCGCATTTTAATTCAGTAGAATATGGATAACAAATAAAACTTTATATGATGCCATATATTAACGTACGTGACATATATTATCATATATGTAATAATACATGAATTCATATATGAAGATGTATGGCATATATGGAGTAATATATGCAAGGTATTACCATATATGGTGTCATACATTTCCATATATGAACTTTTATTTTGAATGCATTTACCCATATATGCTCCCATATATGTCAGATATGTTCATATATCATTCATATATGATCATACATGTAACGATATATGACAATATATAAGCATATATGATCATTTTCACCCGGGTTAACAATTATTTTACCTTAACAACAAATATCTAAAAGAAATTTAATTCTAAACTTAAAGGCACGCTAACAACGTAGCGGGCTTCGCCCGCTAGTCATTTATATATTCATACCAATTACCGTTTAAAAATTCATACGGCCCGGTGAAAAATGTCCATATATGAACATTTATGGTTCAACCATATATGTATGGATCCGAAAAATGAGGTAACACCTAAGTATATGTTCATATATGGACATATATGAACATATACATTTATTAAATATATGCGAATACATGCGGACGTTGCTGTCCTTTATTATAAGGTTGTACTATAGATATAAATTTATGTATGACATTCGAATTAGGCACTACATATGTTCCTTTTTTTATTGATGGCATTAAATATAATTCTATATTTATCCATATATGAGTTACTTTTACACATATGGAAAAATGTATTCTTGCAAATATGTTCATATACAAGTCACTTTTGCATAAATTAAATATCATATACTTCCATATTTGTCCATATATGAGTGCCTTTTCCATATATGAAATAGCAGATGCCTCCATATATGTCTGTATATGAAATCTTTTTCCATATATGGAATAACATATACTTCCATATATGTTCATATAAAATCCATATATGTTTATAAAAAATCCATATTTGTTCATATGTGTCCATACATAAACTATATATGAACATGTTTGAGCGTATATGAACGTTTTTCACCGGGGGATCTTAATTCAGTAGAATATGAAAAAAAAAATAAAAATTAAAAAATCTATATGACTCCGTATATGGACGTATGTGTTATATTACAATATCATATACATATGCAACAATACATGAAATCATATATGAAGATGTATGGCATATATGCAACAATATATGCAACGTATTATCATATATGGTGTCATACATTTCCATATATGAACTTTTTTTTGAATGCATTTACCCATATATGCTCCCATATATGTAAGATATGTTCATATATTATTCATATATGATCGTACATGCAACCGCATATGCCAATATATGAGTATATATGATAATTTTCAACCGGGAATACACAATTTCAAACTAAAACAGAAATATTCTTAAAAAATTAAAAAAAATATTTTTTTGACACTTGCTTTACTTCTATATTCGTTGTAACAGGGTGTATCGAAAATTAATTATAAATGATACCGGGTGTATCAAAAATGCACATTTCAGATATTTTTACTTGGTTTTGGCAAAAACCAGGTAGAACCTGGTTTTTATTTATTCTAAAAACTTTTTCGTTTTTTTAAAACATTTGATAGGTAACGCCTTTAATAAAGAATGGATTCGGAAGATTCACGCCCTGGGTCTTCAGCATCAAATACTTCATCGAATTCTTCGCACAATTCTAGGCAGTCGCCTTTATATAATGATGAAAATGAAAAGCAAGAAAGTCCATTGCAAAATTCTGTAGCAAGTCCAACAAGTAGCTCCAGAAGTCGTCAATCTCAAAGGTCGGGTTCTCAACTTTCCCGTTCTAAATCTGAAACTGAGTCTTCGTCAAACACTTCTTCAAGCGAAGACGACGCAAAATCATCAAACAGCACAAATCACGCAAAAGCTTTGGCATCTGTTAGCTATGAGAGTGGAAGGGTTAACGACTCTAAAAGAAATTTATCAACATCTCCGTCTCGTCCTAGTTCAAGAGATTCTAGTTCTTCTTCAAATCGTAGCAGAGACAACAGCGAAGAACCCCAACAGATTACTTCCAAAATGAATATAACGCATGAAGATCTTAGTGATGTCAGTGATTTAGAAAGTGAAAAGCGTACATCTGTTTATATTAATAGCAAACAATCTGTCGACGATGAAAGTACTAATGGAGCTGAAGGATTGGGTACATTGGGTAACAATGATTTTGAGGTAGAAAATCGTTATTTGGATAAAACTGAACAAGAAGGATCGCCTATAACAGATTTACGCCAAAAACTGGAAAAGAGGAAGTTTCTATTGAATGTAAGTACCATATTTTTTAAATTGCATTTGACTATTTCCAATGTAGATGTAATCTTGTTCAAACAACGCGTTTACCAATACAAAACTAATGTGGGAACTGAACTGGCCTCATAATCCATTTGGGTATTTTCAGTACAACTGAAATTTTAACCTTTTTTTTTATAAAATAAATGTAATTTTCGTAATATTTATTTTATTTTTATTTATTTAGTAGAATTGCTCCATACACAAGACTAAAAGTCTCATTTTGCAGTATGGAACTGAGGATATTTAAATTTATGAAATCATTAATCAATTGATAACTTAATAACTAATTAAAATTTTTATATAAAATACAAAAAACAATTAAACAATTAAAATTAAACAAAAAAGAAATATAAATATAAAAAAATCAATTTAAATAATTAAGTCATATCATATCAAATAATTATTTTTTCAAATTGTTTTGCCGAAAACAGTTTAAAAATGTTTTCTTTGAATTTTCGTGCATTACTTAAAAGTTGCGAGCTATAGAATTCCAGAGAATTACTGCGAATATGTAGAAATGCCACTCCGAAATTAAACTTTTGTATCCAAATGATCTAATTCTTTTTCCCCTGCTTATATTTCAAATACAAAGTCTGCTGTACAGATGATCAGGTTTATGGGTATATATTATTTTATGTAGGAAAACTAAAACTTATGTTTAGTAGATTATCCAAAGAAAGCCCATATAGCTGAGATGAAAACAAAGATACACTAGAACGCCTATTAAGTCCATACACGTATCGGATTATGTTGTTAAATGCAACGTTCAATTTCCCTTTACTAGTTGTATCACATTCAGCAAATAGCTCACAACCATACAGTAAAACGGGCATCAGATAAGTTTTGGCAAGTAGTATTCTTATTCTCATAGGGTCCGCCAAAGAGTCCTAATCATAGAGAATGTGCGACCACAAGCATAGTTAATGTGGTTTGACCACGAAAGAGTGTCATTAAAAAAAAGTCCGAAATTTTTAGCAGATTTTACTATTTGAATTTGTTGATTACACAGTACAACACTAAAAATGCATCGGGCATGCGACATATCAATTCTGATAGATTTTAGAATGAACATCACGATTGTGAACACAAAATTTCAAAATTAGCTCTAGTTTTTGAAATATTTGCAAATTTAACTTTTAGCAAAAAGACAGTTTTTTTGTTAAAATTTCTTATTTATTCATACACCTGACTGAACCATGGATAATTTTTAATATGGTTTAAAAATATAGACTTTGGGCTTTTGGAAACATATCAATTTATTTTGATTAGATAAAGGATCTAGGATATAACTGCAATTAAGTTGAAATCTTCACTTATTTTCCTATTTTTCAAATCTATTAGCAAAATATTAACTTCAAGTTAACTTGAAGTTAATATTTTGTTAAATAAAAGTGTTATTATTGGAAGTAGTTGAGGTAATAGAATCTTTAGAAACTTTGGATTAATTCCGTCCACTCCTATAGAGTTGGATTTTATAGACAATATACTAGATAAAACGTCACATTGGTCTACTGCAGCAAAAAAAAAAAAAGATTCAGAATTGTTATTCGAATTATTATTGATATAATAATTTTGATCTGCTTGAAGTCAACTTTTGAAAAGTTTCATCTCGATTAAGGCCCAATTACTGACATATTTGTTGTTTTTTCTCATATAAAATTGTAATTTAACTGTCGCCTAAATTTTAACTGGATATTCAGTATCCGACCTAATTTGTTAATTTCCAATCAAAACTCACCGTACCCAACATAATCAAATAAAAAACATTTCAAAAATTGTATGAGAATAAAAAAAATTAATACAAAATTAAAGCAAAGGATATAAAAATTAAAAAAATCTCAAAAATTTGTATAATAAAAATATGCGTAAAACAACAACTAACATAAGCCAAATTTTGTTGACTTTTATCGTAAAATTAACGTAAGGATAAAAATACTGAAAAACAAATTAATTTTGTTATTTTAAATATTTTTTGTAAATAATGAAATATGCAATACAAATCATGAAATATGAAAAAGGTATGCTCTTAAACAAAAATATACAAAAGTACTTTGTCAAAATCTTTTTTCGGCTATTACCCGGTAATATTTATTCGAGTAATATCGACACTGCGATAATAAGCATAAATTATGAATTTTTTGCTATTACAATAATTAAACTTTACTTTGTTTTTCAATTAGTATAATCAATAGTGTCCGACCGAGCATTCGGCTTCGGAGTTCGGCCAAAAAGTGATGTTCGGCCAAGTTCGGTGTTCGCAAAATTTTGGCCGAATACCGAACTTTTCTATAAATCAATATTTTTCAACATTTAGCTCTTTAATTTTGTATAGTAACTTATAAATATGCACATATTTAACTTAATTTGAACTTAAAGAGCGAAAAATACAACTTTTTTTATGTTTTTGCAATATAGAAATATTTAGAAATTGGTTTCCGCATTTTTGAATTTGAAAAAGTTGAATGAAATTGTATTTTTATTCAAACACAAATCTATTCGGCTTCGGTTTCGGCCGAACTTAGTAATTTTGGCCGAAGTTCGGCTTCGGTTCGGCCTTAAAAAAGTGAGATCGGTCGAACACTAATAATCAACCTTTTTGAATTTAATTGTATTCTGTTTATTTAGAAGTTTTTAAAACGGGTTTTTAAAGTCCTATTTTCTCAATGCAAATAGATTAGTTTACTTCGTTTAACTGGGAATTAAGATCTAAAAACAATTACTTTACTTGTTCCTAACCTCTTCTACCTTGCAGTGTCGAGGATATTATTTAATAGGAGCAAAAAATATCTTTTAGTAAGTACTCTTGTGGTCGAAAAAGTACTCTTCAAACAATTTTTTGATACCGCAATAAAAATCTCATTTCCCATCCCTGATCAAGAGTGTTATTTAATTAAAAGCTGATTTTACACATTTTTTTTTAAACTTTAAGGGCAATTATTTCAATATTTTTATTTTGTGGCTTATCAACTTATTACACTAAGCCCTTCATATATTAAAATCCTAAAATTTCCTTTCAAGAAAAATGTTTAAAAATTTCGCGGTTTGCATTGCCGGTCGTTTGAAAATTATGAGGTAAGTAGTTCCAAAGACTAGTAGTGTTAATAAATAAATGTTTCTTAGACAGTTCACTACGATATCGAATGCAATTAATCTTTTTCCCCCTGTTTGATCTGGAGAAATAAAGTCGTTGATATAAGTAATCAGGTTGTTTTGTGTATATTATTTTGTGTAGAAATATTAGTGAACGGCATTTCAGCAAGTTATCAAATGATATGTTATATATTTGTTTCGAGTATTGTGAAATTCTGGCAAAATGTTTAAGCCCAAAAACGTATCTGGCAATATTATTAAAAGTAACATTTAGCTTACTTTTACTTAAAGAATCACAGTTTTCGTAAAATTCACAACCAAACATTAATGTCGGCATCAAAAAAAATTTGCATCTTGGGAATGCAATGACGTACTTAAATGCTGCTGTTTCAGCAAGATTGTTGTTACACAACTTTTGATACCAGTTTTGCGAAAAAATTCAAAATCCTTTTTATTCCAAAATAGATTAAATTCGGCATTTTTTATGAAATAATAATATGTCTGGTGGTTGAATAGAAAAACTTGTTACTTTAAAAAAATGTATTCCTGTTTTTTGACTAAATATAAAATTTCTTGATTTTAACATATTTTTTGTTAAATTTAACAAATCTAAATTTAAGTAAAAAATTAGTGAAACTACAGTTTTATTTGTAATTATACTGATCGCAAAATTTGTTAAAATTATAGGGTCTCGGGACCCTCCCCGGACCTGGTCCATATCATCTAAGGCTACGTAAGGATACTACAAAGGAGCAAACATTTTGTCCGTTTTTCGATTAGTTTTCGAGATATGCGCAATTTTATTAAATGGAATTTTTTTTAAATTTCTAAGCAAGGGGTAGCCGAAATTTTCGTCAAATTTGCTATATCTCTCTTAGTTTTTGATATATGGGCCATTAAAAAAATCGGGAGGGAAATAGCGTCATCTTTAAAACTTCGGATACACTGGTGACGCCATCTACCGGGTAATAGCAGAAACATGAAATTATATTTTAATAATAAATTGTGTAAAATTTAACGAATAGGTTCTTAAAAATTAGTTATAAATAATTTTGAAAATTAATACTCAAAATTAGTTAAACTACTGAGAATTTTTAGTGTTAAATGAAGATAATTTAAATCCTTGTTGAAATAAGTGTTTCAATTAAAAATTTGTTAAAAATTAGTCAAATCGATTCCAAACCCGATTGGCAGATTTTTCTACTGACGTATTATTTTAAGTGTAGGGAAGGAGGATAGAGATGGGCCGAAATCAATATCATTAATTTATGAAATGGCAACCGATGTTTTTTCCATTTTATTTTTGTATTAAAAAATGTGATTGAGAAGCCCTAATGGGGCATTCGACAGCTTCAGAACCCAAAATTTTGGCTTATTTGCTATTTTGGCTAGAAGCGAGGAATCGGCATACCAAAATATCAAACGAAAAGTTACGAAAACAGAAAAATATTTAACATTGTGTGAAAGTAATTTTAAAAAAAGTAATGAAAATTTTTTCATTACAATTACTCTTATATAATGGCAATGAAATTTTTTATCTTTTTGTAATGCAGCGAATATATGTAGACAAATACTAACAAAAACGACCTTGTTGAATAAAAATAATGAGTTTTGACACTGAATTATACAGTTGCGAGCATAAAAAATGCAATACTACGCTAAATCATCTAAGTATGCTTCGATTTCTTCTAATCGTTTTTTATTTGCGCTTATCTTTTGTTATTATCAGAGAAGACAGAAAAAAGCAAATTTCGATATTATTGAACAAAAAAATGTTGTAAAAAAGCAAAAGTAAACAAAATTGGATGAACAACAGTTTTCAAAAAAAAAAAACAAATTCAAAGTTAAGAGAAAAAATATTTTTTTGTGAGCAAAAAAAGAATTCTTGGGCAAAAAGTTGTAAGAAAAGCAACTCAAAGCTCAAAAATCTTAAGAAAAAGCTATTTTAAAGCTAAAAACCGAAAAATCCAAAAAAAGCAAAAACAAACAAATATAAGTAAAATTAGCAATAAAATGCATAAAAGGCAAAAAGAGCAATTTTGTCTTCTCTGGTTATTATATTCGTTAATGTGTAGTTTCATATTTTAAGTGGTTTGATTTTTATTTATTTATGTGAATTAGTTTTTACAAACTTTTTGTGCGAGCACAAAAAATTCAACGAAAGAATAATATGCATCAGGTAAGTATAAAAATTTTATTTATTCACGAAATTTGAACTGACTTAACCAAAATTAACTAAATTGTTTATTCTTTACAAAAAACAACTATCAAGTGATAGCCGTGCTGCTATTATTACAGCGCTTTGGGCGATAAACCTTTACTTCAAATCGGAACTATGTTCCAAGGAAACAAAGCCACTGTGTCACGAATTGCAACTCGGCATTGGGCTCGCGGTTATATTCATAGGAAAATAGGAAGTGGAAGAACCCGAAAAACAATTGAAAGACATGACAGAAATACGATCTCTATTGTTAAAGCGACCCCAATAAGACCGCCGTAGATGTTATGCAGTATGCTTCAGAACATTTGGGCGCAACTGCCGGAGTTAATACCGCACATAGACGCTCTTAAAGGAAGCAAACTTGCCAGCAATACATTCAGAAAAGAAACCCTTCATAAGTAAAGTGAATACAAAGAAGCGTCTCGATTTTGGAAAGCGTCATAGGCACAGGGCAAAAGTTTTATTTAGTGACGAAACAAAACCACATTTATTTGGATCCGGTGGATTGAAGTTCATCCGCAGACCACCAAAAAAACGGCACTCGCTTAGATACTAGAAACAACGCGTTAAATACGGCGGAGGATCCCTTATGCTGTGGGGTATGAAATCGTTGTCTTAAACATAACACACTAGTTTCAATTTTTATTTTGAGGTGCATTCTCCCGTGATGGTGTTGGACCAGAAGTCAAAATTGAAGACAGAATAAACACAGAGGGTTACTACAAGAGCACATGCTTCCTCACATGCAGTAAAAAATGGATGCTGGAAGCATATTCCAATACGACAGTGACCTTAAGCACACCAGTCGCTTTCTAAGTACCAACGGTGTGGAAATTTTACAGTGGCCAGTACAGTCACCAGATTTAAACCCCATAGAGAATCCAGCGAAATACGAAATTGTTGCCAAATAGGTGTAGCAAGGCATACCTTCTCAAAATTGGTTGCGCTCATGGATTCTATGCCTTCACGAATGAAAAGAGTAATTAATAATAATGGCTATTCCACTAAATAATAAAAATCTAATTAATGTGCTGAATTTTTTAACAAATAAAATCTATTTAATGTAAAATACATAAAAGCTGCATTTTTTTGCTCGCACAAAATAGGCACTAGTTTCATAAAAAAGTTATTAAAAACTAATTCACATAAATAAATGCAAATCAAACCACTTCAAATATGAAACTACACATCAACGAATATAATAAAAGATAAGCGCAAATAAAAAACCATTAGAAAAAATCAAAGCATACTTGGATGATTTAGCGTAGTGTTGCATTTTTTATGCTCGCAACTGTATGTGGTAGACAATAATTCTACTGCTTATTATTTAGGTATTAGTAATGAGCACCCATTGCTGAGAGTATGCTGGGTCTCTTCAAAATCGTATGTTGTACAACAAAAGAAGTAAAAATTGTTATTTAGCCAGAATTTTTTTTAGATCTGAAGACTGCTTTGTAGTGGCCTTGGGCATAGAAGGATAATTAAGAAGTATTAATGGAGCAAATGACTTTGGCAAGCGATAAATTGGGTATGTTTTAGATGCCTATTAATATTTACGTGCCTATTCAAAGTTGTGACTATAATTGCAACATTATTAAAGTCAAAAACCTTAACGTTGGAGAAGAAATAACTTGATTTAAAAAAAAACAACTTCATTTATTTTAGTTTCTAAAACACTTTTTATAACCTAAACAACTTCAGTATAACTTTAAAAAATTACGAATGGTTAGCTTTTTGAAACTATATAATGTCGATGTTCCCCGCACAAACATTCAAATATGGGTCTAATGATCTTTTAAAGTGAAAATCGAAAGGAAATATTACAAATTTTTGAACGCTTTAAAAGCAAAAATATGGATTTTGGCAGAATGCGATTTCTTAAAATTCATAAAAGTATTTTTAACTTGGCAATTTATATTTTAGCCTGAAACTTGATAAGACCTAAAGTAAGTTGGCAGGAGGTATATTATAGATTTTAATGACTTGATAAGAGAACTAAATGTCTTAAAAAAGTAGACATTTAAACCAAAATTCATTAATTAAAATATTTCCATTCCTTCATACTTAAAGTTGACGTTCTTAATAAAACGCTTTCTATACTAATAAAACAAATCAAAATAAAAAAAAAAATATTGCCAAAAACTGATAATTTTCGATTTTCATTCCCGTATCCCGGGAAACTCTAGACGAGTATTAAATATTGCCATTTATTTTGTATTAAAAATCCTAAAAACATAAAGTCGCTTAAAACAATTATTGAAAGTATGAATAAAAAGCCAAAAAAAAAGCGTCAGTCGTTAAAATTCGACTCACGCACACTCACTCACGAACATTTTTAATCTACTCACTCACTCACGTTCACGTGAGTAAATTAAGGTTTTACTCACACTCACGCGTGATACACGTGAATCACGCAAAATTCTGCTCACGTGCCCATCTTTAGTCGAGCTGATGTTCATCAACGATGTTCTTGGAAACACTCTATACCTTTTTCCCAGGGTTGGCAGGCGATACCGCTAACATACCGTTATCGATTCAAAACCCTTTCAACTGACTACCGTTACCCCTAAAATACCGTTACCAAAATACCCGGAATACCGTTATCCCTAAAATACCGTTACCGAAATAACTGAAATACCGTTATCCTTAAAATACCGATACCAAAATAAACGAAATATCAATACCCTTAAAATACCGTTACCGAAACAAATGAAATACCGTTATCCCTAAAATACCGTTACCGTTATTTTTAATTTTCTGCTTTTGGTATCTTCATGTGGTATTGAATATTTTTTGTACATTAAGTTGATAAATTGGTTCTATTTTTAATCTCGTTTCTTTTTTGTAAAAAAAATTGCGGATGCATCGAAATAACTCACTACCGTTACCCTTAAACAACCGTTACCGATATAACTGAAATACCGTTAACCTTAAAAAACCGTTACCGAAACAACCCAAATATCGTTATCTTTATAATACCGTTACCGAAATAACTCAAATACCGTTATCCTTAACCCTCATGACCTTGTATTTTGCAAAGTAGAATTATTTTGCCTGAACAACCAAAAAAAGCCGTTTTTGAATTTGTACCCTTACTGTGTTTGCCTGTGCAGTTATAGTTACGAATCGGTACCTGTGTATGTGCGCACATACACATAAGCAGGTACCTGGAATTGCCGCTTATTTTTGTGTGTGGATTTTTATTTTTTCGTTTTATGAAATTCAGTTTGTTCTGGAACACACATAAGTGAAGTTTGTTTGCGCATTTATTTGAATTTTGGTTGTGTTTCGAAGTATTTGATAAAAAATGGATAGAGTTTTACGTGAAAGAAGGCAGCGAGATGAACTAGAAATGGATTTTGATTTGGAAAGCGAAGCGGGCGAATCTCCGTGCAATAGTGACGATGATTTTGCATTACACTATGGAACATTTTTGGGATTATTGTCTGGGGGGTGAGAAATTCCAAGTCAGGGTGATGGTACTAGGTCAGTATAGTAAAACCCTCAAAGGGTTTGGCGTTCGTATGTGTCATTTTTTTTTATGACCTTTTAAATTTTTTCCTTATCTTGATGTTTTTTCGCTTAGTTGTAACTCGAGAACCACTTGTCCGATTTTGATGAAACAAATTTAGAAAAATTTAGAATTACAATTTCTTTAATCCGTTCATATAACATTTTTCTTTCTAATCAACAGTTTTGCCGGTAAAAATAAATTTGTGGAGAAAAAAAAATATTTTTTTGCCTAAAAATTAAAATTTTTTATGAATTAAAAAAAAAAAAATTTTAATTTTTAGGCAAAAAAATATTTTTTTTTCTCCACAAATTTATTTTTACCGGCAAAACTGTTGATTATAAAGAAAAATGTTATATGAACGGATTAAAGAAATTGTAATTCTAAATTTTTCTAAATTTGTTTCATCAAAATCGGACAAGTGGTTCTCGAGTTACAACTAAGCGAAAAAAATAAGAAACTTTGCCGAAGGAACCATACCTCTAAAACGAATTCTACTACCCCCAACTGTTGGCTTTTGTCCCGTAGGGTCAAGTTTTGAAAAATCACACTTTGACCCATTTAGAGTGCCCCAATCGAGTTCAAATGTATGACCGACCCCCACTAACTTTGGAGGGCCGATCCACCCATGCCAGTGGCACACCCCCTGGAACTCCCCTGGGGGGTTCCCATACAAACATTTTAAAAAATCACCATTTTTGGCACTTTATTTTATTATTTTTTATTTATTTTATTTATTTTTATTATTTTATTTATTTTTATTATTTTATTTATTTTTTCTCCTTAGAAATTTATTTAGTCAGAACATATGTAAATGAAAAAATTAATTTAACTTAGTAATAGAAAAGAAAAAATAAAAAATTACTGTTTGAAGTCTTTTTTGCTTTCAAGTCTGGGCAATTTCGCACGGCTCTCTAATGTCGTCGCCATAACAGCCTCTTCATTTTCCGGTATAACTCGTTTGGAAACGCTAGCTAGCAATTGAACGTGTCGTTCTGTTTCTTGTATGTGTGATGGAATTTTTGGATCATTAAACGGTGGATCATCTTGATTTAAATATTCTTTCAAAGTATCGTATGGAATGCTTCGCGTGAATGGTGGTTCAAATACGTCATTTATGTCATTCATATTGATCATTTCCGTGTAACTTGTGCAATAAAAGTTTATATCTGGTTTTTTATAAGCTCTAAGTCCCGTTGGGTCGTCAACATCGGTTCGATAGCGTAGAATTATCTTGATAGCACAGTCGCGCTTTTCTTTGCTATCATCAAACAACATTGATAACAAGATATTTTCCGAATGCGCATAATATGAATTATCTGTAATTACTTTATTGACAATTTTGCGTAAACGAGGTTCTAGAAATCTTGACCAACTAATGAATTTGAAAAATAATCTACTACCGTACACGACAGAGCTGTAATACTTGATATTGAAGTACATTGGCACATAACATGTAATTATAAATTCAACCAGTATTCTTAAATTTGCATCTGGATTTTCCGTTGTCACATATAATCGTAATAGTCTAGCGGCCTTGGTGAGCCACCGAGAATGTACAATTTTCCCTGGTTTGATGTTTGCCAGATCCACTGAAACCACGCCGCTAGAAATTGCATGGGCCATGTCGTATAAGTACTTGGAATCGGTGGAAAATTCAATTTTTTCTGGAGCAGGGGGCATATTTTTCAACTCAATTTTCTGAAAGCCGTCCACCACCTGAAAATATATAAAAATAAAACAATTAAAAACGGTTGACGATTATAATAAATGAGTGATAGCAATAACTTACCGGAAGAGTTTCACAAGTTTCGATTTGACGGCTCAATTTTCCGGTTGCCGATCTTGGTCCAGTGCTGGTTGATTTATCCAAAGCTTCAAACAAATGCCGAAACGGAAGTTCGTTGAAGTGTAGAAGGCAAACGAACCAATGCAATGGTCTTTTTAACAGCAATTCGAATCGTCGTATAATTCCACCGTTTGGGCCAGTGTTTGTTTGCTCACCGTCAGTGCATATGCCAATTAATGCATCCAGTGATATATTTTTATCGTTGAAAAAATCATTTAATTTGGTTGTTTTGTATTCAGCGGTTTCATGTTCCAGTCTTACGTAACCAATCAATTCAGAATTCGGTTCTCTCAAAATAACAAGACGAGGTTCTTTTACCATTCTAGTATGATACTTCTCATCAATTGTATCTCTCGTTAAAGTATCATCTTTTCTGCCATCTAATGAAAATGCTAACAAATTGGTATCATCTAACCGTTTGCGAAGCACTTCTTGTCTGCATTTCTCTTTTTCTCGGCGAACTTTCGATTTATCCATGATGAGAGGTTTGGCATGGATATCTTTCATTTTAAAATCTTGGAAAAGAGCTGTTCCCATTGCTGATGCTACTCTATCAGGCACGCCAAATCTGTCACATACCAAGGCAAAGTTAAAACAATCGTATCTCTGTGTGTATTGTGAACTTGTGCTTATATCCAAATCTTCTTGAACCGGTGGCGGTGCGTATGTTGAATCATCGGGATCTTGGTATGTTGGCATTGATGACATAGACGTTGCTCCTTGCTCTTCAATTTCCATCGCAAATCCATCCATTGTTAGACTTCTCTGATTATGTTGATCGTGCATAAACTCTTTGAGGCGTTCGGGAACCAAACCGCATGCACATGGAGCTGCCTTCAAATCGCATTTACATGTTCCAATGAAAAAAATTGTTTCCAGAGATTTTACATACTCTGTAAATTGTTGGGGTTTGTTTCTTCTCTTGATTTGCTCTTGATATTTGTCAAGCAATCTATTCAATTTATTACATACACTTTTTTTCAGCATTATTTCCATACCAAGTTTTTCTCAAATTCCAATCAACTTATCTTGTACTTGAATAGTGAATGCTTTATAGGACAACTTTTTTTGTTCGCTCAAGTAAAAATAATATCTCAAGATATCCAGATGGGTTGGTAAATTAAGATCAGTCAAATCAGTAGACACACCAAAAACAGTAACATCATGCCTGGGTATATGACTCATTGGGTTTTCGATAGTTGTTGATGTTGTTATTGCTTCATCTTGCGGTGTAGAGGATGGTGGATTCATTGTAAACTTCTTGATTTGGAATGATTTTTTTTAAAATATTTTTTTATCTCAAATTAGCACTTCACACTTCGAGTTCTTCACAACGACTTAATGCATTCACAAAAACTGTTGCGTTATATATGGTCTAGGAGACGAGGTAATAAGAATGAAATGGTAATTTCAATTCTACCTGTAACCGATTTTGTTGTCAAAACTGCCCATAAAGTACTTACATGTAAATTAAACGTTAATCTGACTACAAATTCTGTTAAGCAAGTGCGCCTTTTATTACTTCTGGAAAATCCTTTATGATAATTTTATGCTCAATTCTACCTGTAACCGATTTTGTTGTCAAAACTGCCCATAAAGTACTTACATGTAAATTAAACGTTAATCTGACCACAAATTCTGTTAAGCAAGTGCGCCTTTTATTACTTCTGGAAAATCCTTTATGATAATTTTATGCTCAATTCTACCTGTAACCGATTTAGCTTAAGTAAGTTTACGACATGCAGCTGTGTCTTGTGGTGGCTTAAAAAACCCACACAACCTATTTTACGACCTGCAACAGAACGACACGTTCAATTGCTAGCTAGCGTTTCCAAACGAGTTATACCGGAAAATGTAGAGGCTGTTATGGTGACGACATTAGAGAGCCGTGCGAAATTGCCCAGACTTGAAAGCAAAAAAGACTTCAAACAGTAATTTTTTTTATTTTCTTTTCTATTACTAAGTTAAATTAATTTTTTCATTTACATATGTTCTGACTAAATAAATTTCTAAAGAGAAAAATAAATAAAATAATAAAAATAAATAAAATAAATAAAAAATAATAAAATAAAGTGCCAAAAATGGTGATTTTTTAAAATGTTTGTATGGGGAACCCCCCAGGGGAGTTCCAGGGGGTGTGTCACTGGCATGGGTGGATCGGCCCTCCAAAGTTAGTGGGGGTCGGTCATACATTTGGACTCGATTGGGGCACTCTAAATGGGTCAAAGTGGGATTTTTCAAAACTTGACCCTACGGGACAAAAGTCAACAGTTGGGGGGTAGTAGAATTCGTTTCAGAGGTATGGTTCCTTCGGCAAAGTTTCTTATTTTGATCCCTAGAATACGATTTTCACTGAGCCATGGGCGATTATTAAATCGACCCGTCCTACTCTGCACGTATACTTTGGATTGTTGCTGCTTTCTGGTGTGTATCGGTCATAAGGTGAATGTGTCACTAAACTGTGGAATGAAGAAACTGGTCGGCCAATATTTAGAGAAACAATGTCTTTGAAAATGCTCAAGCGTATCCATGGGTTCATTTGATTTGATGACCGCGAACAACGTATGGCCAACACTGCATCTACAAGTACTTCTGTTCGTAAAAAATTGGCACCGATTCGAAATGTATACGATAAATGGAATCATAATTTGAAAGCTGAATACACACCAGGAAAAACATTATCGTAGATGAACAGTTAGTTCCATATCGTGGGCGATGTCCGTTTCGTCAGTATATTCCATCCAAGCCGGCGAAATATGGCATCAAAATTTGGGTGCTATGCGACTCAAAAACCTGGTATGCACACAATACAAAAATTTATGTTGGTCGGAATCGTAATGCCACTCCTGAACGCACTCTCGGACGGCGTGTTGTTTTGGATTTGGTGGAAGGACTTTCTGACAGAAATTTAACGTGTGACAACTTTTTCACTTCGTATGAATTGGCAGAAGATTTGCATAAGAATTGCATGACTATTTTGGGAACAAGAAGGAAATATAGACTGAAATTCCTTCAGTTCTACTCGACATGCATCAAAAGCCAATTTATCATACAGAAGTTGTATATGAACATAAATTGCAAGCAGTTATGTTGTCATATGTTCCTCGCCGGTCCCGATTTGTGACATTGCTCAGTACATACCACAATGTTGTCGGCATAAATGAGAATACTGAACAGAAGAAACCTGTTACGCGCGGTCATATCAGAACTTCACATTAAATTTAAAAAACTACGAGAAAGTAAGGTCAAAGGCATGGAGGATAAATTTGGCTAGCTCTGCCAATTGTGACGTGGTTCCCAACCCCGATTTCATCGCCGCGTAAGCATAGAAATAAAAAAACTAGTTCATGCCATTTATTAAGCCACTTTTTACAATAAAAAATAGAGAGTAATAAAAAAAGAAAGTGTAAACTTTAGTGATCTCATGAACCAAAACAGAAATAATAACAAAATTATGGTGACTAGGTGTTATCTGCCACCCCGAGTGCACTCTTCCCACCCATAACTAAATTTAATTACGCCAATGGCAACCGTTAGCACTCTTTAAATTAATGGTTACCCCAAAAATAGAGTGTCAGAATTTGCCCGCTATCGCTTGTCCGTCTCATTCCTCAACAAAAGAGAAAAAATTTAGGCCTTCATTTTAAATTTCAAAAATATAAGGTTTATTAAAAAAATCATTTTTTTCTTTTGGGTTTGCGGTTTTGATTTATTAGTGTAACATAGTAAGTATAATGATTGTAATGGTAAGTATAAAACAAAATATAAGGTTAAGTTAAAGGTAAGTATAGGAAAATAAGGTTAAGTTAAAGGTACGTATACGTTAATATAAATGATAAGTACAATGTACTTAGATATGGTACTTATAAGTGTAAAAATAAAGGTAAGTGTATTTAATAATAATTATAAACATACTCGAAATAGTTAGTATTAAGTATAATGATTTAGTGGTAATATAATAACTTTTATAATAACAATTTTTCTTTCTGATGTTTCATTTATATTTATGTGATTGCTTAGTGGCGGCAAATCGCTGTGGCTGTTATTGTGGTATACAGCTACTGTTGATGACGTTGCTGCTGATGACGTTGCTGTTGATGACGATGTTATGATCTTTGTTTTTTACTAGCTTTCATTATTGTTGCATTATACGTAGGGTTTTCCTTTTCCCGGACTTTTTCATTTCCCGGGACAGCGGGATTTTTTTCTGAATTTCCCGGGATCCCGGGAATTCCCGCTCGTTAGAAAATGAATATATCCGACGTATGTTTACTTGAAAAACTCGATATCTATCAAAAAAACTTACGAAGAAGTTCATCTTTTGGTTGCAGTCATGAGAAATTCTACTTATTATATTCTGAAATAAGGGCTTAATATAAAATATCCATATCTTCCACTTTTTCGAGATCAATTCGTTTAACAGTTTAAATAGCGAACTAATATGCAGGTAATATATTTGTATGGAAGGCCATCTTAATTTTGTTTGTTTGTTTGTTTGATTTTAAGTTACTCCATTGACAGCAAGCCACCAATGAAGGTTCCATTAATATATAATGGAAAATTATTTGGCCTTTTAAAACGCCAACACCAATTCCGAAGCTTTGCTTCCAATATTTCAAAAATTTAAAATGGCGTCTGTATAGACGCCATATGCGATACTTCCATTAATGAACGAATGCCGAAAGACGAACACGCGCACACAAACAACCATTGCAGTAAGCAGTGGAAGCGTAGACGATGTCTCCAACGGAATTCGAACGGTTTGCATATGGTTAGACTCCACAGTCTAACGGCATGCAGAGACACGCTTTAGAGTATCGCAAAACAAAAAAATACAATCGTTGCTTCCTATTAAAAAAAAATTAACACGGATCAAACGACGACCTTCTTCCTCGGCGACTCACGGCGAACTGCCATCTTAATTTTAAAACAACTCTTAGAAATACACACAGAGAAAAAATATGCCATTTTCCAACTGAAATTCGGTTACATCTACTAAAATAGGTTGGTGCAACTGAATATTGGTTATCACAACAAAATGCGGTTAATACAACTGAATTTTAGGAATCACATTCCAATATGGTTTCACCAACCGAATTTATTGGTTGTAGCAACCAAAATAGGCTTAGCAATTCAGTTGGCAATTTTTTTTCCTGTGTGTACATTAATTAAATATTAATTCGCGGTTTAAACGGTTAAAAAAATTTAATCATAAATTCTTTCAGGATATAATGGAATTGTTAATGGGTGCAAATTTGTATCGGACCTGCTTTAGAACTAAGATCGATTTTTTGATTAAATATGGAGTCCAAAAATTTATATTTCTAGATATTTTGTTTCTATGCAGATTTTCAGAAGTATTCGTCTATTTTTATTAAAAAGTTTAAAAGTGAGTATTTTTCACACAAATTTTTAGGTAAATCGTCTAAATCTTTTTATAAAAATAGACACTAAAATATTATTAAATATTTTATAACTATTTTTTGAATAGACATTTTTTTTGGCACAACTACTTAAAAAAATTATTTAATTTTCATTGTTGCATTTTTATTAAATTAACATATAAAAAATCCAAAATAATTTGAAAAAGCATCTGATGCATTATTTTAAAAATAATAGTAAGCTTTAAGTGCAGCGAGAAGTTTTCAACTCAGTGCTGTTCAAAAATAGATTTTTTTAATATATTGTATGGGTTCGGGTCGAAATTTAGTAATACTGTTTTACAAAATACTGTATAACACAATACTGTTTTGCAAAATCCTTTTTACTGGGCAACGAAAATTTTAGTAAAAATAAAACAAAAACGCGCACGCTTTTTTGGTTTATTTTTACAAAAATTTTAATATGAAGATGAAGATTTGCTTAAACTGTGCGAGTGGTTTAAAAAAAACAACGTCAAGGGCTCATATCACCCAAAGTATCCTGGAACCTTTTGGTCGGTTTACGATGACAGTAAGAAATCCTACCCAATAACTCAAAATAGTGTGGAAGCTTAGCATAGAAGACTGAAAGCTGTTGTTGGGCGTAGAAAGTCAGGATTATACTACCTTATCAGGCAGTTGGGTAATGAGGTCGTGGTAGCTGTAAATACCATTTCAAAACGCGCGAATGGAGAAAGACGTTACATAAATTTAAAGAAAAGCGTACACAAACATTAAAAGAGTTATAAGAAAAAGGTGTGAATTAAGCCATACAGGCTACCTAAAGCGAATTGCAAAAAATCTTGTACTAATTTAAGTTTATAAAATGCATTGAAATTAATTTTTTGTTAAATGCTTTTGTTAATTTTTGAAAATTATATGCTTTTGTTGAAGTTATTTTTAATAAAATAAATTTTGTAAACCAGCATTTTTACTTCACAGAATTTTGCAAAACAGTATTGTGAAAAGCAGGATTTTTAAAGTTTTTTGGCCAGTATTTTGTCTAAACGGTATTTTACATAACAGTATTATATACGTATCCCATATTGTATTTTTTAAATATCCCAGAGGATGATTTGCGATGCAAATCGAAATATCGGAAAAAAATTAAAAAATAAAATACAAAATATTTTATTTTTTAAAAATTTATGACTTAAAGCCAAACAATACTAAAAATATAACAACACCAAAAGTCAACAATATTTAATCTAACAAAAACATAAAATTTGAAAAATACAACTGAAATAAAGGAATAGCAATTGAAATTTAAATGAAATTATTTGTAGTAGGTAATAAAAACTCAAAACACTTACATCAATTGAAAATACGAAAATATTATAATTTTTTTTAATTGAATTTTAATTTAATACTTTAATTTTTTGGATGTATTTGGAGCTGAAATACTGATGTTGAAATGGTGTGTATGTATATTGCTTTATTTGAACAAGGACCATCATTAAAAAATATAAAATTTCCGAGGTACGAGTATTTTTGTTGGAATTTAAACTTGATAATGTCTAATAAAATTTGTTTTCGGTTTAATTAAACCCAAAAAATTCGGCCTAAGTAATATTTTTTTATATTATATATTATATTATTAAATTTTAAATCGCATTTTTTAATTTTAAATATTTTTTATTTAAATTATTTTTAAAACAATCAATGTTTTTAATTGAAATAAAGTTTCCAAAATTTTAATATACTAGCTACAACTTCTGTAGAAGAATACAAAAAATCCCGCACTAAATTCCCGGGATTGCGGGATTGAAAAAACGGCGGGAAACCCTAATTATACGTTTTGTTAAATTTGGTTAACTGTTGTTCTTCTTTATTATACGAAACTCTTTTGTTTTGTTGTAGAGTGTTTTTCTGTTGTCTTTTAATTATTTTGTCTTCTTTTAGATTTTGGTTCAATTTTACAGTTCACCAAAATTTAACTGTAACATTTTGTTGGTGCACGTAATATTCACTTGTTGTTAGATTAGGTTTTTTTTTCGACATCTACACGCACTCACACAAATTGGTTGGTTAAAAAAAAAAGTTTTGGTTTTTTTATCTCTATATATAAAAGAATAAAGTGACTGACTGACTCAACATCGCCCAGCCCAAACCGCTGAAGCTAGGCAGTTGAAATTTGGTATGTAGGTTCCTCTTTCGGCGTAGACGTCCGCTAATACGGGATTTTTGGAAATTCCTACCGGAACGGGCAAAAAGGGGAAAAGTCTCCCCCTTGGCGGCCTGCCAAAACCCCTTTGGCTAGAAAGCTGAAATTTAAGATATGTGTTCCTTGGAGTATGGGCTAACTTTTCTGGAAAGTACTTTTTGGAATTTTGGACAGGGACGTTGTAAAAATGGGGGTTAAAAAGGGGAAAAAGGCCCCCCTTGACGGCCTGCCCAAACCGCTGGAGGTAGGAAGTTGAAATTTGGTATAAAGGTTCCTCCACTATCGTAGACATCTACCAAGACGGGAGTTTTGGAAATTTTTACAGGGACGGGCAAAAAGGGGAAAAAGTCTCCCCCTTGACGGCCTGCTCAAACTGCTGGAGCTATGAAGTTGAAATTTGGTATGTAGGTTCCTCGACCGGTGTAGACGTCCGTTGAGACGGCATTTTTGGAAATTCTTATCGGGAGGGGCAAAAAGGGGACAAAAAAAGTAAATTTTCCAAAAAAGTACCTTTTCCCAAAAAAAGTACCTTTTTCCCAAAAAAGTACCTTTTTCCAAAAAAAGTACCTTTTTCCAAAAAAAGTACCTTTTTCCCAAAAAAAGTACCTTTTCCAAAAAAAGTACCTTTTTCCAAAAAAAAGTACCTTTTTCCAAAAAAAATTCCTTTTTCCAAAAAAAGTACCTTCTTCCAAAAAAAGTACCTTTTCCAAAAAAAGTACCTTTTCCCGAAAAAAGTACCTTTTTCCAAAAAAGTACCTTTTTCCAAAAAAAGTACCTTTTTCCAAAAAAAGTACCTTTTTCCAAAAAAAGTACCTTTTTCCAAAAAAAGTACCTTTTTCCAAAAAAAGTACCTTTTTCCAAAAAAAGTACCTTTTTCCAAAAAAAGTACCTTTTTCCAAAAAAAGTACCTTTCCAAAAAAAGTACCTTTTTCTAAAAAAAGTACCTTGTTCCAAAAAAAGTACCTTTTTCCAAAAAAGTACCTTTTTCCATAAAAAGTACCTTTTTCCAAAAAAAGTACCTTTTTCCTAAAAAAAAGTACCTTTTTCCTAAAAAAAGTACCTTTTTCCAAAAAAAAGTACCCTTTTCCAAAAAAAGTACCTTTTTCCAAAAAAAGTACCTTCTTCCAAAAAAAGTACCCTTTTCCAAAAAAAGTACCTTTTTCCAAAAAAAGTACCTGTTTTCAAAAAAAGTACCTTTTTCCAAAAAAGTACCTTTTCCCGAAAAAAGTACCTTTTTCCAAAAAAAAAATACCTTTTTCCAAAAAAAATTCCTTTTTCCAAAAAAAGTACCTTTTTCCAAAAAAAGTACCTTTTTCCAAAAAAAAGTACCTTTTTTAAAAAAAGGACCTTTTTTAAAAAAAGTACCTTTTTCCAAAAAATGTACCTTTTTCTAAAAAAATGTACCTTTTCCAAAAAAAAAGTACCTTTTCCCAAAAAACATACATTTTTCCAAAAAAATACCTTTTTCAAAAAAAGTACCTTTTTCAAAAAAAAGTACCTTTTCCCAAAAAAAGTACCTTTTTCTAAAAAAAATGTTCCTTTTCCCAAAAAACATACATTTTTTCAAAAAAATACCTTTTTCAAAAAAGTACCTTTTCCAAAAAAAAGTACCTTTCCAAAAAAAAAGTACCTTTTTCTAAAAAAATGTTCCTTTTTCAAAAGAAGTACCTTTTCCAAAAAAAGTATCTTTTTCCAAAAAACATACATTTTTCCAAAAAAAAACACCTTTTTAAAAAAAAAATACCTTTTCCAAAAAAAGTACAAATAAAGTACTTTGTAACAAAGTATCTTTTTCCAAAAAATTTCGTTTTTCCAAAAAGTACCATTTAAAATAATATATAATTTCAAAAAAACTACTTTTTTTCCTCCCCCCACGGATATCTCCACTAAAACAAGGTTTCTTGATATTCGGCATAGACGTGCGCTAAGACGGGATTTTTGGAAATTCCTACCGGAACGGGCAAAAAGGGGAAAAGTCCCCATAAACAGTCTCACAAATTGGAAAAGTGCCTGCCCAAACCACTGGAGGTAAGAAGTTGAAATTTGGTATAAAGGTTCCTCCACTGTAGTAGACATCGACTAAGTTTGTATTTTTGGAATACCCTACAGGATATCCCAAAAGGAAATTCGGTATGTGAGTTCCTCATTCTGTGTAGGCGTCCGCTTAGACGGAATTTTTGAAATTCCTATCGGGAGGGGAAATAAGGTAAAAGTCTCCTCCTGACGGCTTGCCCAATCCCTTTTGGCCAACCTAAAATTTTAAACTAGCTGGAACTATGAAGCTGAAATTCGGTACTTAGGTTCCTCTTCCAGCCTAATTCCAATCGGGAGGGACAAAAAAAGAAAAAGTGTCCCCCTTGACAGCCTTCTCAAACTGCTGGAACTAGGAAGCTGAAATTCCCTGTAGATGCATTTTCGGAAATTCCTACCGAGAGGGGCACAAATAGTAAAAGTTGGCTAGAAACCTGAAATGTAAAACATATGTTACTTGGAGTATGGGCTCACTTACCGGGAAGGTGCTTTTTGGACAGGGACATTGCAAAAATGGGGATTAATGAAGCGAAAAGTGCCGCTTAAAGGCCTGCCCAAACCGCTGGAAGGAAGTTGAAATTCTTAAATTCGGTATTTGGGTTCCTTCTCCAACGTTGACGTCCCCTAAGATGGTATTTTTGGAAATTCATACCGGGAGGGGTAAAAAGGGAAAAAACTTCCCCCTTGACGGCCTGGCCAAACTGCTGGATATAGAGACCTAAAATTATGTATGTAGTAGGTTCCTCCTCCAACGCAGACGTCCTCTAAGACGGAATTTTTGGAAATTCCTACCGGGAGGGGTAAAAACGGAATAATTCTCCCCCTTGATGGCTTAACCGAACCCTTCGGCTAGAAACCTGTAATATATAATATGTTTTCCTTGGAGTATGGGCTAACTTATCGACAAGGCATTTCTAGGACTTTGGACAGGAACGTGGTAAAAATGGTGGTTCAAAAGGGGAAAATTGCCAACCCTCTTTTTTTTCTTTAAACAAAAATTTCCTTCACTATATTTATTTAAATTCACCGGTTTAATCTTTCGCTTCTTTATATTTTCAGGGTTTACTATTATGTTTAATAATTTTTTGCTTATTTTTTCGCGCACGACGTCAGACGCCGTGCGCGGGACGTCTTGACTCAATCAACTGCAAACACCAACTGTCCTGTTGTGAAAAAAAACCAAAAGGCTTATGTCTTTTGTAACTAGTAAAAGATTAACTTTCTGATCGTTAAGTTTCTTTTTTTCTCCTTCTCTCTCCTTTCTAATCAGGGATGGGAAATGAGCTTCTAGATTTTGTACCCACCCAGACTAAAAAATGTACTTTATCGACTCTCGCGGTACCAAAATAATTTTATACCTACAGGATCTTCCCTTTTATCTAATCCCTAACAAACCTAACATCATTGAAGACTACAACAAAACCAAGAGTGGAGTTGATACTATGGATCAAATGGTGGCTACGTACACATGCAAACGAAAAGTCAATCGGTGGCCAATGGCAGTATTTTGTAACATGCTTGATGTTAGTGCGTTGAATGCATTCGTGACGTTCATTGAATTGTTCCCGAATTGGAAAAATTCTAAAACGAACCATAATATTCGTCGTCGCCTTTTTATCGAGGAGCTTGGATTGAATCTAGTTGAAAAACAGATCACTAAACGTAAAAACCAACCGCAAAGTAATGATGCCAGTGTTATTCAAAGAATGCGGGAGATTCGCCATTTACCAAGTACATCAAAACGAGCCCGATGCTACATCTGCATATATAAAAATAACAAAAATCTTTTTGCTACACGCTGTGAAATTTCATTTGTGCTGAACATAATTTCAATTTATGCGAAAAATGTACAAATAATTGACAAAAGTTAAAAATTCCATTTTTTTTCTAATATATGTAATATTCTAATTTTAATTGCATTCTAAATCTAGTAAATAATATAATAAACATATGATAGTAAACAATATAATAAACATAAAAAATCACAAAACATAAATGGTTGTTAATTTTTTTTTAGCTTTTTTAAAATTAAAAAATAAATAAAATGTATGCGTGCGCATACAATGGGACCGATCGATATTTTAACCGCTGAGGGTTAAAATACCGATACCGAAATAAATGAAATAGCGTTACCCTTAAAATACCGTTACCGAAATAACCAAAAATATCGTTACCCTAACGATAACCGCATTCGTTTCGGTTACCATCCATGCTTTTTCCGTTATTCGGGACTATAAATCGGCCAAAGCCTTTTGTCTGCTGATGTCATACGAAATTTTTCAATCATTTAAGAATTTTGTTAAAATGTTTTTTTTGTTTTGTAATTAAAGGATGTGAAGGACAGGTGCTCATCGCCAAATGAGTTCGCAGAAAAAACTACAAATGGGAAAGGAAAAGTTGAAGAATCTTTGGAAGATTTAGTAAAGACTCATGATGAAGACGCGTTGGATTTCGAGGCTGAGGAAGGTGAATGCAACGAGGTAAACAAGGATGATGAAAAACGAGAATTAGAAAAAGGTAATGGAAGTAAAGAAGAAAACGTAAAATCTCCAAAAAATGATATCGAAGAGGGCGAGGAACTAGAGGAAGGCGAAGTATCGGACGAGGACGAGAAACGCCCAGAAGAGACGGAACCTAAACCGATATGTAGATTTTACACTCGTGGCCAGTGTACGTGGGGCATGAGCTGTCGTTTTTTACATCCTGGTGTAACTGATAAAGGCAACTATACCATGTTTGATTTGGTAAGACCGGTACCATTGCCATCAAGTGGAAGTGTAGTCGCCAATCGCACGTTAAATTATCCAATCCATGCTGCGGATTATCACGATTATCGAACTGAGCGACCTTCACTACATCATCGCACTGCAGCACTACATCATACTGCTAGCGTTTATCCAGTTACTCATGAAACTCGTAAAATAGCGTTGGATGGTCCCGTTGTCGTTGAGAGTGCATGGGAACGCGGTCTACGTACTGCCAAGGAAATGATGCGAAAAGCTAATAAACGAAAGGAGCAAGATATGGACTTTGAGGACAAGAAAATGAATTTAACGTTATCACCGGATGAACTAGAAAAGGATCCCTACTATTTGAAGGAAAGGTTATCACCTTCAGAGGTAAGTACTTGTCCATCAACTACCTTTTACCTTATCAAATTACTTCTTTCATTATTTTTGTTTGCATTTCGAATAGAACGTGCGGCATCCTATATATTCAGAAGCAGCTACCGACGTCTATAGTTCAAATGATCGCTACGTACGTGGCCCACCAGTGTCCCATTACGATGAAGTTGATCCCTACGGACGTTCTACTCGTTATAGGGAGCTACCTCCCCATCGGATGCCTCAGTATGAAGACGAAAGACGCGTGCGCCCCGCGCGTGAAGTAATTGTGCAAAGAGTTGAGCCAGTAGGCCGTGGCGATGAATGGAACGATCCTTGGATGCGATCTAAATCTCCGAGTGGAAGGGGTGGTTCACGTGATCGTGGTGAAAAAAGGCGTAGAGAGCGCCGCAGCTACAGTAGCAATTCGTCGTATTCAAGTTCTAGTACTTCGCAATCTGATTCCAGTTCCGATTCCAGTCGTTCCCTTAGTCCTCGTGAACACCATAGACGTCGCTACAATAGCAGTTCCCACAAAACACCACCACCAGCATCACATAGACTTGGTTCGGTACGCTCATTACGATCACCTACTCCTCCACTCAGAAGGTCGAGACGTTCTCCGAGTAAGTTTTTGCACAATTTAATACGAATTCCAAACATACTTTTTCATAATTTTTTCAAGTCGCATGTGGTTCCACAGCAAAACATGCATTAGTTCCAGAACGGCTTTAAAATGAGCATTTGTAGTTAATAATTCTCATTTAAAGCCGGAGTGGCAATCCTTGCTCGGATATATTCAAAGATTCGAATACATCCGAATCGTTTCGGCGCATAGTCCGATTGCCGTGGGAACTGGGTTATACCGCCCATACTCGGTCGTCAGAGCCTCGTCAGCGTTAACAGGGGATACCACGTCCAAGGTGGACTGTGGGTGAGTTTGGCATTTGGAAATAATTTCCCTTGACCCCATTACAAGCCAGTGTTAGTTCTACTTTGGCGGTGTTACCCACGATTTTTATTTTAAATTGTCACCCTTAGAACTAGATCTAGGGAGTCGTTTGAGTAACTAGTACGCAACGGCTCCAGAACTTATTCACGAATCCGTGATTTTTGCATTAAATTGTCACGCTCGGCACTAATTCCAAGCCAATTCTGCAACTAGTTCCACCAATTCTGCAACTGGGTCCACTAGAACCGATTCCATGGAACTGGTTCCTTAACCGGTTCCAGTTGAATTAAGAAAGACGAAGCGATTTTCATCTCGAAAATTAGAACAAAACTGATTTTGAGTTATTACACTGTTTATTTATGTTAGGTTGCCCGTATAATATATGTAGTCATATCTCATTTGATATAGATCAGGCGTCGGCAACACCTATGCCCATGGGCGCTCTCTCACACCTACTTAAGTTCACACTTAGAACAAAAAAATAACTTAATCGCAAACAAGCATTCATAGAAGTACGTTGTCAGATCGCTTGTTTGCCAGATTTTTTACACTCTGCATAATGTTTATTGATACATTTTTTTTTTTTTGGTAATTTATTTCTAAGTTCTTTTGTTTTTATTTTTTGTGTTGTTTTTTGATATTTGTTTTTGTAGTTGTACTTTGCTTTTAAATTTTTATTTTATATTCCCATTATAAACATTCGCGGCCCTATGCTCCTTGCAGAAGTAAAAGGAACAAATATATATATATATATATTATAAACATTTAAAATTTTCAAATTATTATACAAACGTTCTTTGTCAGTCCATTGAGAGAGAGAGGCTGCAACTCACTCATACAAGCACAAAATAAGGTTGTATATGTTTGCCGATCCCTGATATAGATCGACATTTAATCTCCCGATTAACTCTTTCACTTCCATTGTACACTACAGTGTACACATCTTTGAAAGAATATATAAAATTTAATAGTTAAAAAAAAAAAGAAAAAACTGCGGTTTGCAAATACACCTGCGGTCTCGCACATCTTACCACTGAATTTTGTTTGACAAACGCTTGTTTAAATACAAATTGTAACGGTATTTTTTGCTGTATCGAAATTATATAAATTTATCTGTGCAAGAAACTTCAAAATAAAAATAAATATGGAATATTGTAAAAAAAAAATATTTATAAATTAGTAGTGGCATATTAAACAGATAGACCTCAAACATGAGTCCAAAATATAAGCGGTTGACTTGAGACCAAAAGGTCATTATTTTTACATTGGAGGAAGAAGGAGTACCTTACAGCGAAATTGCAATACGGATAGGCTGTAGTCATCAAACCGTGATAAATTTGCTGAAAAAAAAGAACCAGGACGACCGATTAGAGAGCAGCAGCAGGAAAAGAACTTGGAGAAAGACATCTGACCGAACAGATACCGTTATACACCGAAGCCTGAAGAATCGTTTTAAAAGTGCCGTTTAAATAAGAACAGATCTCGAGCACGACCACCAAGTTAGCATTATTATGGAAACGTTTCGCAGACGACTCCGGGAATTCGGAATTTGTGGCAGTAGATCAGCAAAAAAAACCCCTCCTGACACAAAAAATGAGAGATAAACGGTTGGAGTGGGCCAAAATGCACTGCAATTGGACTCTAGACCAATGCGAAACGTTATATGGTGTGATGAGAGCAAGTTTAACCTGCACTGTGCAGACAATCTTCCGTACGTGCGACGTTTTCCAGGAGAAAGATTTAAGGACACGTGTGTAATTAGAACGGTCAAGCATCCTCGGAGTCGAATGATCTGGGGATGTTTTTCTTATCATTTACGGAGTCCTTTGATGTTTGTGGATTAAATTATGAACGGAGAAAAATATGGCGAAGTCATAACGGGACTTGTCGTGCCTATTGTGGAGGGCAATACGGGCATTGTGAGGCTATCTTTTAGGATGACTCCGCACCATGTTACCGTGCAAAATCGGTAAGTTTTGATTATAAATATGTGGTATCATTATATTCGCATGGTTGTAGCTAAAAATTATGAAATAATCTTTTAAATCTTTTTTACAGGTGCAAAAAACATTCAAGTACATCGGTATTCAGTACATGGGTTGGCCTGGAAACTCTCCGGATTTAAAGCCTATTGAAAATTTATGGCACGTGATGAAACGTAAAGAGGCTCAGCATAAGCCACAGAGTAAACTGGAGCTAAAAAGAATTTTGCAAAATGTCTGGGAAAATGAATTGTAAATTGAAAAACTTGTTGAGTCAATGCCATCCCGAATCGAAGCTGTTATAGCCTCCAGAGGGGGGTCGACATCTCATTAGACTTAAGATTATAATAATATTTTATCTAATATTCAAGTAAACAATCAGCAATTTTTTTTATATTATTTAATATTGAAAATATTTTAAAAAACCGGGATAAATATATGAAAATCAAAATTATCCTTTTGTGCATTTCATATGGAAAAAAGAAAAATACACTTTCGAAATCAATGAAATTTTGTATGTGACCCAAACATAAGCTGAGAAATTTTAAAAATACTGCGAAAAATGAAGTGGTAAGATGTGCGTGACCGCAGGTGTAAGTTTATATGTATAAGCATTTCAATATGGCAATATGGTCGCGATATTTGTTAATGAAGTCTATTTTTTGAATATATCATAATTTCCGTGAAAAGCGGGTTTTGGTGTTTCTCCTAAACTAATGAAGATAGATAATTGAAATTTGGCATATAGCTTCGTTTTACGACGAGGAGAAAACCAAAGCATTTTTGGCTATTTAAATGTTTAAAACGGGGTCCAGAAGTTTGAAAAAATCGATTTTCGAACGTCATTTTTGGCGGATAGGAGGGGGAGGGGGCAAAATATGTTGTTACATATTTTTTTATAATTTGAGGACTCTTAACAAGAACCTGAAGTCAAAATAACCATACATCCGCACACAAAAAGTCGGCAGTGAAAGGGTTAAAAAAGATGATATGGTGAAATATCTAATTTGATAGAATACAATAACTAATCAGATACAATTAATCCGAAAAATAGTGAATACAATTGTATCTACGTGGATTAAATTGGATTTAATTACTTTAAATTATATACAATTTGCTTCGAATTTTGACATTAGACCTTTTTTTAATCACTGGATTTATTTTTGGATTTATTTTATTTTGTTAAAAAATCCACATTTTGTTCTTTAATATTCAATATAATGTGAAAGAAACAATTTTAATTTTGCGAATATGTAATTTCTGGAATAAAATTAAGCTAAATCCAAAACGGATTTATTTATTTTTTAAATCCATTTTGGATTTAGCTTGTTTCAATTTCAGATTTTCTTGCACAATATATTGGCGAATAAGTATTAGATTCTGATAAAAATTATAAATTTTGAAAATTAGAAAACAAAATATGGATTTTTTAACAAAATAAAATAAATCCAAAAATAAATCCAGTAATTAAAAAAAGGCCTAATTATTGTATTAAATAATATCTTAATATTTAAAATTTGATGCACTGAAAATGTACTGAAAATCAATGGGGGATTCACGTAAGGTTCGTGTATCGTGTAAACTAAGCAAATCTAGGGGGTTATTATGTAATTCGATGCTAGACTATCGCATACACGTTTTCAATATTGTCCTCCATCAAAAACTGTTTTTTGGAACTAGATTTTCAATTTGAAAATTCTGTTCGAAAGCATTTCCGTTTCGAATCGAATTACATAATAACCCCCCTAGTAAGTTTGCGAGTCTTTTTGTGAAACTGCATACATAAAAAGTATCTACACATTAATCAGTACTTATACGAACTATAATATACCCTGTAGTGTCCGACCGAACATAAAATGTATTTTGTCGATATTTGGTATGTTGAAGTATTACCGACAAATTTTGCTTATGGAACAAGGTTTGTTGGGCCGATTAGAATGCATTTTGAGGGTCAAACTTATGGAAAAGTCCGCAGTTTAGCAACAAATTCACTGTTCGGCAAAATCGAACAAAGACCACTTTCTTCTCTTAGTCTTGAAACAATTTTTCTATTCTCCCGAGAACAATGACTTTTTCGCAGGGTTGGTTACCGTTTCATTTTTAAAATAACGGTAATTATCTACCATGTCGATACTAAAATTGATTTGAATATTTTATATCCTCAATATCAGTTAGGGCAATTGTCTTCATATTTTCGCGTTTTTATTTTCTTGGTTTGCCAGTTCAATTTCTTATTATTCCCAAATTACCGTTATAAATTGCTGTTTTAGCATTTTAGCGGTATTATAACGGTAATATCGAAATAAAAAGGAGTAAATATAAAGACAATTACTCTTATTGGTATCAGCATTTTAAAGTGTTCACATGGGGTTTGGTTTCGGCGTGGTTGACAATTACCGTTACATTAAAACTGAAACGGAACTAACCTTGCTTTTTCGAAGCATCGCTGATTTGTTTTACTATATATTTTGATATGAATAAAGATAAACAACAGTAAAATAACAAACTGTGCAAATATTAAAGAATTCAGCAAAGTATTTATTATTTTGACCAAGTACTGAAATCACACCTGTACAAAACTAACACACAATGAAAACAACGGGAAGTTATTTAAATAAAAAGAATTGCCATGTTTAATTTCCGTTAAAGTAACTAAAATTAAACATAAAGAAAAAATATGCAGGCGTACTTATTATTTTGAACATATGTATGATCACTGTCGTATCCAAATCGGTACAAGTACGACGTAAAACAAACATGTCCACTCAACAACTGCGTATAGTAGTTCAAGTCACCATGTCCTCTGTTCAGCCAAGTCACTATGTCGGGTATCAATGAGTACGTCCACCTACCCTTGCAGGTAGCCGACCAACGCGACTGCCACCTAGCAATGCACACATCCCTAGCAGCACACGTAGAATTCGCTGAGGCCTCCAAATCAATGGGTAATATGCCGGCAATAACAAATGCTGCCTCATCCGAAACCGTTTTAATAGCACAGCACACACAAAGGGCAGCCCAGTCTGTACACCGGCGAAATCAGGCTTACGTATGATCCGAACCGCAACGCATCAGACCAAATAGGGGATGCATATAAAATAATGATCCTCCCAACGCTAGCAAGCAACTTCCTCTGAAGGTATTTTGGGCCCCTGGTATTCGGCATAATCCTAGAAAGCGCTAAACAAGTCCCTGAAGCCTTAGAACTTATATACCTCAAGTGGTCACTAAATGAACGGCGAGTATCAATCATAACACCAAGATATTTGAGGTAGGGTTTGGTTGCTATGCAACACTTGCCAACATTCAGATTTATGGTCTCCCTGACCGTACGGCTACTTATCAACACCGCTTCCGTCTTATGATCGGCGAGGGCCAATCCCATTGACATAAGCCAAGATCTAACGATCTGTATACCAGCATTTGTAATATTTACAGCTTCCTGGAGTTGCTTAGTTACACACACTAATGCTATGTCATCAGCAAAGCCAACTATTTTTATACCCATAGAAAGATCTAACCTCAGTACACCGTCATACATCACGTTCCATATTAATGGACCAAGCACTGAACCTTGAGGGACTCCACATGTAATTTTGTATTCCTTTGTACCCGTATCAGTATCATATAACAGGAATCTATTGCGAATATAATCCTGTATTATGGCCAGCAGATATCGGGGACTATCCAAACGAGCTAGGGCGCTCACTATTTTCTCCCAGTTTGGTGGATTGAAAGCGTTTTTAACATCTAATGTTACAACCACGCAGTACTCCTTTGTACCATTTTTCCACCGCTTTCCTTCAATAGCAAGTGCAGCTGTTTCCACAATAACATTGATAGCATCAACCGTTGCTTTAGCCTTCCTAAAGCCGAATTGGTTATCGGAGAGGTCATTTGCAGCTTCGAGACATCCTTGCAACCTTCTACATAGTATACTCTCCATCAATTTTGCACTTGTGTCGATCATACAGAGTGGACGATAGGAGGAGGGATCTAGGGGTCTTATCCTTAGGGAGCAGGACCAACTTTTGCCTCTTCCACATTGATGGGAAGCTACCTTGGCTTAGGCATGCGCTTATCACATTAACGAATTGTTGCGGACAACACTTAACGGACTCTTTCAAAACCAAATTTGGAATCACTCCAGACCCTTGGCACTCTTATGAAGACAAACAAAATAGACCATTTAGAGTCTTAGCGAAAAATCTACACCATTCCCTTGATCCGCTTGAAATAATTTCGGACCTCAAAAATCAAGGTCTAAATATCCTAAATGCTGAAAATAAATTAAAGTTTAGAACAAAAGAACCGCTAGATATTTTCATCCTATCGTTCGAATCTTCTGCAAGCCCAGATAAAATATATGCTATCAAAAAAATATTAAATACTATTGTTACCGTAGAACCTATTCGCCATCATAAAGATACTCCACAATGCAAAAAATGTCAATCATTTGGCCACACAAGAAACTACTGCTCCAAACTGCCTAGATGCGTTAAATGTGCTGGAAAGCATGAATCAACAGAATGCCAGAAGGAATCAACTGAAGCCCCAAAATGCTGCAACTGCAGCGAAAAACACCCAGCCAGCTACCGAGGATGTATCGTTGCAAAAGAACTGCAAAAAATAAGAGATAGGAAAAATAAACTAAATAAATTGGAAAAAGAAATTCAAGAAGAAAATGTCATTAACCGTGTTGATAATATTGAAAAGCCTACAACCACCTCTACAAATAAAAATACATACGCAGGTGTTTTAAAGCCATCAAATCAAAGCAAATCAGACAATATATTACAAAAAATTTTAAACAAATTGGAAAAACTTGAAGCCTCTAATAACTCAATATAGCTTCGGATAAAAACTTTGGAAAACAATTTTTACTCTCAATGCCAATGAAAAAGTTATTGCGGATAATGGAGTGGAATGCAAATAGTCTGCTACAGAACAAAAACGAACTGCAAGCTATATTAGAAAAAGAAAACATAGACATATGCTTAATATGTGAAACACACTTTACAAAACAATCGTTTATAAGATTTACAAATTACTCGGTTTATCATACTATACATCCCAGTAATAATGCGAGAGGAGGAAGCGCAATTATTGTAAAAAGCAACATTGACCAGTATGAAGAAGAAAAAACCAGCATGGAAGAATTCCAAGCACTTACTATTACTTGCAAAATAAATAACACAAATATATCATTCACATCAGTATATTGTCCTCCAAAACATAAACTTAAATGTGATAAATACAAAATACTTATAAATAAACATATAAGTTAAGGTTCATAATGGGATGTGATTTTAACTCCAAGAATATTCATTGGGGATCACGACTAACAAATACAAAAGGCCAAGAATTGTATAAGGCTTTACTTGAGACTGGATGTGAAAGTGTGTCTACAGGATCACCGACTTATTGGCCATCGGATCCAGACAAAATTCCAGATTTGATCGATTTCTTTATAATACAAAAAATTTCAAAATTAAATCTTGAAATTAAAAATGGATATGATCTAAATTCAGATCATTCGCCAATATATCTCACGTTTTTCTGTGATATACAAAAAAAGAATTTCAATTCCACACTAACCAACAAACACACTGATTAGAAGCTTTATCAATCTATAATCAGGGATAATATTGATACAAGTTTTCATACACTCATAAAAAAAAGTTTGTACAAAAGTCTGTTAAACGCGTTCTGATCAGAGAAACAAGCCGACCAAAATAATCGGCGGCGGCGGCGCAAGCAAAAAATCGGCGGCGGCGGCGGCGATTGAGGTTGAGCCGGATAAAAATCGGCGGCGGCGGCGCAACCAAATAATCGGCGGCGGCGGCGGCTTGATCGGCTGAAAACAACATTTTGTAATGTGATTTGAAAACGTTTAAGTTTTTTTACGAAAGATAGATATTTTACTCTCACTCTATATGCCTTTACGTTTTTTGCCATTACTCTTACCTGACCATCTCTCAAAGATTTGTACGAATAATCTTCAAGGTTTACTATTTTTGAAAGTTATTCATCATCGCTCTTATATCTGAAACATTTGGAATAATTATTCGAGGCACTTTAAAACTTAAAAATATATTTAAGTGAGTTATTTTGAAACAGACACAGAACTCGAAGATTTCCCATAGGTCAATAAAGTTTTAAAAATGTTTATTTTGATTGAATCAAAATATGAAAACGGATCAATTTTTTATATTTTTTTACAAAATAAAAAAATGCTACTAAAAATTAAAAATATCCACAAATATGCATTAAAAAGCACAAAATATGCATTAAAAAGCCACCAAATATGCATTTAAATTCGAAATATGCAAAATATGCATTTATGTCAAAATATGCAAAAATATTATATTATATTTTTAATGCATATTTTTCCTTTTTAACCGCATATTTTAGGCGCATATTTTCCATTTTTAAGAGCATGAAATTCCTTGCCCTAATAATAAGTAATAATTTGTTGTTGATTTCAATATACAATGCAGTGTTGCCAACAAATTTTCAAAATAAATGGCTAGATCAGACACAAAAATCGCTAGAAAATCTCTAGATTATAAACAGTGTAAATATTTAGCGATTTTATCGCTAGATTGTTGAAAAATTGTACTTAAAGCAGTTTTTACTCAAAAATGTTTTTAATATGTTAATAAGTGTTCTAAACTTTTAAATAATGAAAAATTTTACGACTAAGCTTCAAATAATGAGTCCTGATTTTCATTGAATTAATCTTAGTATTGAGAATACACAATAGAGGGCGTTGTACGATGAATAAGTGCATACCCATATTTTATCGAAATGTGTATTTTTAGAGTTTTTTTTACTAAAATCGTTTAAGATGTTGTGTTTTATAATAAAGGAATATCAATGTGCGAGTTTTATAATATTTATCAACATAAAACCGAGTTTTAAAAATTATATTACGGCTGATAAAAAAAATCGCTAGATTTTTGGCTAATAGCTACAGGACAATTTTTCCCGCTAGGGGCGAAATAAAATCGCTAGATCTGACGAGAAAATCGCCGTTATGGCAACACTGATACAATGTATTAAAAAAAAGTTTTTTCTTAAAACAATAACAAATGTTATTGCTTTTAATTTTAAATAGAATTATAGAAAAGAGATCACAATTAACGTCTGCACCAGAGAAACAAGCCAGCCGCCGTGAGCCGTTTAAGCCGCCGCCGCCGGTCATTTTTGCTTCAGCCGCCGCCGCCGATTTTTTTCGGCTCATTTCGGCTGGAAGTATCAATTTTCAAATATAAAAAATTTAAAAATAAATATATTTTTTAAAAAGAATTTACTAATTCATTAAACTTGAACAACCAGAGCTAAAAACAATTTTTTTATATGAAAAGAAAAAAGTTAAAATCTTCTAAATATTAAATTTTTATAAATATAATTTTTTTAAGCTATAAAAGCTTATATAAATTTTTACTGTGAAAAAAATTAAAAAAAAAAGTTCTTAATGGGTTAATATAATACTTCAGAATGCAACTCTTTGCAGATGTGTAAAAAATCAATTAATAAAAAAAACATAGCTGCTTAACTTTGCATTTAAAACTCAATATATGTATTTGGTGTATGCATTTTTATCAAAAATTATGAAGAAAAATCGTTACAGAGTTGAAGTCGTGTTAGCATAGATATACGAAAAAGTTTGTAAAATGTATTAATTTTTGTTAAAAGCGTTACTTCTCCTCTTTATATAAATTCTTACAGTTAGTTTTTAGCTTCATTTGGTTATTAAAATATAAGCTATTAAAGTTAAAAAACCTTATGAGTTACTGGTTACGGAGTTTACATTTGGCCTATAAAATTGGTTACAAATTCTATGTATTAACCAAAAATTGGTCAGATTGTTATAAATTTTGTAAAACAGGTGACAATGCGCTGATATATATCGAAATATATAACTCAAATGTAATCCATGCATTTGAAATTAGCTGGTTACATGGTTTTTATCACATTTTTTTATATCACCCATATATATTTTTTCAATTCTAAAATACATTTTTAAAAATGGTCCAGTTGAATATTTTGGATAAATTAAACATTTTGTAACAAATAAATGAAAAAGTAAAGATAAGAGATATTGTTAAATTCTATAATATTTAGAATAGGACACTTTTACGGATAAAATGCTCAAACCAATGTTCGAATTGATCACATAATTTCATCATTTAAGGACATTATTGATTGGGCATCTAATTAAAATGGGTCCCTATAAGATATGTGCATCCTGCCCAAACTTTCTAACAAAGTCTCCATTCAAAAGTCTTCAAACAAGTTTAATTTCTTAAATCAATCGATATGTATTTTTTCTATAGTCTTTATTTATTCCTTAGTTTGTTAAAATTAAAAAGAATAAATAAAAAAAAATTAATTCCCAGTATGCTTTAATTGTCTGAAAATTCTATAAGAGGCAAAAATTGTTTTGAGTTCCAAGGGGGTTACATTTTCCCAATGTTGGGATTACTTTGGAGCCATTTACATTGGCAAAAAAATGTGCTGGCAAAATTAACATTTTGCAAGTTATGTTTCAACGAAAAGGACTTGGTACTAAAAGGGTATGTTTATAATTTATTAAATAAAACTTGTATGTTATATTAAATATTTAGGACCATTTGTTAGATATAGTCTTGACTAGCCATGGATCTGTGCGAACATGAAACAAATCACACGTGAACCAACAACAAATCTTATATGAATTAATTTTATATATATGTGTGAGTGATTTTCTGACCGTGATAAAGTGCAGACCAGAGAAACAAGCCGACCAAAATAATCGGCGGCGGCGGCGCAAGCAAAAAATCGGCGGCGGCGGCGGCGATTGAGGTTGAGCCGGATAAAAATCGGCGGCGGCGGCGCAACCAAATAATCGGCGGCGGCGGCGGCTTGATCGGCTGAAAACAACATTTTGTAATGTGATTTGAAAACGTTTAAGTTTTTTTACGAAAGATAGCTATTTTACTATCACTCTATATGCCTTTACGTTTTTTGCCATTACGCTTACCTGACCATCTCTCAAAGATTTGTACGAATAATCTTCAAGGTTTACTATTTTTAAAAAGTTATTCATCATCGCTCTTATATCTGAAACATTTGGAATAATTATTGGAGGTGGTTTTTCTTCAGAAAGCTCTTTGTTAGCATTATTGTTAATATAATTATCATCATTATTGTCTACATCAAGTGCAGCAAACATGTTGTTGCTAGTAGGTACTTGGTATATCATCATTAGGGCAAGGAATTTCATGCACTTAAAAATGAAAAATATGCGGTTAAAAAAGAAAAATATGCACTCACAATATAAGAAATATTTACTAAAAACTATAATTTTTGCAAAAATAATGCACTTTAAAACTTAAAAATATATTTAAGTTAGTTATTTTGCAAACAGACACAGAACTCGAAGATTTCCCATAGGTCAATAAAGTTTTAAAAATGTTTATTTTGATTGAATCAAAATATGAAAACGTATCAATTTTTTATATTTTTTTACAAAATAAAAAATGCTACTAAAAATATGCACAAATATGCATTAAAAAGCACAAAATATGCATTAAAAAGCCACCAAATATGCATTTAAAGTCGAAATATGCAAAAACATGCATTTATGTCAAAATATGCAACTACAAATCGATGCCAGTTTGTTCTAAATTTGATGAGTCGGATAAATGTTTAGTCCATATTAGTTTTGGACTATCGAGAAATAACATGCATTTGCATGGAATTCCTTGCCCTAATCATCATTGTTGGTAATTTTTGTTATTTTGATTGCATGCTTAACTAATTCTGGTGATCGATTTTGTCGTCGTTTCATTGTTTTGTTTTCAGCGACTGTCTACCAGACAATATCGCTTTCTTCAGTAGACTCGCTGCTACTATCCATTCTGCTGTAACAGCAGAGGATTAGTATAGCAGAATATTAATCCCTTTGTTTACTACTTAATAATAAGTAATAATTTGTTGTTGATTTCAATATAAAATGCAGTGTTGCCAACAAATTTTCAAAATAAATGGCTAGATCAGACCCAAAAAATTGCTAGAAAATCTCTAGATTATAAACAGTGTAAATATTTAGCGATTTTATCGCTAGATTGTTGAAAAATGGTACTTAAAGCAGTTTTTACTCAAAAATTTCTTTAATATGTTAATAAGAAGTGTTATAAACTTTTAAATAATGAAAAATTTTACGATTAATCTTCAAATAATGAGTCCTGATTTTCATTGAATTAATCTTAGTATTGAGAATACACAATAAAGGGCGTTGTACGATGAAAAAGTGCATACGCATATTTTATCGAAATGTGTATTTTTAGAGATTTTTTTACTAAAATCGTTTAAGATGTTGTGTTATATATTTAAGGAATATCAATGTGCGAGTTTTATAATATTTTTCAACATAAAACCGAGTTTTAAAAATTATTACGGCTGATAAAAAAATCGCTAGATTTTTGGGTAATAGCTACAGGACAATTTTTCCCGCTAGGGGCGAAATAAAATCGCTAGATCTGACGAGAAAATAGATACAATGTATTAAAAAAGTTTTTTCTTAAAACAATAACAAATTTTATTGCTTTTAATTTTAAATAGAATTATAGAAAAGAGATCACAATTATATAATGGGTCCATACCTTGTAGGGACCCATTTGAATTAGATGCCCAATCAATAATGTCCTTAAATGATGAAATTATGTGATCAATTCGAACATTGGTTTGAGCATTTTATCCGTAAAAGTGTCCTTTTCTAAATATTATAGAATTTTACAATATCTTTTATCTTTACTTTTTCATTTATTTGTTACAAAATGTTTAATTTATCCAAAATATTCAACTGGACCATTTTTAAAAATGTATTTTAAAATTGAAAAAATATATATGGGTGATATCAAAAAATGTGATAAAAAACATGTAACCAGCTAATTTCAAATGCATGGATTACATTTGAGTTATATATTTCGATATATATCAGCGCATTGTCACCTGTTTTACAAAATTTATAACAATCTGACCAATTTTTGTTTAATACATAAAATTTGTAACCAATTTTATAGGCCAAATGTAAACTCCGTAACCAGTAACTCATAAGGTTTTTTAACTTTAATAGCTTATATTTTAATAATCAATGAAGCTAAACACTAACTGCAAGAATTTATATGAAGAGGAGAAGTAACGCTTGTAACAAAAATTAATACATTTTACAAACTTTTTCGTATATCTATGCCAACACGACTTCAACTCTGTAACGATTTTTCGTCATAATTTTTGATAAAAATGCATACACCAAATACATATATTGAGTTTTAAATGCAAAGTTAAGCAGCTATGTTTTTTTATTAATTGATTTTTTACACATCTGCAAAGAGTTGCATTCTGAAGTATTATATTAACCCATTAAGAACTTTTTTTTTAATTTTTTTCACAGTATAAATTTATATAAGCTTTTGTAGCTTAAAAAAATTATATTTATAAAAATTTAATATTTAGAAGATTTTAACTTTTTTCTTTTCATATAAAAAAATTGTTTTTAGCTCTGGTTGTTCAAGTTTAATGAATTAGTAAATTCTTTTTAAAAAATATATTTATTTTTAAATTTTTTATATTTGAAAATTGATACTTCCAGCCGAAATGAGCCGAAAAAAATCGGCGGCGGCGGCTGAAGCAAAAATGACCGGCGGCGGCGGCTTAAACGGCTCACGGCGGCTGGCTTGTTTCTCTGATCCGGATAGTTACAAGCAGAGCTTTGAAGAATTAATTCCTTTTTGAATGAATTCACTACCAATCGAATTCAATTTTCTCTAGAATTGAATAAATTCCTTTTCTTAAGTAATTCACTGAATTCATTCAACTGAATGCCTTCATCAAACAACAAATTCAAAGAATTAATTCAATTGCAATAGTTCTTTTTATTAAATCGAATGAATTAATTCACTGGTGAACGCGTTCAATTTTATAAATCGAACGGAAAAAAAGTGAATTAATTCCTTACTGAATTAATTCACCACTGAATTCATTCAATTTCATTTTCATTCAGTGATTTAAAAAAAAAAATTACATTCAGTGAATTAAAAAAAAAATAATAAGTTCACTGAATTGAAAAAAAATAAAATAAGTTCACTGAATTAAAAAAAAATAAAATAAGTTAACTGTATTCAAAGCCTGTTTTCTGCCGTTCAGTAGAAGAAAACAATAATGTACAAATAAAAGTTTTAAATAAGCAATTTTACAGCGTGTGCTAGTAACAAATTAGAAACCGGATGCTGTTTATCAACCTACATGATTCAAAAATAAAGACTTTTACTATTAAAAATAAAAACTTTACAGATATAGATAAATTTGGAAAAAAAATATAACTATATAACCAGAGCTTTGAAGAATTAATTCCTTAATTCAATTTCTCAATTCTGAATTAAAAATTCGGTGAATTAATTCACAAAGCGCCATATATTGAATGGAATTAATTCATATCTGTTTTCGTTCGATTTAGTTTGTTACGAATTAATTCAATTGCTATAGTACTTTTTATTAAATCAAATAAATTAATTCAATTTTATAAATCGAACGGAAAAAAAAGTGAATTAATTCCTTACTGAATTAATTCACCATTGAATTCGTTCAATTCCATTTTCGTTCAGTGAATTAAAAAAAAAATAAAATTACGTTCAGTGAATAAAAAAAAAAATAAAAATACGTTCAGTGAATTAAAAAAAATTAAATTACGTTCAGTGAATTAAAAAAAATACGTTCACTGAATTGAAAAAACCAAAAATTAAGTTCACTGAACTCACAGCCTGTTTTCTGCCGTTCAGTAGAAGAAAACATTTATTTACAAATAAAATTTCTAACTAAGCAATTTTACAGCGTTTGCTAGTAAAAATCAACAAATTACATATATATTAAGTATTAAAGAAACACGATGCACTTTATCAACCTACATGATTAAAAAATAAAGCCTTTTACTATTAAAAATAAAAACTTTACAGATATAGATGAATTTGGAAAAAATATAATTAATTTTTCAAACTTATGCTTCCCCGTAAAATGTAGATAGATGCTTGACTATGACGTATTTCATTTATACGTTTTAACAATACTAAGAACTCTACAATAGACCACCCATGAACTGTATGAGATTTTTAAAAGTTTTTTTGTTCGCTCCACCAGCAGTTTCCGATAGATTGGGCATAAAAAATAATATGGGTACAAAAATTGGATCTATCGGGGGCATACAGGACTGGCCTGTATTGAACTTTTGATCCTAAAAATTACTTACAAACACTTCAAAGCTTTTCTGCGTCATAACTTCTAAATTTTACGTTTTTTGAAAATATACTATAAAGGCATTTTCATGTAGAATAAGAAGACAAACAATTCCTTCATACTATACTTCTACCTAAGTATGATGTATAGTGAAGTTTTAAGGGGACAAAATCAAAATTTGTGTGAAGATTTCATTTTAAACGACCTTCGTTAAAATTTCGACACAGACAATTTTAAATTAAAATTTTCAGAACAAGTTCTGAATTTGGATTTCTTGTGTTTTTATAAAAACCTCAATTTATCAAAAAACACCCTACTTTTTTATTTTTTAAATATTTTTAAAAAAAATCTGCAGATAATTTGCATATATTGTTCCATATATGGACATATGATCATATATGAGCATATATGATCATATAGATATCCAAATATGATCATATATGTTCTCTTGGACTCAAGTAGAGTCCGTTGCAATGTGACTCATTTTCCAAATGATCGGACGAGCTAAGAAAATTAGGACATTTTTAAAAATTTCCAATTTGGTACAATTTAAAAAATTACAATAAATTTCAAACCCTGGACTCGATTTTTAAAACGAAAAGTGTTTTTGCATTTACAGATGATAGGCGTCCTTTAAAGAGATAGCTTATCTTCTGACCATTCCTAATTTTACCTGGATTGGGCATTAAGTAAATTGTTTCTAGAAATCTGGGTTCTAATACATAAACCATTCTTTTCTCTAAAATCTACATTCAATATTTGATAAGAAAATAGTTTCGGAATCTAAGGTTTTCATTCTCTGATCCTAGGCACAGTTCAAGCCCTGACCATTCCCATATTTTCCTGGAAAGCGCTCGTAAAATTTTTATTTTAAAATTTTTAGCATATAAAAATAAAATTTATGGACAACGTTTATGGTCGGTTGAAAGCCCCATGGCGATTCTCCAATATTGGACATACCTGAAAATATTGTCGGGCTCTTGTAGATGCCATGGGTATGTGTCCCATAATCCAATTCATCGGAGGAGCGGAGAAAATGTACGGCCATATTTTTCAAATTTGCCAAAAATTAAAATTTATGAATGACTTTGAAAGACCTTTTGTAGTACACAACGGCGATTCGCCAAAATGTGACATACTTACCTTAAAATACTCTTGGACTCAAGTAGAGTCCGTTGGAATATGACTCATTTTCCAAATGTTCGGACAAGCTAAGAAAATAATGATAAATTTTTTAAAAATTTCATTTTGGTACAATTTAAAAAATTACAATAAATTTTAAACCCTGCACTCGATTTTTAAAACGAAGAGTGTTTTTGCATTTACAGATGATGATCGGCCTTTAAAGAAATAATTTATCTTCTGACCATTCCTAATTTTACCTGGATTGGGTATTAAATAAATTGTTTTAAGAAATCTGGGTTCTAACACATAAAACATTTTTTTTCTCTAAAACCTACATTCGATATTTGATAAGAAAATATTTTCGAGATCTACGGTTTTCATCCTTCGATTCTAGGAACAGTTCAAGCCCTGACCATTCCTATATATTTCCTGGAAAACGCTCGTAAATTTTTTATTTTAAAATTTTTTTCGGCCCCAATACGATTCGCCAAGATTGGACACTCACTAAAATTTTCTTGGACTCAAGTAGATTCTACAGGTATGTGTCCCATTTTCCAAATCATCGGAGGAGCAGAGAAAATAATACTGCCATATTTTACAAATTTGCCAAAAATTAAAATTTATGGATGACTTTGAAAGACCTTTTGTAGTACACAACGTCGATTCGCCAAAATGGGACATACCTTAAAATACACTTGGACTCAAGTAGAGTCCGTTGGTATGTGACTCATTTTCCAAATGATTGGACGAGCTAAGAAAATTAAAACAACATTTTTAAAAATTTTCAATTTTGTACAATTTAAAAAATTACAATAAATTTTAAACCCTGCACTCGATTTTTAAAACGAAGAGTGTTTTTGTATTTACAGATGATGCTTGGCCTATAAAGAAATAGTTTATCTTCTGACCATTCCTAATTTTACCTGCATTGGGTATTAAATAAATTATTTTTAGAAATCTGCGTTCTAACACATAAAACATTTTTTTCTCTAAAACCTACATTCGATATTTGATAAGAAAATTTTTTCGGAATCTACGGTTTTCATTTAGTCTTGAAATATTTTCTTACATGGCCGTAATTCAAATCTATGGATAACTTTGTTAGACTCAAAATCTATGGATGATTTTGTAAGACTGTTTGTATTGCACAGGTGCGATTCCCCAATATGTGACATACCTTAAAATATGCCCGGTCTCTTGTAGATTCCATAAGTATGTCTCCCATCATCCAATTTATCGGAGGAGCGAAGAAAGTTGCACTTAAAATTTCCATTTACAAAGTAAAGGAAAATAGTAAATATACATTTCCACAGCACTTGCATTGTATTCAAATTAAAAAAGCGCTTTAAACATTAAAATTCATTTATTTTTAAGTAATTTTATTGACTAAATTCGACTTATTTTAATTATTTTATAAAACAAAATTGTGTTCCACTTTTTGTGATAACTTTTTTATGGATAATTTTACACACATTATATTTTTTCCAAATTCATCTATATCTGTAAAGTTTTTATTTTTAATAGTAAAAGGCTTTATTTTTTAATCATGCAGGTTGATAAAGTGCATCGGGTTTCTCTAACACTTAATATACATTAGGCTGGGTCGATTTGTGGGGAGGCAAAAAAATCGCCCATGCCTCAGGGAAAATCGTATTCTAGGGATCAAAATAAGAAACTTTGCCGAAGGAACCATACCTCTAAAACGAATTCTACTACCCCCAACTGTTGACTTTTGTCCCGTAGGGTCAAGTTTTGAAAAATCCCACTTTGACCCATTTAGAGTGCCCCAATCGAGTCCAAATGTATGACCGACCCCCACTAACTTTGGAGGGCCGATCCACCCATGCCAGTGGTACACCCCCTGGAACTCCCCTGGGGGGTTCCCCATACAAACATTTTAAAAAATCACCATTTTTGGCACTTTATTTTATTATTTTTTATTTATTTTATTTATTTTTATTATTTTATTTATTTTTTCTCTTTAGAAATTTATTTAGTCAGAACATATGTAAATGAAAAAATTAATTTAACTTAGTAATAGAAAAGAAAATAAAAAAAATTACTGTTTGAAGTCTTTTTTGCTTTCAAGTCTGGGCATTTTTTCTTTTCTATTACTAAGTTAAATTAATTTTTTCATTTACATATGTTCTGACTAAATAAATTTCTAAAGAGAAAAAATAAATAAAATAATAAAAATAAATAAAATAAATAAAAAATAATAAAATAAAGTTACAAAAATGGTGATTTTTTAAAATGTTTGTATGGGGAACCCCCCAGGGGAGTTCCAGGGGGTGTACCACTGGCATGGGTGGATCGGCCCTCCAAAGTTAGTGGGGGTCGGTCATACATTTGGACTCGATTGGGGCACTCTAAATGGGTCAAAGTGGGATTTTTCAAAACTTGACCCTACGGGACAAAAGTCAACAGTTGGGGGTAGTAGAATTCGTTTTAGAGGTATGGTTCCTTCGGCAAAGTTTCTTATTTTGATCCCTAGAATACGATTTTCACTGAGGCATGGGCGATTATTAAATCGACCCGCCCTAATATACATATATGTAATTTGTTGATTTTTACTAGCAAACGCTGTAAAATTGCTTGGTTAAAAATTTTATTTGTAAATAAATGTTTTCTTCTACTGAACGGCAGAAAAAAGCTTTGAGTTCAGTGAACTTAATTTTTGTTTTTTTCAATTCAGTGAACTTAATTTTTTTGTTAATTCAGTGAACGTATTTTTTTTTTAATTCACTGAACGTATTTTTATTTTTTTTTAATTCACTGAACGTAATTTTATTTTTTTTAATTCACTAAGTGAAATTGAACGAATTCAGTAAGGAATTAATTCACTTATTTTTCCGTTCGATTTATAAAATTGAACGCGTTCACCAGTGAATTAATTCATTTGATTTAATAAAAAGAACTATTGCAATTGAATTAAGTCTTTGAATTTGTTGTTTAATGAACGCGTTCAGTTGAACGAATTCAGTGAATTACTTAAGAAGAGGAATTCATTCAATTCTATAGAAAATTGAATTCGATTGGTAGTGAATTCATTCAAAAAAGAATTAATTCTTCAAAGCTCTGTATATAACTAGTTTGAAAAATTAATAGTTATATTTTTTTCCAAATTTATCTATATCTGTAAAGTTTTTATTTTTAATAGTAAAAGGCTTTATTTTTGAATCATGTAGGTTGATAAACAGCATCCGGTTTCTAATTTGTTACTAGCACACGCTGTAAAATTGCTTATTTAAAACTTTTATTTGTACATTATTGTTTTCTTCTACTGAACGGCAGAAAACAGGCTTTGAATTCAGTGAACTTATTTTATTTTTTTTTAATTCAGTGAACTTATTTTATTTTTTTTCAATTCAGTGAACTTATTATTTTTTTTTTTTAATTCACTGAATGTAATTTTTTTTTTAATTCACTGAATGAAAATGAAATTGAATGAATTCAGTGGTGAATTAATTCAGTAAGGAATTAATTCACTTTTTTTTCCGTTCGATTTGTAAAATTGAACGCGTTCACCGGTGAATTAATTCATTTGATTTAATAAAAAGAACTATTGCAATTGAATTAATTCGTAACAAAATAAATCGAACGAAAGCAAATATGAATTAATTCCATTCAATATATGGTACTTAGTGAATTAATTCATCGAATTTTTAATTCAGAATTGAAAAATTGAATTAAGGAATTAATTCTTCAAAGCTCTGGTTACAAGCCTACAGCAAATTATTTATCACAACTTTTTAAAAAAGTTTTGAGATTTTAGCACATTTACTTTTATAAAAAATTTATATTTTTTAATGATTTTTGTAATTTTCTACCAATTTCGATTAATCGTATCAAATTATTCTAATTATTCGTTATTCGAAATTTGGACATTTTAAATTATTCGAACAATTTTTGAGAAAAATTGTTCGATTAATCGAATAACGATTAATCGATCGAATGCCCTAATTACTACCCATTGTATTACTTTTCTTGCAATGTATGGTATTTTAAGGCTCAGATTGTGTTGAATAAATAAATTTGAAATTTGAATTGTCCTATGGGAAATAAAATCCCGGTGAAAAATGTTCATATACGCTCAAACATGTTCATATATAGTTTATGTATGGACACTAGAGTGGTCCAAAAAAACATGAAAGTTGGAATTCGCGATCTCCACAATGTTGCCCCTATTCCTTAATGTCCAAAAACTCTCTGTGCCAAGTTTCAGCTAAATCCGCTGTTATTTAGAGGTAGCACAAAAAGTTGTCTTTTAAAAATTAGTAATTTATCTCTAGAGTAATTTATACAAAAAGTAGGGTTGACTTTAAATTTAATTATTTCTTAACCTGTACGCTATTATTTAACAATTTTTTTTAAATCTGGTCTTAATTAATGTGAATATAAGGCATTTGAAATCAAAACTTAAGAAAATTAAGTAACTTTTAAGTAATTCGCGGTTTTTTTAAAATTTATACAAAAAAATACATATTTTAGTCAAATTTTCGAAATTTTCCGAAAAGATGTAATTAAAAATTCCACTTGTTTTTGTCTTGTATGCGCAAATTTCTCAAATCTGATCTATATTTTAACGAAGATTATGAATCAGCAATCGAAACTTAAAAAAATTTGTGGTTTATGAATTATTCGCGGTTTTTGAAAATTCAAAAAAACTCAAGTTTTTTGAGATATTTTCCTAATTACCTGTAAACGGTGTTATCGAAAAATGCAATTTGTTATACTTTTGCAATTTACTTACCAAGGATCTTCATTATATATAACACTGATTTTAATTTTAAAAACGATAACAGATATCCTTGCAAATTAACTTAAAATTTGACTTTTTTTAATATTTCGCTATTATTTAGCTTGCTATAATTTTATTGCTACCAAAAACCCTATCTCACATAATAGGACATTCCACAGATATATATTAATGCAAAAACGAAATTTTCATATTGGTAAATATAAGAAAACATCCTGATCGAAGTTGATAATTTTTTGTATGAAATTTTCAAATTTCGCGAAATCCACGACTCCGATTTCAATTTTGATTTCATATTCGTAATGTACACCTAAAAATATATTAGATTTGATATGTCGCGATCATAATAATTTAATTTAATTTTTCTCATTTTTTCCCATTATTTTTAATTAATTAAAAATAATAGAACAAGTACAACCTCGAAACTTCAATTGCGATCTGCTACCTCTAAACAAAACTTTTATTGATTTTTTTGATCAGACCACATTTTTTTTCAAAGTGGCATATTTGTAGGATTGTGGAGCGCGAAAATTCCAAAATTCATATATGTCCATATATGAACATATATTTAGGTGTTACCTCATTTTTCGGATCCATACATATATGGTTGAACCATAAATGTTCATATATGGACATTTTTCACCGGGATTGGAAACATTTTTGAAATTATTTTTATTTAAGTGTATTTGGCTGAGTAAGGAGTAAAGAAGGTAGGTATCGGTTCGTGAATCAATGTTAGGGATAACCAATGATTTTAGGCTATTTGTGTTACCATGGTTTAAGTCCATTTTGAGACTGAGGGAGGGTAGCCAGTAGATAAATTACACCACTATCTACTTGTTTACATACACAAAGTGATTCGTGTCGTTCGTGGCCCTTAGTTTTTATTATTGTGGATTGGGTACACTGGTACAGTATAACTTCGCCCCTCTGCTTAGCACTTGCAACGAACACCCGCCCAAGCCCGACGAGCCTTAGCCGCGCAATTGAGTCAGTTACAAGTGTGGCAAGTACAAGTAGTGGCAACCCTCATATGAGAGTTGAATCGCGACAACATGTAAAATTGAATTCTAAAGGAGAATTTTTTTGTTTTTAAGAAGTTATCATTTTTTTGGATGTGGGACACCCTGGCAAGATGCGTGTTCTTTTTACAGACACCGCCATTTTATTTTGGATCAGTAAAATAAAAAAAGAATTTCGGCTTATTGACTTTGGCCGAAAATAAATAAGTTCGGTCGGAAACTATTTATTAATGTTTTTTTTTATAATATCCTTTTAGGTTTACATCAATCTCCAAATTTGAAAAGACGAACAAATATATCAACCTCTCCAGTTTACAATAGAGGTAATGCGTATAGTCCTGTTCACAAGAGAAAACGATTATCACCGGTTGGAAAAAATATGCATAATGATAAAGGAAAAATCAAACGCAAACATTCTTCTAGTTCTTCAGATTCAGGTAATAAGATTATTTAACGTTGTTTCAACTTTTTTGTTTACGTATTTGAAATATCATCAGGATCATCAGCCTCTGATTCAGAATCTGATTCTGGATCTTCTTCGTCTGGAAGTTCGTCACGATCCAGAGATCACACTCCCCCAAAACATTCACGGGCTTCGGAAAAACTATCAGTTAATGAACGTAAAGGACTCAAAAAAGGTAATTTTAAATATCCATATCTTATAGTGGCCCAAAAATTAAAAATGTTAAATCCTAAAATTAGCAGTGCGTGATAGTTGTACGTGAAAATAATTATTCGGGTTTTTTTTCTTAACCGATTAATCGAATAAAATTTAAAAATTAATCGATTAATCCAACAAAATTTTATGTAAAATAATATACAAATTTTAATGTATTTAAAAAAAGGAACAAAAATAATTTCAGTTACTCCTCTAAAATTTATGAAAATAAAAAATGTATTAATGACATCACATTTTGTCAAAATTTCTATCTTTTCTGCTCCCTCTATCACATCCCTACGGGAAATTTTAACAAACTGTCACCGAACTGGCCCCTTTATATGGAATAGACTGATCACTTTTACATGGTGTTGTCATAGGAGGGGGAAATTGACCCCATGTGACATGTCACATGGGACTACGGAATTTTTCGGGATCCCGGGATTTTACGGGATTTCGGGATTTAAATTTTCCTTTATTTGTAAAAATTGTTATGTTATGTAACTAATTTTTTTATAGAATAAAGCGTTTTTTAATTATTTAATAGTTGTTAATTAATAATGTGGTACATTTTATGAATATTGAAACATCTCAGTCAGAAATTGACAGTGGTACGAAAAATCAAGTACTTGCATACCACTGGGTAACCGCGATGTTAAAAATAAATGACTGGCAGAACACTCATTTGGGACGCTTTGCCAGCGTTTGCAAACATCGTTTTGCCAGTATTTGTTTTACAAAACATCACGGCAAAAAAAAGATACATATGAACTTTTTTTAAATTTTATTTTGGAAAATATAATTCCAAACCACCCATTTATTGGTTTTGCCAGCGTTTTGCCAAAGTTAAAAATTTTGTTTCTCCAGTACTTTTCCGGCGCTTTTTGAACTGCCGGTCCTTTTGTCTATTGACGTTATCATATTGGAAATGGAAAAGCAATTTTTGTCAGTACTTGTACCACATGTTAAAATACCTTGCCATCGCTTTCCCGTTTGTATTTTTCTGGCTGGAATAATATATGAAGGCCTGTAGTGTACTTAATACACTTGCGCCCAGTATTTTGTAAGCAGATTTTAAAACAGATTCGTTGCGATAACCTTGCCCACTAAATCGTGTAATTACAGCAACAAAGTTATTTGGTTATCATTATCAAATGTTTTCATGGAAGAATTTAAACTTACAGTCCCCGCCAAAACTTACAGTCCCAGTATCAGAAATCGAATTTCGCTTGGAAGAATAAATCGGTAAAATAACAAACTTGATTGTTCGCATGTATTACTCAAAAACTTAATATTGTTTACCAAAATTTCAAATATTTCTGCAAAGTCTTTGCATAGTTTACTCGAATAATCTACTTAATTTATAATTTTACCAATATCTTGGCATCAATTTCTTGTCAATATGAGAAAATTCAAGAAAAAACGTAGGTAATCTAAAATTGCTCACTTTGTTTATTTGCGTTTATATTAATATTAAAAAATAAGAAAATCCCGGGATTTTTGAGAAATAATCCCGGGATTCGGGATTTTGCCAATCCCGAAAATCCCGGGATTCGGGATTTCCCGTTTGGCATCCCTAGTATGAATACAAACCGATTGTTACGAATGGTCTCAATGTTGGTTGTATAAAAATTAGTGTTTCCAATTCGGTTAATCGATTAACCGATTCCTCGATTAATCGCCTCTATTTCGGTTAATGTCGAAACAAATAATTTAAAACTCAAATAATTATTCGACCCGAATAATCGGTTAAAATTGGTCGATTAACCGGTTACATTTTTAATATGGAATTTTTCCTTAATTTTTTCCCAAAACTTCACAATTTTCTTAATCTGGGCTACAAAATTACCAGAAAAGCTAGAAAAAACAAGTACTAACTAAAATAGCATCAGATTCTTTAAAAATCCTGTGAAATAGGTCCTTAAGCCTTTAAATACCTTTTTCGAGTAACCGCAAACAAGTCGACATTGTACCATCAGACTCCCAATTTTTAATAAAATTTTGCGCAAATGTTTTAAAAAAATATGTATCAAAGTTTCTATTTGTAAAAAAGTCTTAAGAACATAGCAAAAGGCCAAAATGAAGGTGTTTTTTAAAACTTCACAAAACACACGAAATATACGACTGGCTAGAGGATGCTTTATGAAATAAAATACACAATTTTGCATTACTGTTTCAATTCTTTTAATAATTTAAGCTAATATAAATTATATCTCCATGTCCTTTAAGACAAGACTGCATTTGTTTTAAAACTGTTACACAATTAACATGTTAATTCTGTAAGAACTTTAACTTTTCTTATTTTTCCTAAGAAAGTGTACATACACATCGGCTCAAAACCACATCAATTCTAAAACATGTTCCACTAGAGCAACATTGAACCCGAACCCGTTTCAATGAATTTAAATTCGAATTAAAACAAATAACCTAAAGTTAAAAAATATTAATATATATAGAATTTGACTTCTGTAACTGCACACTCAGTGAATTGTCTATATGCTATTTATGAATTTATACACTGATTCAATTAAGTTTCGCTGGAATTCGTCTATTGAAACTTTTAATTGAATTGATGCAATTTTTCATTAAATTTTATGAAAAATTTGATATTATTTATTAAAAATGTCATACACGCAAAAAAGTTTTTTTAGAAAGAGATTCATAAAAATTGTGAAGCTTTTTCATAAAATTTAATAAATTTGGCTTTTACTTTTTGAAGAAAACTTCATTAGCTTATTGGAAATTTTGTTTACAGCTCGTCCGATAAAATTCTCTCAGAGTAAGTACGCTCAAACTTTAAGTTATTTTTTTTCTGTAATGGCCTTTAGTAACGAAAAAGATACTGAGAAACAAAGTAAATTGGTATTCTAAATTAACTGAAATTAATCTCAAAGAGAACTCAAATTTTTTTATCGATGCCTTTAATGAAAATTTTGTAGCTGTAGGAAGAATCTTATTAAAATTTAAAAAACTTTAGGTATAGCATTTCTTTAACCCTTTCAGACCCAGCATACACGATTGTGAGATGTGATGTTTTCTCTTAAAATTACAAATATTTTCAATACTAATAGGTTTATTTAGATAAAAAATTTCAGTTATACGTTTAGCTAAATTATATTTCATAAAATATGAATTGACACCAGGAAATTTTAAGTTTTAGTAACAATTTACCTTAAAGTTATAAAATGAATACATTTTTGCAAGCTAGATGGGTCTGAAAAAGTTAAATGCAATATTAAATTTTATAGTGTCAGTATTGATTAAAAATCATATTCAAAGAAATTTTGTATCTAAACTTTTCAGATTTTTAAATTTTTTTCTAAATAAAAAATCTACGTTAAGTAATCGATATGTAACAGTTTTAGGTTTGCTGTTCTTAACTTACTAATATTTTGTTAGTTTCAGCAGTTCTTTCTGCCATCTTCAACGAAATTTTAGTAGATTTAGCAACATTTTTACAGACGTTTTTTTAAAAAAAATCTCAGATCCTGAAACTTTTCAACCTTCGAATATGAAGTTTTTTATTAAATACATCGTATTCGTATATGACGTTAATATTTAATGAAAAGAGTCAGCTTTTTGTAATTTAATTAATAAAAAGTTAATGAAATACATTAATTTAGCATTAAACGATTAATCGATTAACCGCCAATTTTCTCGAATAACCGACCCGAATAACCGGTTAATCCATTTTAGTGATTTTTCGAATAATGCATTAACCGGTTAACCGCCTATGTCGAATAATTGGAAACACTAATAAAAATTGAAAATTTTTTTCTGTCAAATATTTTAATATATGTATTGTGTTTATTTTTTTCACTTAAACATTAACAAAATGAGAAAATATATACATATTTCATATTTAAATAAAAAAATGGAAATTTCTTCACACTGCATTTTTCAAAATACTGCAACAGGTCAACGAATACTAAATGAATGTTGTGATTGATTTTATTTTTTTAATGCGTCATCTCTTCATTTCGTTGCTTGACATGTAGTGGCATTATAAAAATAATGCGTAAAAACCACTCATCAAAAACAATGAATGTATATAATGGCAATAGCTTTAGTTATTGTTGTTGCATGAATACATGGCAAAAGCAATGAGTGGTATGACTGCACAATAAAAACGAATGTACTCAAACCGTTCTCTGATGGATACATGAATCATATATGACCATAAGTGTGCATTAACGTAATTTGAGGTAATATCTAAATGTATGTACACGCATGAGCATGCATGATCATACATGTAGATATTACCTCAAATTTCGTTAATGCACACGTATATGACTCATGTATGGAGATTTATGTATCCATGTATGGTCATGAATGCATGTTAATGAGCATGCACGAACATACATTTAACCTCCCAGGTGGAAATTTTTTGTGGTAACAAAAAAGAAGCACTGGCAAAGCTCAAGTGGACCGTGGTCTTACAAAAAGAAGTACTGGCAAAGCACTAAATTTGGACGCCTTCCCAACGCTTTAAAAGGGTGAATTCCCAGCACTTGTTTTCCTATAACATTATCTTGTTTTTGAAAAAGAAACTCCAAAAGAGTGAATATTTAAATAATTTTTGACTCCAATACACAATAACTCCAAGAATCGTCGATTTTTAGAGAAATTTAAAATTCTTCAGTGATGACTCATAATTTGGTGGCAGGGAAAATACTTGATTTTTATGTTTCTTGGTGCTATCTCAATACTTTGCAAAGCATTAAATAGACCGGTGTTATCATTTGAGTGTCAGGAAAGCACTTTAATTTTTTTATTTGAGCGTTGGCAAAGCATTTGATTTTTATGTTTATGGGTGCTTTCTCAGGGCTTGGTAAAGCATTGGCACCACCGTGGAACGGTGTTATCATTTGCGCGTTGGGTAAGCGCTGTTAACAAGCACTCATACCATCCATTTCGGTGCTTTGCCAGTGCTGGCCCCTTTGTAATTTTCTACCTGGGCTGTATTGATTCATATATGTCGATTTTTAGCTGGGTTATTATAAATTTTTATTTTACAAAATTTTTTAATTTTTCTGATGCCTTTCCATCAACGTTTTTATGGTATTATTAAATACCTTTCGAGCTGCTAAATACCAATTTCCGCGGAAATCTGACATCATTGGCGACTTTTTTTGTTACCTTAGTTTCTCTTTTAACGAAGCCCAGCATTAACGAATTAACTCTTCAAAGCTCTGTTAATTATTTCGTAACAAAAGAAATCGAACGAAAACAAATATGAATTAATTCCATTCAATAAATATAATTTGGGAATTAATTTAGAATTCAAAAACTGAATTAAAGAATTAATTCTTCAAAGCGTGAGGTAAAGATAAAACTGATGGGGCCATCTAATAGGTGATTGCAGAGAGATTAAAATCTTATATTTTAACAATAAATTGTGTAAAATTTAACAAATGTATATATAATTTTATCGACATTCTGAAATATAAACTCAATTTTTATAAATTCGGAAAACTACACTCAAAATAAGTCTGTTGACCGAATAGAAATATTTGTTACTTTAACAAAATTTATTCCTGTTTTCGGCTTAAAATAAAATTTGTTGATTTTAACACTTTTTTTGTTAAATTTAACAAATCAATTTAAGTAAAAAATTTGTAAAACTTCAGTTTTATCTGTAATTATACTGAGTTGTAGAATTTATTCAAATTTAGGGTTTCGCGACCCTCCCCAGGCCTAATCCATATCATGTGAGGGCATATAAGGGCCCTCCAATGGAGCAAACATTTTTTCTGCTTTGGCTTATCTCGCGTAGTTTTCGAGATATGGTCCATTTTATGAAGTGGACAATTTTTATTAAAAATTTCCGAGGGTCCAAGGCCCCCACAAGGTCCATTTTTGGATAGATATAGGCCCTTTCTCTGGGGTATTACACGGCTAGATGTAGTCGAAATTTTCATCAATTTTGCTCTATCTCTCTTAGTTTTGGAGATACATATGTGCCTTTTCAAAAAATCGGGAGGGAAAGAAATGGCGCCATCTTTAAAACTTCGGATACATTGGTGGCGCCATCTACCGGGTAATAATAGTAACATAAATATATTATATTTTAACAATAAATTTTGTAAAATTTACCGAATTAGTTATTTAAATAATTTTGAAAATTAACACTCAAAATTAGTTAAAGTACCGAGGATTTTTAGTATAGCGTTAAATGAAGATAACTAAAATGTTTGCTTAAATCAATGTTTCAACTAAAAATTTGTTAAAAATTAGTCGAATCGATTTGAAACCGGTTTGACACATATTTCTACTAACGTATTATTTTAAGTGTACCTATAAAAAAAAATTACAAAGTTGACTTCGATATTTTTGCAGTTGCTTGCGTGTATGCATCTGTTGAAATTCTTGGAAAATGTACCTTTTAGCTGACGCTAACCGGTTAGCCGCCGCAAGTCGACACTTATTTTTTAAGCCAGCCGCCGCCGATGCGTTTGCGACTCAACTCTAAAAATGAATCGCCGCTGACCATTTTAGCCATTAGCCGGCGTCAGCCGACAGAATGGACCGGCTTGTATCTCTGGTGCACACATTTTAAAATACGGTCACACTTTTTTGACAAGATTTATTTTTTGAAATATTTCATAAAGTTACCACTTGTGTCAACACAAATAAATGTTAAACAAAGATTAAAAACAACTAGTGGTGAAAAAAGAAATAATAGAAGAAAAAATAACTGTTTTAATTTATTTGTTGTGTGTATCGATAACAGTCTGAACACTGAAAAGATTTTCTTTTATACTTTTTTGACAACCAGACAATTTCAGCATACTTTTTGTCATACTTGTGTGAAGAAAAGTATAAGCACTTGTGTGATAATGTGAACGGGGCTTAAGGGTAATGCTATTTTAGATTATTTCGGTAACAGTATTTTAAAGGTAACGCTATTTAATTTATTTCGGTATCGGTATTTTAAGGATAACGGTTTTTTAGTTATTTCGGTAACGGTATTTTAAGGTTAACGGTATTTCACTTTTTTCGGTAACGGTATTTTAAGGATAACGGTAGTCAGTTATTTCGATCCATACCTCAATTTTTTTTTACAAAAACACGAGATTAAAAACGGAAACAATTTACCATCTTAGTGTACGAAAAATACTAAACAACCACGTGCAATTACCAAAAACAGAAAATTAAAAATAACGGTACATATTGGTATTTTAGGTGTAACGGTATTTCGTTTATATCGGTAACGGTATTTTAAGGGTATCGATATTTCATTTATTTCGGTATTGGTATTTTAAGGATAACGGTAATTCAGTTATTTCGGTAACGGTATTTTAGGGATAACGGTATTTCGGTTATTTCGGTAACGGTATTTTAGGGGTAACGGTAGTCAGTTGAAAGGGTTTTGAATAGATAACGGTATTTTAGCGGTGTTACCTGCCAACCCTGTATATAAGACATTTAATAACTCCAAGGAATTTTCATTGAGTTTGAAGTTTAACCTAACAAACATTTCTAAAAATTCTAAAAAGTCTTCCCTGATGATTTCCTTAGGCAAGAATGAAATCCGGATAGGTACAAGCCCACATCAAATTATTTTCCACAAACTTTTAAACATGTTTTGGGATTTTAGCACATTTAAAATGTTAAAATTTCGAATAATGAATAATAAAAAATTAATCTTTTCTTAAACATTTTTATAATTTTTTACCAATTTCGATTAATCGTATTAAATTATATGAATTATTCGTTATTCGAAATTTGGACATTTTAAATTATTCGAACAATTTTTGAGCAAATTTGTTCGATTAATCGAGCCAGAAGCGTGCTTACAAAAAAGTTGGTTAAAGGTTGATTTTTACAAAAAAAAAAAGTTTTGCTAATATTTAGTCGATTGCAAATGAAAAAATCCTTGCTAAAATCAATAAAACTTTTTGCTAAATATTAGTAGACTAATTAAAAAAAAAACAAAAACAAATTAAGGGAAGTTTTTGGCTAAGAAGTTTTTCTTTTAACTTTAACTACAACTTCAAATAATTTAAAAAGCACCAGCAGAAGTCATTGAATAATTTTCAGTTATTCTAAAAGATCCAGCAATATTTTTTTAGTGGTTTAAGTTTTTCTTTATATGCTAATATCGGGCAAGCCATGAAGTTCCTTGTGGTTAGCTTGAGAACACTATAAACTCAATATCATTGCGAATCCATAAAGTTGCAGCCAAATGCCATCGATTTGTTAATGTATATTTTTAAATGTTTTGCTACCCCAGTAGCAAAAAATACTAGTTCAGAACCAGTTATGTACTAGTTTATTTGAACCAGGCAACTAGTACGAGTTCTACCGCCTCTCCATACAAACAACTGTAGAATTTAACATGGAGATGTCATAGGGATGGGGACAATTGTCCCCAAACACCCACTTTGGTACTAGTTGTAGAACTAGTTTGAAAATTACAATTTAAGGACGAAAAATAAGGAGCAAAACTGGTACTAATGTGACACTCGCGGAACCAGTTCCGAAGTGACTCTTTGGAAATAGTACTGTACCAGTTGGTAAATATCTAAATTATATACGTAGATAAAAAGCAAACACTTTTTCTTTGATGAAACGTAGATTAGACCGATAGTTTCCTTACGGAGATAATTAGGTCCATTTACCAAACGAAATCTAAAATATTTTGTGTTTATGATTTCTAATCACAATAAAAAAATTTAGTGTTTATTCGCAACTTCAGACTATATTACTAACAAAAAATGTAAACAAAACTAGAATTTCAAAACTCCTATTTATATTTAATCTTTCGAAATATTCTCGCATTGTTTCATTCAAACTAATAGGTACACAAATGGTTAAAAATTGTTTTAAGAATAAAAACGGGGAGCTGTACTGGTACTTATAAGAAATTTACCAAACTAGTTCCGGAGTGACGCTTCGGTACCAGTGCTGTACCAGTTGATTTGCACCTCAAATGCAATTTACAGTAAAAAAATTTGGGTGTTTATTTGCAAACTCTGATGTTCTATTAAATACAAACATAAACGAAATGAGAATTTCAAATTTCGCATTTTAATTTCTTTTACAGTCCCTACATAGATCGCATTTAACTAGTGCACAACTGGTTCAAAATGGTTATTTTGAGAACTAGTTTTGTAGTTTCTAGTCAAAAAACTAGTAATTTTTAGAACTAGTTCGACCATTTGCTACTGGGTATATTACTAGGGCAAGGAATTTCATGCACTTAAAAATGGAAAATATGCGGCTAAAAAACAAAAATATGCATTTAAAATATAAGAAATATGCACTAAAGACTATTATTTTAGCAAAAATAATGCACTTAAAAATATACAGCTATGGACATGGAAATAGGACACTTATATGTTAAGAAACATAATTATTTATTTTGAAAAATAAAACAAAAATAAAATTTTTTATTTCATATACGGGAAGTGTAATTTTTGATGATTCTAATTCATTCTTTATTTAAATAAAAATCCTTCAACTATTTTATATATATTGGTAAATATGTATAAACTAATAAAAATACCTGGACTTCTAAATAGGACACATTTTATATTTTTTCAAAAAACCGTAAATTTTTTGGGTTTTTAAAACAATCAATATTTTTTAGCGTTAATATTATTATCAATAACCGCTTCGCATCTTCTTTGCATACTCTCAACTAATCTCTGGCATCTTTCTTTTGGTATAGAATACCAGGCTTCTTGAATACCAGCCCAAAGTTCGGTGGAATTTTTGTAATTGTTTTGCGAAACTTTTGTTTTTACATCATTCCATAGATTTCTATTGGATTAAGGTCCGGACTTTGGGCTGGCCAGTCCAAAACCTTATTTGTTCTTGTAAAAACCAATTCTTCACTATGTTCGACGAATGCTTCGGATCATTGTCTTGCATAAATGTCCACTTAACTGGCATATTTTCATAGGCAAATGGCTCCATAACATTCTTAAGAATGCTCAAATATTGAAACCTGCCCATTTTGTCCTCTACTTTTATGATAGGCCCAACATCACGCCAGGAAAAAGCCCCCCATACCATAATATTACCCCATTGTGTTTCAAGGTCTTCTGAGTGTACTTAATGTCTAGAGCCTGGTATTTTTGGCCATGTACAAATGTTCTACCATCTGGTCCGACACGATTTACCTTCGTTTCATCGCTCCAAAGCAGATTTTTCCAAAAGGACAACTCATTTCCTTTGTGGGTTTTGGCAAAATCAATACGTTTCTTAATATTTTTTCTTGAAAGAAGAGTCTTCTTTCTACTTATTCGTCCAAATAAGTTTGCTTCATTCAGTCTTCTTCTTACTAATCTGTCTGACACTTGAACGTTGAATTTTTCCCTGATTTCATTATTTATTTGACGGGAGGACATACAAATGTTGAGTTTGCTTTTGCGTACTACAGTCCTGTCCATATAAGTTGTAGTTTTACGACGGATTGGCTTACGTTCTTTATTTTGGGTATGATATTTCTTGTCGGCAGCACATGGACGAATAGCATTGTATACCATATTTCGCGAACACTTTAGTATTTTAGCAATTTCAGTTCGAGATTTCATCTCGTTGTGGAATTGAGATATAAGTCTTCGTTTTTCTGGATTACAATGTTTTCCACGTCCCATATTGGAACAATTAGAAGTGAATTTACTTATTTCAAACGTAAATTATGAAAAGAAAATTATTACTAAGTGCATCGAGTAAAATTTTGACAATTATTGCACGTGCCCTATTTTTATGTCCAAGTCAAATATGAACAAGTAAAGTAATTTTGTTGTAAATATTTGCATGTTTTAAATATTCCAAAGTTTTATATATAATCTGAGACTACTGGATTAAAGTTTACTACAATAGAAAAGAAATATTATTGCTTTATAATTATTAAGAGAAATGCATGAAGATAATTTTGTATGAAGTGTCCTATTTCTATGTCCATAGTTGTAATTGTAACCAAGCATTTTAAGCCTTCTCATATAAACTTGTATTCTACCCGTAAACTGTGTAAACCTGGTAAGTTTATGAGTTTAATGTCATATTCCATACATAAAAAATATGGCTTGTATTTATACGAGGTTTACAAGGAATTTAGGAGTTATAATGAGTACGCCTTTTATATTTTGAAATCATACATAAATATATCTCAAAAAAACAAAGATTTTATTTTTACATTGCGCTATAGTAAAACATATCTAAAACTTAGAAAAAAAATTTAACATTGATCTATATAAAACTTTATATGTTTTCCGATAAAGCCATTTTTAATTATATATGACGCTGTATTAAAATTGTCATAGCATATGTAACTAGATATGGTACATATTAATATATATGGGGACATATATATTTATACTGATCTATATATGGCATCATATAAGAAATTTTTGAAAAACTCAAAGCTATACATAATTATATCCGCAAAGATATAGTGTCGCGCTTGGCTATATATAAACATATTAGTCCATATTAAATTATATAATTTCCTATATAACTATTTTTACTCGGGTAAGAAAGTTGTTTGAAAAATTCTTACCTAAGAAATATTTAAGAAACAAATCGATCTTAGTTCTGATTATAAAATTGACCATAATGGCGTTTTCTTTTCTGGAAAAAGATGGTGCCTTGTTAAAAGGCAACATTTTAAAAATGTTGCCCTCACCCTATTAAAATGTTACATTTTTCCAATCAGAATAGAACACAATAAAATCACTGTTGCATTTTTCTAAACATATGTATGTGTATTGTATACTCGTATGCAATATTGTTTAAGCAAACTATTACTAATTGTAGCCTGTGGTTGTGATGCCTGCCTTTGACATGGGCTGGACGGGTTCAAATTCCAGCCAAAGTAAAAAATAATTTTTTTTATGCATTTTCTTTTTTCAATTAAAATATTTTTTTTTCATATTTAAAACAAATTGTATAATTTTTTATTTATTTTAAGCCTAAAAAATTTTTAAATACTAAATAACAGCAAAACTATAAAAATCTAATTAAAATTTTATAAAAACAAAAACAAAAAGCAAAAAAAAATATTGTGCTCCAACCGGGGTGAACCTGCGACCTACTTCATCAGAAGCCATGATAGTACCCCCTAGGCCACCAAGTTGCGAGTTGGCTGGCAAAAAACATTACAGTATATACACATGGCGTTGACATAAAGAAAAAAACAGGGCAACAATCTACCCCGTAAATTTTTTGAGGGCGTAAAATGTTGCACTTTTGCCCTTTATTTAGGCAACATTTTTAGAAAAGAACACCTAGCCCTCTTAGAATGTTACCCTTAATTTAGAAAAGAACACAAAAAAGGCAATTCAAAAGCAAAGTGCAAAAAAAGGCAAAATTTTTTTCCGAAAAGAAAACGCCATAAGAGTTTTTCTTTAAGAAAAATTATTAGAATCGCAAAGTTGTTCAATAATAGAAATATAACGCATAATCTTTTTTGGTGAGTTAAATATCTTAGATTTCATAGTTTTCTAAATGAATAATTAGTTAATATCTAACTAGGAAGTTTCTTCAAACTAAACATTACTATGTTTTTTTAATGAAATTTCAATATTTTGGAGAAAAAAAAATTGTAAGATGAACATCTCACAGTTTTTGACCTCGGTAATTTAAGTGATCAGAGTATGGGGTTAGAAAGGATTCGTCCGAAGTAGACGAATTAGACAGGTTGAGCTTAGATTTCTTTTCTCTATCATATAAATCTGAAAATATAGCTTGGAACACATTCATTGTACGAGGTTTTCTTTAGAAAAATATATGCACTTTTGAGAGTTTTGTATAAAAATATGGCGATTTTGATAGGATAAGCTACCAGGATTATTTAATTTTGAAAATTATGAAAATTTTATTAGAAGGCAGGAATCATTTTTAAGATTTTTTGGTTTGGAAACTACTGGTTTCCTAGGCAGATAATTTGTTGAAATCTAAGGTCAGTTCTATAGTCAGAACTAAGATCGATTTTTGTTTTAAACATTTATTAAATAAGAAATATTTAAGAAACAAATATATCTTAGTTCTGATTATAAAATTGACTTTAAGAGTTTTTCTTTAAAAAAAATTATTAGAACCGCAAAGTTGTTCAACAATAGAAAAATAACGCAGAATCTTTTTCGTGAGTTAAATATCTTAGATTTCATAGTTTTCTAAACGAATAATTAGTTTATTTCTAACAAGGAAGTTACTTCAAACTAAACACTACTATGTTATTTCAATGAAATTTCAATATTTTATAGAAACAGAAATTGTAAGATGAACATCTCACTATTTCTGTTCACCTCGGTAATTTAAATGGTCAGAATATGGGGTTAGATAGGGTTCGTCCGAGGTGGGCGAATTAGACAGGTTGATCTTAGATTTATTTTCTCTATTAAATATCTAAATTTCATAATAATCTGAGAATATAGCTTGGAATACAATCCTTGTACCAGGTTTTCTTCAAAAAAATAAATGCACTATTCAGAGTTTTGTACAAAAACATGGCAATTTTGATAGGATAAGCTACCAGGATTATTTAATTTTGAAAATTATGAAAATTTTATTAGAAGGCAGGAATCATTTTTAAGATTTTTTGTTGTGTGAAAAAATTGTAAGCATAATGCCGAAAGTGTTTTTTAGGATTAAGAGTGTGAGAATGGGCAAATAAACAGCAGAAAATTAATGGGTCGCTTGCCCACCCCAGAAAAATGGTCTAGGTACGCCAATGTTATTAATTCTAATTTAGTAGGTTTGAGGTTAAGAAAAACGCTGTCTAACAAGAAAAAAATCATCAAAAATTTTATAAAATAATGCTTATTTATTTTTATCATCCTGGAAAGTTGTGGTATCTTACTGTTTATGGGGTCGAGGAATCCATTTTTGATATTTATTTTTATCCAAAACTCACGCTAGATGGCACTGTCATACAAATTTTGTCCTTTCTTGTAGATTGTCGTAGAAAAACGGTGTTTTTACTTTTTTTGAGGCTAAAAAAATCAACTTTTGACGTTGTCTTCTTTATAAAACATATTTCTAATGATATTACGAAGTGCATTTTATTTATTATTATTATAAATTTGAAAAAACCGCTCTTAAGAAATTGCAAAATAATGGTGGAACGCGAAAAAAGACTTTATGGTACAAAAACTGAATTAAAAAAACCTAATCAGCGATTAACATTCTGCAAACAAATATATAGATGTAAGAAATTTACTTTTTGCAAATTTTTTTCGCGATATTTTTTTGCAATTTTTTCTAAACTGGCCACCAAACTTTGTTGTATGAAATGGGCATTATAGTCCCTAGATTACAAATTTTAAGAAACCGCACTTAAAAAATAATGGTGGGAAGAATTTTCCTTTTTGTAAATTTTTTTTTTCGCGATTTTTTTCGCGGTTTTTTTTTTAACTAGCTCCCAAACTTTCTTGTATGAAACGGGTATTATAGTCACTAGAATATAAATTTTAAGAAACCGCACTTAAAAAACTCCAAAATAATGGTGGGACGCGAAAAAAGACTTTATGGTAAAAAAATTTAATTAAAACACTTAATCAGCGACTTACCTTCTGCAAACAAATCTATTGATGTAAGAATTTTCGTTTTTGGAAATTTTTTTTTCGCGATTTTTTTCGCGGTTTTTTTTTAACTAGCTCCAAAACTTAGTTGTATGAAACGGGCATTATAGTCCCTAGATTACAAATTTTAATAAACCGCACTTAAAAAACTCTAAAATAATGGTGGGACGCGAAAAAAGACTTTATGGTAAAAAAATTTAATTAAAACACTTATTCAGCGATTTACGTTCTGCAAACAAATCTATTGATGTAAGAATTTTCCTTTCTGGAAATTTTTTTTCGCGGTTTTTTTTTAACTAGCTCCCAAACTTTCTTGTATGAAACGGGTATTATAGTGACTAGAATATAAATTTTAAGAAACCGCACTTAAAAAACTCCAAAATAATGGTGGGATGCAGAAAAAGACTTTATGGTAAAAGAATTGAATTAAAACACTTAATCCGCGATTTACATTCTGCAAGCAAATATATTAATGCAAAAATTTTCCTTTTTGGATTTTTTTTGTTTTCGATTTTTTTTCGCAATTTTTTTTTTTTTTTCAACTAGCCACCAACTTTTTTGTACGAAATGAGTCTTTAGATTATAAATTGAAAAAAACCGCACTTACAAAATTGCAAAATAATGGCGGATCGTGAAAAAAGACTATGGTACTAGAATTAAACTTAATCAGCTATTTATGTTCTGCAAACAAATATATTGATGCAAGAATTTTCCTTTATGCAATTTTTTTTCGCGATTTTTTTTCCAACTAGCCACCAAAACTTGGTATCAAATATGGATACCATAGGCCTCGGATTATGAACTAAAAAATGCTTTTAGTAATTTGTAAACCTCATTTTTAAAATAAAAAACTTCGACAAAACGGCATGTAATGAAAAACAAATGGGTATTTCATTCTATGTAAACATTAGGTAAAAGTAATGAAAATTAAAAAGAGGTTCATTTTAATTTTCAAAACAAATGAAAATTATTAAAAATATTCATTACCATTTTTTAACGCAATGGTAATGAAAAAAAAACCTTATCATTTCTTCAAAAAATGGTAATGATAAAAAAAGCTCCATTACCATTACTTGATGTAATGGTAATGATTTTAGAAATATGTTTTATAATGAAGCCAACATCAAAAATTGATTTTTTAGCCTCAAAAAAAGTAAAAACACCGTATTTTCTATGACAATTTACAAGAAAGAGCAAAACTTGTATGACAGCGCCATCTAGAGTGAGTTTTAGGTAAAAATAAGTATCAAAAATGGATTCCTCGACCTCAAAAACAGTAAGATACCTCAAATTTCCAGGATAATAAAAATAAATAAGCATTATTTTATCAAACTTTTGATGATTTTTTCTTGTTAGACAGCGTCGCCAACTTCAAAAGTGTGCAAAAACAAATCTCGAACTAAACTAAGAAACAACCCTTGAGGATTTTGTTATGGAAAATGTCAACTTTCATTTGCTTTTGGTTTCATCCCATTCCGATTTTGGTTGTTGCACTGTGTAATCAGTATTTTTAACACTTAAGGTGCGTTTACAATGATGGAGTACTCCAATCTGTAGCAAATTTAGTTCTTTTCTCTTTCTTACTAATACATTTTTGTATTTTGCTATCTTTTTTTATTCCACTCCAGAGTCAAAGTTGTTTGACTCTGGAGTACGGATTTGTTGCACTCTAGAGTTAACATTGCTCTGTTAAATATTTAACATGACAAATATAAATTAAAAAACACATCACTAATTTGTTCACATCTCTAATTGTCAACAAATTAAAAATAAATATATTGAAAAACATAAAACCAACACAAAATAATTGTGTTGGGCATTTTATAATTAAATAAAAAAATATTTTAAAATAAAGGAAATGGATATAAAGCTGAGACATTCGCGAAAGGAAATGTAAGTATTGAAGTGTCAAATATTTTTTGAAGTAACTCTACTCTGCATTTTGAACAGTTACCATTTCAATCTGTGCTGCAGAGTAGAGTCACTCTACCATTGTGAAAGCACCTTTAAAATTAAGCAATATGCTCAATTTTCACTTGTTTTATATGTTTTTAACACAATTTATTATACCGGTACGAACCGTTATTGCTGTTTCGATAACGGTATACCGTTACTGAAACAGTCTTAAATACCGTTATCTTTACCGTTACCGAAACAAACAAATTTCGATACCGTTACCGTTACTCTTACCGTTATTCGTTTTGGTAATCAACCTTGCAAAATAATCGTATGAGGAGTTTCTTCGGAAAAGTTTAAAAATTTGAGAATTTTCATATAAAAAAATCTGAGGGCCGATATTGTAGTAAAAACTTAAATAAAACCGAATACTTAAGTGAAAGTTTTTTTTCGAGATTTTAAGATTTTAACGTATTTCTGAGAATTATTTATGGTTGAGATGGTCATCCTAAGAACATTAAATTTAAAAAATTAGTTAGGACTTTCACTTAAGAGGTTTCAATAGTAGAGCATTTAAGTATAAAAAAAACTTTAGTGCTCACTTTTAACCCTCTAACCAGCAAGCCCGACTCCAGGCGGGGTATATTAAATTGACCAGAAATGCGCCAAAGGAGTATTTTATAATAAGAAATTATGCTTTTTCAACAGAAAACAAAATTTATTAAATTTTTTGTGAAGAATTTTTTTATATACAATTCAAAAATTAAATATTTTAAAGCAACCAAAATTTTCAAAAATCTAAAAAAACATATTTAAATTGACTAAAACAATTGATAGTGACCATGAAGTAAGATTGGAGCTTAAGCTATTCAAAAAGTTCCTTACTTTGGTCCAAGGACGCACAGGATTTCATAAGGATACCTTTAAAGGACATCGCCTTAACTTCAAAACTAATGGACGGATTTTTCTGAAATTTAGTAAAAAGAATATATTTGGTATAGGTAGCAAAGGTTATAAGTTTGAATAATATATATTAAAGTTTTGATGCGTTTTCGCTCAATTTCGCGTTTTTCGAAAAACGAAAATCGCTACATCCTCTTAAGTAACAGCACAAAAAATGTGATTTTTTATTGCAATTACATCTTGGTAATAGAAGTAATTTGTGCCTAAACTAGGGATGCCAATCGGGATTGATATTTGAAAATCCCGGGATTCGGGATTTTGTATGAAATCCCGGGATCCCGATTTCGGGATTAGGGAATTTTCGGGACTACGGGATTTTTCGGGATCCCAGGATTTTACGGGATTTCGGGATTTAAAATTTCCTTTATTTGTAAAAATTTTTATGTTATGTAAATAATTTTTTTATAGTATAAAGCGTTTTATAATTATTTAATAGTTGTTAATTAATAATGTGGTACATTTTATGAATATTGAACCATCTCAGTCAGAAATTGACAGTGGTACAAAAAATCAAGTACCTGCATACCACTTGGTAACCGCGACGTTAAAAATAAATGACTGGCAGAAGACTCATTTGGGACGCTTTGCCAGCGTTTGCAAAAATCGTTTTGCCAGTATTTGTTTTACAAAACATCACGGCAGGGCCAAAAAAGATACATATGAACTTTTTTTAAATTTTATTTTGGAAAATATAATTCCAAACCATCTATTTATATGTTTCGGCAGCGTTTTGCCAAATTTAAAAATTTTGTTTCTCCAGTACTTTTCCGGCGCTTTTTGAACTGCCGGTCCTTTTGTCTATTGAAGTTATCATATTGGAAATGGGAAAGCAATTTTTGTCAGTACTTGTTCCACCTGTTAAAATACCTTGCCATCGCTTTCCCGTTTGTATTTTTCTGGCTGGGATAATATATGAAGGCCTGTCATTAAGTACACTTGCGCCCAGTATTTTGTACCTGATTTTAAAACAGATTCGTTGCGATAACCTTGCCCACTCAATCGTGTAATTACAGCAACAAAGTTATTTAGTTATCGTTATCAAATGTTTTCATGGAAGAATTCAAACTTACAGTCCCAGCCAAAATTAGGTTTCAGAAATCGAATTTCGCTTGGAAGACTAAATCGGTAAAATAACAAACAAACTTGATTTTTCGCATGTATTCCTCAAAAACTTAATAATGTTTACCAAAATATCAAATTTTTCTGCAAAGTCTTTGCATAGTTTACTCGAATAATATACTTAATTTATAATTTTACCAATATCTTGGCATCAATTTCTTGTCAATATGAGAAAATTCAAGAAAAAACGTAGGTAATCTAAAATTGCTCACTTTGTTTATTTTCGTTTATATTAATATTAAAAAAATAAGAAAATCCCGGGATTTTTGAGAAATAATCCCGGGATTCGGGATTTTGCCAATCCCGAAAATTCCGAGATTTCGGGATTCGGGATTTCCCGTTTGGCATCCCTAGCCTAAACCTAGTAATTTTTATGCGCTAGTTTTTGAGATTCACCCTTAAACTATTTTGGCCCATATCGCCTAAAGTAGGCAACGAAAAAAAATTTTGTAGAAGAACTCATTGTTTATTTTTCGTGAGGAACACATGGTATAAATTTCATTGCAAAAAAGCTTAGGCCAGTTAGAGGGTTAAATATAAGGGCTAGTTTTATAGACAGAACTTAGTAGAATTGTTTTCTTAAATATTTCTTAAGTAATTTCGTTTGAAATCGATCTTAGTTCTAAATATTAATTTTCCAGTAAAATGCCTCAAAACATTTGTTCAATTGCAAAAAAAGTGGTTAATGTTTTTATGTGAATTCTATAAAAAAAGTTCATAATAAAATTTTTTTTAAATTTATTTTTACGGGATATACATTAATTGCATTAAAGAAATTAAATGCCCGAGTAAAAAAGTTTTGATATAATCATATATTATTTTATGTAATTGCATATAGTAACTTATAGTTACATATGGCCACGTATGCTTTTAAATTCAAGCAGATATACTTTTATATAGTCATATGTTAGATATTTTTTCCTCAAAGGTTTTAATATGGAGACATATGTGATTTTATATTATTGCATATTGGCCTACATATATATGTATGTGCTATATATAAGTACATAAAGTAACATATAAAAGACATAATTACATGTACGTTTATATATAATTTAGTATGACACTATACATAATAATATAAAACTATGTGGATCCATATAAGAAATCTTTTATAATTTGTGTTAGTTATGATTATATATTGACGAATATGAACCCATATATAACTTATAACGTTCTTTATAAAATCATCTATAATGATATATCATCCCACATAGGCAATTTTTTCAAAGTGATTTTATATAAAAATATATAAGGTCCATATAAAACCGTATTGTATTATATTTGGTTCCATGTTATCAATGATTTTGAACTAGTTTTATATTTAGTAATTACTAGGGATTGGCGCGTGACACGAAATGTTCGTGAGTCACGTTATTCACACGTGATCGTGAGTAATAATTACTATACTTAAGTGATTCGTGCGTGAGCGTGAGTAAGAATAACCCGTGATTGATTCGTGTGTGAGTTTATTTTTTGCATCATATGTTTTTAGTAATTTTTACTGTTTTGCGTGAGAATTTTCTGATTGTAAGTTTAATAAATAAGTTAATATAATCATGTGTGCTGAGTAAAAAACGAAATGCTCGTGCGTGAGTAATTTGTTTTTTTTTTTTTTTTTTTGGTTTTTTTTTTGAGCATGAGTCAAAAATGGCTTTAATACGAAATTCTCTATACTATAACGTACACTTGACTGATTTCTTATATCTTGGTTGTATATCATAATCCTATTAACTTTAAAATTTCAGTGTTGTTAACTTTATTTTAAAATTACTAAATAAAAAGAAATTTTTTTTTCATGTTTATTGCACTGTCATGATAAATCTGGATAAAAGTAATGGAAGATTTATCGAAATTATAAGATCTCCAGCAGGCCTGAGGTTAATCATTACATTTTGTAATTAATTACACATGCAATTACACAATTACATGGAATTGTAATTGAAAAAAAAACTCATCTATAATTACATATTCGGCCTTATTACGAGGTTCGTAGTCGTAGTCGAAACTAAGTCGAATTTGCTGAAAATTCACTAAAAACGCAACTTTTGAACAATTTTTCAATTGGATTTACCATAGCACTCAGATTTAAAAAAATCCAGCATCAGAGTTTCATTTCTTTATAATTTCCATTATATACAAAATCATTTTATATGCCCTATTAAAAAAAATTAATACGGAGCTTTATATGATAATATATAACATAACTTGATCCATATACCATTACATCCGAAAAATGGCCCGATATAATTGTGTCAGTTGGTTATCACATTTTATCTAATTGTATCAGTTTAGATCTTAACTGATTAGATTATATATTAAGCAGATGAAATTTTATTTGATTTTTGACCTGATACAATTTTATGGGTTTATGTCGCATGGTATTAGTTTAGATCCAAATAGATACATTACTATACAAACTTATATAGTTATATCTGAATTTTGACCTGATGCAATTATATCTGCTTTAAAACTTTGATACAATTATATAAGGCAAATGTCGGATACAAATATATTTTATTTATATAAAATTGTACCAACTACGATCGAAACAGATACCATTAAATATAAACCGGTAAAATTGTATCAGGTCAAAAATTGGATATAATTTCATCTGAATAATGTATAATTTCATTAGTTGAGATCTAAACTAATACAATTAGATAAAAACTGATAAACAACTGATACAATTACATCGGGCCATTTTTCGGATGAAAGAGTATATTTATACAGATATAACCTCATCGCATTTTATACGACTATATGTAACTGTTTTTACTCGGGTGGAGTCGAAAATTCGACACTTGTAATCAGGCCGATTATTTGTAATTGCAATTCAAAAAAGAACAATTACAATTACAAGCAATTGAAAATTTTTTTTTATTTAAAAAAATTATTTTTGTATGTATATTGTTAGATATGGTCCTATGTAAAGTATAAGGTTAATATTTAGATATAATTGTATCAAACTATGTCCACTTTTATAACATTTTATATAATTTTATACAAAAAGATATAATTTAATGTAATTGGATGAGGACAAAATTCGGATACAATTGTATCGAATTGCATTAAATTGTATCAAATTGTACCAAATTGTATACAATTGTATACAATTCGATACAATATGATACAATAAGACGTTCTCATTTTTCGGATATAATTATATCTAATTACATAAAAGATTATATATAATTAAATATAATTTCATATGGCTCCATATCAATTTTTTTTACTTGGGTATTAAAGAAATCATGAAATATTGTAGATATGGAACCATATTAAGTTATATATAGGTTCTTTTTCGTCAATATATAAACATATCTAACACAAATTATGAAATATTTCTTATATGGCTCCACATATAGTTTTATATTATTATGTATAGTGTCATACTAAATTATATATAAACGTATATGTAATTATATCTGTAATATGTTACTTTATGTACTTATATATAGCACATGCAATTATATGTAGGCCAGTATGTAATAATATAAAATCACATATGTCTCCATATTAAAACCTTTGAGGAAAAAACATCTAACATATGACTATATAAAAGTATATCTTCTTGAATTTAAAATCATATGTGGCCATATGTAACTATAAGTTACTATATGCAATTACATAAAATAATATATGGTTATATCAAAACTTTTTTACTCGGGTATTTATATAACATATCGTTGGCTTAGTCGGCAAACCTGTCAAGTCTGTTTTTTTTTTAATTTTTCAGGAGAGACAAAAAACTGTCTAACTTTTTTTGGGTTAACTTTTTTTTAAATCTGTAAACGCAGTTTTCTTCTTTAGTTCATCCCCTATAAACATTTTCACTGGAATTCAAGTTGAAATCAAGTTCAATTCCAGCCCTGTTTTCCAGTTTCAAGGAATTCAACTTTTATTACATTTTATTTCAATAGCATACTCCAGCAAAAGGGAAACAAAAATTCAAGTTTGAAATATTTTTGTTAAAAAAGCAAGTGCTACACTAATAGAAAAAAGTCCGTAAAAAATTTTGTAAAAACTACTAAAAATTAGTTAAAAATGATGCTGCAGAAAAAAACTGCTAAATTAGCAGATTATTTTTGCTATATATTAGTAATATAGGAACAGCAAAACTAAAACTGTTAAATATACAGAATTTTAGTTATATATGAGCTAAATTTTTGTAAATGGAGATTAGCAAATTAACCTGCTAAAATCAGCAAAAAATTTTGCTAAATAATTAGTAGCCTAAAAAATCAACAAAAAATTTAAAATTTTCGAAGTTTTTTTTTCGATTTTTTTTTTAAATGCAAATAAAAATCGAGCCTTTTGAAAACAGCAGTTTACAATTTTTTAGCAAATATTTCTGCTGATTTTAGCAGAATAGACTGCTATTTGCATTCAACTAAATTTAGCTTAAAAATAGCAAAAATTTTGTAGATTTAACAGTTTATTTTTGCTATTTTTAGTCTACAAATATTTAGCAAAATTTTCTGCAGATTTTACAGTACAATTTGCTATTTTCAATTAACTAAAAGTTAGCCTAAATATAACTAACATTCTGTAAATTTAGCAGTTTTAATTTTGCTGTTCTCATTTTACTAGTATTTAGTAAAAAAATCTGCTAATTTTAGCAGTTTTTTCTGCAGCATCATTTTTAACTAATTTTTAGTAACTTTTTCTGCTATTTTTACGGATTTATTTCTATGAGTGTAGAGTTTGAAATATACTTTACTTCAAGCAAAATTTAAAGCACTTGAATTTTTAAAACCTATGTGCTTATTGGGTCTTGTTTAACCACAAAAAATCATAGAATTCCAAAATAAAAGTTTGCAGACTTATAGGCTCTTTTTGGACTTAGCAGATTTGCTCTTTATAATTTTCTATTTTTAATGTGGACTTACCAGATTTTCTTTTAACTTTGTGGACTTAGCAGATTTTCTTTTTTTATTTTATTTTATTTTTATTTATGTCAGCAGAATTCATGACAATCGCCTAATAAAAATTATAAATTAACAATGTTTTTCTTGAAAAAAATTATAAGTAATAGTTACCCAGCCAACATTTCTGAGCGCTCAGAAATTATGTCAGAGTGCTCAAATCTTAGAGTCATAAATGAAACATAATAGACTCTTATGTATGAGCGTATTCAAAATTTTTTCAATGCTCATAAATTACTCAAAAATTTGTCACAAATGACTCATAAATGGCTCAGAAAATTCAAAATTTTCCAGCAATGCTCATAATTTGGAGTCTTTTATGAGTTATACAAGTGCGCTCAAAAGAGGCTTCATCGGTGAAGAAAAACACCCTCATATATCTATGATTTCAGAAGGTCTAAGGGCTCTTTTATGAGTTGTTTCGGACTCCAATTGTACACTGGGTACCTTAAAAGTTAAAATAACTAAATAATTATTTAGTTAATCTTTAAATAAACAAAAGTCGCATTTAATTCTATTGAAGAAATTTGTTGAAACAAAATGTGTGTTGTTTTCAGCTGGACTTAGCATGTGGTTTTCGATGTTTTGTTTGTTTTTTTGGACTTGACAGAATTGCTTACCACTGCATAACAACAAGAAAAAACAACATAATGGCATTTTTTTTCTTTTTTGTAAATGATGTGTTTTGAGTTACACTAGCATACTACATCGAACACTCAATTTGCATAAAAATTGGACTTGACAGGTTTGACGACTAAGCCAACGATATATTCCTGAGCGGATTTAAATGAAACTTCTTGGTATTATTTTTCTAATTCTAAAAATAATATTCCTAATTTAGTTTTAGAAAATTAACCCTCAAGTGCTCTTGGGGCTTTTTTGGCCCTATGGTAAAAAAGCCTAATATTTTTTCAGTGGGGCATACAGGCCCCACAGCTCTTAAGGGTAAATTTTCTGAAATTAAATTAAGAATATTTTTCGGCCTAGAAAAATAATATCAGAAAGTTTCATCAGTATTTGCTCAGGAATATCTGTTATATTGTGTTTAAAAAAATTAAAATCTCCTAAAATTTGACCTCTGACCTTACAAAGCGGCAATTTAGTGTATTTATATTTTGCCCTAATTTTCAGGATTGAAGTATTTAATCTTGTGTTGTTATATTCCGGCCTAAATTATTTGGAATTAAAAGAAGAAAAAAGAAAAACTTGCCTAAAAGCTAAATAAATACCAAAAATCGCTGTTTTCTCGAAATCCGCTAAAATTAAATCTCTACCCCAGCCAAATGAAAAAAGGAATTCCTACAATTTTTGTAGTTTTTAATCTACAATATGTTCTTAATAAAACCTTAAAGTCCAATCGTTGATTTTTTAAAATTTCTTTAAAAAAATTTTTAAAAATGTAAAATTGTAGATTTAAGAATTCCGACCTTTTTGGCATTAATTTAAAACGAGTTTGCAAAGCACATGATAAAAAATACTTTTTAATTGAGTACATTGGAGTTAATAAAATTAGAAAATGTTTTTGCATTACATTATTTCTAAAAATTTCAAAATTTGGGCTCGAACTTCTTGATTAAGCGTTCTGTGACACATTAGTTGCCGGGGGCAATTGTAATAACTTGGATTTTAGTTTTTATTGCTTTATTAGAAAGATAATTTACTGTTTATTACGATTTATAATCCTTTTAATTCAAGATTAATTTAAAATATTAAAAATTTCAACATATTAAAAAAAAGACATATTTTTCCCATGTATACCGTTTTTGAAACTTCAGGGCCATTGAGGCACGTGTTCCTCCTATCCGATTGTCCTAATTTTTTGGGAGACGTGGTTTTACACCCAAATTAGGGTTGCCATTTCGATTTTGAGAAAAAGAGGACGTCAACCTCAGAAAAGGAGGACATTTGTCTTAAAAAAGAGGCAAATTTTTTTGTAATAAATTTATTTTACAAAAATCAAGAACGCGATAAAATATACAAATAAAAATTTATTTTATAAATAAAACAGTTTTTATTCCCACTAACAAAAATAACAAAAAACAAAAAAATCATTCTGAATTTTAAATTAGTGGTACATAAATAAACAAAAACACACATCATTGCATAAATTTTCAGGAATGTACATTTCTATAATTTCTTGATATGAATTATCAAGAGTTTCATGAATATCTTTCAACTCTTCCAATTTGAATCAATGCTCAGTTGGAAATATCATCAAGACGACTTCAAGACGGCTTAATGAAATGTTGCTGTCACTGCTGACTTGCTGATCCGGTCCCATACAAAAACCTTAAGACACCTGATGTCATTTTCATACAAATGTCATCACGACAAATCATCAAGTGGTCTTTACGCGGATTAAATGATGACATATCCTTAAGACGTCTTGAGCAATTGTTTCCACAAAAAGCGGATGACACCTCGTGACTATTCAGCAGTCCGTCACAAGTAGGGACTTATTCATAATATCTAACTAAGGCGTCTTTAAGATATTTTCTATAAACGTCTGTTTGACATGGCAGCATTTTGCCGTAAAAAATACAAAAATCCCAAAAATATTCCTTAAGCACAGTAAGTTGTTTTTCACATGGAAAAATTTCACTCTAACTGCAATTTAAATTATAAAAATTAACAATTTTTTAATATTTTAACAAAGACACAATCACAATATACACAAAATGTCAATTTTTCACCAGAAAAATAATAGTCTTATACATTAAATTTGCCTGAAAACAAACTCTACACAATTTTCAAGTGAAACTCATTGTCGTGAAAAATTATTTTTTTTTATATGGAGTATAAAATGGTTTTTTCACGTGAAACTCAATCAACTTACGGTGCTTTAGTAAAAAAAAACGTATAATTTTTAATAAGTTATTGAAATAAATTAATGCCATACTTTGATTGTCCGGTGCTAACAAATCTGAAGTTAGTCAGAGTTTTTAAAAACAGAATACAAATTGCTGACATGTCGTTTAGATGTCTTAAGTAAAATGTCTTTAGCTAATGACTTGTATATAATAAGTCGCTGATGACATTGTCTTGATTAAAGAAAATATACATTCTACATTGGTATTATATACTGGTAAGAAAAATAGAACTCAACAAGTTTTCTCATTTCATAGCAAACATCACTTTTAATAAAAAAAAAATTCGCGCCAAAACTTGGTATGAGTCGTGTTAATTGAATTTAAGTTGTTTACATAAGGAATTCATTAAATAAATTTTCATCATTAAAAGCAATGTTAATTTTTTTTTTTAATTCAGCAGTCGGCTCACTGCTGATAAGCAATCAAAGTAAGTGATGCCAAGTTAATTGAAATAACAGCAACAAAACAGCGATGCTAACAATTCAAAAGTTTAGAGGCAATAAAAAAAGTTATCGAGAAAAGTGCAAAAAGTAGGACAACCCCGGACACTTACTGAAAAAGAAGGAGGACTGCCCCGGACGCCCTAAAAAAGAGGACGGTGTCCGGGGAAAAGAGGACGGATGGCAACCCTACCCAAATACATATTTTAAGGGGGGGGGGCCCAGTCAATATCTCACAATTTTTTTTTTTTTTTTGGGAGAACCCTAATGTACACTGATAGAATTTTGTGCATAGTATTAATGAATTTGTTCATTAATCCAATGATTTTTTTCATTGAAAAGTGCCTAAAAATTTAAAAAAATATATTTTTTTTGCATAACTTTGTATTTATTTTTATTTTATTAATTTTTATTTGTACATATATTTTTTTATAACGTTTTTGACATCTCCCTGAACTCGACATGAACCCGCAATCACCAGAATGTAAACATTACCGCGTTACCGATTGATCTAAAAAGCCAAATCAAAATGATGTCATTATTTGGACTTTTATATTTAAATAATTTCAGTTTGCAACCCTAAAGTTCATTACTGGAACATAGATATATATCTATTTTAGTAATTAGAAAATTCAAAACCCTTATAAAAATTATAGCATATCTTACGGGTTAGTTGAAAATATATAATGAAAAAAATTCATTAAATTAATGAATTTTTCATTAATTCAATGAACATTTTTTATTAAATCGAATCATTAATATTCGTTAAGTTAAATTACAGACTCAATGAGAATTTCTTGTTCTCGTCTACGAGCGTTATTAGAATTTTAGATAGTTTTTTGAGAACTGTCTCTTGAAAAAATGTAGAAAATCTGGTTTTCTGAACAAAACAAATTCTTAAAATTAAAAATGTTTGTTTAATTTGAAGTTCTAAAATGATTGTTTACGAAATTATTCATGTTGTCCATTATAGCATTATTTGTAAAAACATTTTTTTGCTCCTCAAAAGGGGGGGAGGGGGGGGGGCGCGGGGATTTTTGATCTATAATATTATTTTTTTGTTTTTAAGGCAAAAAAAATATTAATTGTACGTCTTTTTATTTCTGACAGATGCACCGAAGAAGAGGTCTCCTATAACCATTGAGTTAAAAAAACCGGCAACAGTAGGAGTTTCGGCACTTACTTCACCGTCTCATACCGCTTCATCCGAGAAAGATTCTAAAAAATCTCGACGCGAAGAGCTTCTTAAGCAATTGCGAGCTGTTGAAGATGCAATTGCCAAAAAACGATCAAAACTAGCTTAATAATGGATAAATACATATAAATATCAACTTATAAGCTGCAAAGAAAAACTTAATATTTTCGCATTATTTGCCAATTTAAGCCTCATTGACAAAATTATACAATAAAAATTATTATATACAAATACTTAACTGTGTTTCTCACTACAAACAGGAAAAAAAAATAATCAAATGTGAAAAGAGGAAGTACACAGAAAAAACAGTAGGCACCAACAATGGGAATTTGTTAAAGCAATCACATTTTCTTTTAAATTGAAATTTTATTCCCAACCATTTTTTTTTGTTTGAAGTATTGGTAACTCTATTGTATCTATTGTAAATTGTTATCTTTCATATAAAAATTGTTTAAAAATATAAATTGAAAGTTACAAAAAAAAAAATTTGTTTTGGATTTACAAATTTCTTTGTTGGTGCCTTTTTAAAAAGTTTTTTTTGTATTTACAAATTTGGTACGAGAAAGGTGTTTAAAAAATTAATTAGAATTTTGTAAATTCTTTCTGTGTACGTAAGTAAAACAGTTTTTTATGGAAATTTTTCTTTAAGAATTTTTCCTAATGTTTTTTGAAAATGTGGTCTTCTACAAAGTGTTTTATTTAGCTTTATCTTCATCTTTAGCTAATATTTCCATCAGCAAAGTATTTGGATATTACAAATAAATGGTGCGTGTACCTTGGAACGCTATAAAAAAATTATTTATTAACCCTCCGATGAGTGACAGTTCTGAACTTCACGGCCGTGTGAAAAGGTCCCTACGGACCTTTTTTGTAAATTATGTTTTTTTCATATAAAAAATTTTTTTTTGATTTTTTGTTTGTTTTTATTGTTTATAACTAAATTCTACATAAAAAAATAATTTTTTCAATTTTTTAAGTTTTTTTTTTTTGCTTGTATTTTCTTAAGACTATTATAAAAAAGTTTAAAAATTATTGTTGTTGAGGGTGTACTTCTTGTCCCCCGCCCTGTGCGCAAGTGTTGCAGCGATGTAAAAGTGTGGTATGTTCTCCGCAAACAGCGTTGCCGCAGCTGAAGCAGTATGCCCGCGTTTTCCGCTGCCGCCCATACGCAGAACGGCAAAGGCGACATGACGGTTTACTTGATCTAGCCGCAAACGACGGTGCATTGCCTTCCATCGGTATTGGTAATACCTGAAATGAAAAGAAAAATAAATAACAAATAAATATATATTCTATTCTTGAATTTGAAGATGTTTTTCTTACCCTGACATCGAATGCTTCCATCGCATTGCGTATCCTTGGATATGAGGTTATATGGTTGTTCAGGGCACGTTCTTCGATATTTGGTGTGGCCAATTGTTTCGTTAGCAGTAACAAGAACGACCGCCGTCTGTCACTCCTTTTTATAGGCTTCATTTCGTTGTAAATCGTAAAAGCAGCCAATGCAGCGACGTCCAGCATATTATAAAACATGGCCAACGGCCATCGTTGTGTTGCTCTTTTGCAGCTGTAAGTGCCTAGCATTTGATCCATGGTATCAACGCCGCATTTGTTGGCGTTGTAATCTAATATGGCATAGGGCTTCCGCTTCTCGGTTTGCTCGTCAACGAGGCAGGTGCAGTGCATTGTGGAGAGCACGTTCACCACTTTATTTTTTTTCGGCACGTATGAGCATAACGCTATATCCCCTTCGTTGAACCCAAATAATGTACTATTGATGGTGCGCTTCGGGTTCTTCTTGAACTCCTGTGGAATGAATGTTTTGTTGTAGCGCACTGTACCAACATATGCGGTCTTCCTCCTCAACAAAATACGCGCCAAGTCAAGAGTGGTAAAGAAATTATCCGCGTATATAGTACGGCCAGCATCTAAATATTTTTCCACAAGATCCAGCACTACGTTCTGCCCTTGGTTTATCTCCCGTTGTTGGTTTGGCAGTTTTCCAGAATATATCATTCCCTTCACAGGATAATAACTCTGTGAGTCGCATAACCACCATACTTTCAAACCATACTTAGCTGGCTTTGACGGAATATATTGTGTGAAGCGGGTGCGGCCTCTGTAAGGGAACAACTGCTCATCAACTGTTAGTGCTTCATGAGGAGTGTAAGCTGCTGCCAAGTTATGTTGCAACATTTGCCAAATATCGTCAATAGCCGCAGTTTTGCTATTGCCTTTCATCCGCAGTCATTTGCTGGTAACGTGTACTACGGCGTACAACAATTTCAGCAACGTCCAAATTACTTGTATCTGCCATATTTATATTTTTGTTTCTATCACACACGATTTTACTCTTCGCTGTCTAAACTTTGACTGATTTGGTTTACGAAACTACAACTTCTTTTATACTCTTTCGTACGTCTACCTAAACTCAAAGACATTAGGGATGATGATAAAAACAAAAAATTCTAAGAAAAACTTCTAAGAACAAAAATACTAAGAACAAAAACTACTAAGAACAAAATACTACGAACAAAAAATTCTAAGAACTGGTTTATTGCTAGTAGTATAAAATTGGAATATTGTGCCTTTCCTTGAAAGCAATAAAGTTCATGTCTTCGAATTTTTCTTAGAATTTTTTGTTTTTATCATCATCCCTAATGTCTTTGAGTTTAGGTCTTTGTGTTGAGAACAAGTAAATTATGTGTTGAAACAATAAAAAAATTATAATGATGCCCAAAAACATGCATTTATTAGTGAAATTCAGTACAAGGTCCATACGGACCTATTCACACGTCCGCGTACTATTCTCACTAAAACCTCAATAACTCCTAAAGTAATGATCCGATCGGCTTGATTTTTTTTCCAAAAGATGCGCAAAAAAATACTCTTGGAATACAGAGTAACTTTGGGGGGGGGGGGGGTTGTAGTGGCCGAAGTAGGAGTAATTTCAGTTTGAAAAGGCAAAAAGGTCCTTCTCACTCATCGGAGTGTTAAACTTTAAAGTAATTTTTGCAAGTTAAGGTTTATTTTTTTTTTTTACAAAAGGTCAAATAAGGATTGAGATCATAAAAATGTTAACACACATTTTTGCCTATAACTTTGGTTTAAAGCTTCTCATATATTTTTTTCGGCAGTTTACATTTTAAAAATATGTCAGTTAAGAAATTGATTTACATCATGAGTTTTAATTGGCAATTTTTTACAGAATGGACGATGAAAGAAAAGTGCGTTTAAAAATAATTAAATATTTTCAACAAAACCAAACATGGACATGGAAAAAAATTGCCAAAGAAACTAATGAATGCCGCCAAACAGTTTCAAAAGTGGTAAAAAGGTATCTGGAATACCTAACAATTGAAAGGAAGCCGGGAACAGGAACAACGACTGGTTCTCGTAACATTGGTAAGGCATATAAAGTTAAAATCATCCTTAAGAGAGCTCCTAACACATCTGGTAGAAAAACAGCTCGGTTAGCCCAATGCTCTGACTTTTTTGTACCTAAAGTGAAACGTAAGGCACGACTACAGTCCTACAAAGTTCAAAAAGTTCCCGATAAAAACGCTTTTAAAAATTTGGAGGCCAAAACCAGAGGTTGAAAATTGAAATCATACAAAAATACAACTGTTGTGTAATGGACGACGAAACTTATGTCCCGGCTGATTTTTCGCAGCTCCCTGGTCAAGAATTTTATGTTTCCGATGTTCGAGGAAATGTTGCGGAAAAATTTAGGTCGAAAAAGCAAAAAATTCCTAGTATGGCAAGCCATATGTAGCTGCGGCCAAAGAAGCCAGTCATTTGTGACATCTGGCTCTATAAACAGCGAAATTTATATCAAGGAGTGTTTGCAGAAGAGACTTCTTCCATTTTTGATTCAGCACAATGTATCCACTTACTTTTGGCCCGATTCAGTATATTGTCACTACAGCAAGAAAGCGCCGGAGTGGTATGATAATAATGTGGTTTTTGTACCAAGAGAGGCAAATCCACCAAACTGCGCGGAGCTCAGGCCAGTGGAGAGATATTGGGCTCTTGTTAAAGGAGAATTAAAGGGCACAAAAAAGGTCTCCCAGGACATGCAAGATTTCAAACGTAGATGGACCACCTGCTCTAAAAAGGTGACAGAAACTACCATAAAAGCCTTAATGGGAGGGTTTCCGGGAAAAGTGGATACCTTTGTTCATAGTGGTTAGAATTCCATCTGGTTTTTTTTGTTTGATTTTGTATTAGATTTCATTTAATAAAAATTTGGTTTGAAGTCTTAAAATTCAGTGGTTTGTTTTTTGTTTAACTTTATGTGTGTTAACATTTTTATGATCTCACTCCTTAGTAGATAACGAGTTATGCACATGTTAGTTCGTGAAACAAAATATTTGTTAACAAATGATGAAGTTTTTGTGAAATTTTTAAGGGAGTGTATTTTCGAACGATTTTTATGTATATTATTATTTTACTATACCACCTAAATTTTTGCTTGCAGGATACAAAAATTCATTAAAGTCGTAAAATGTAAACTGTACTTATTATGATATATAACAGGTATGGGCACATAAATGGCTTGAAGGTCCAAATTTGGAATTTCACAAACTTACGGAGGGCCGCACCAATTAATACAATACTCGACAAAAATAATTTGTTTGTACATCCTTCTGCTAAAACCTTTTTTTGAGTATTTTGGTTTCCAAAGCCCGGATCTAAAGTCAGAAAAGGTCCACTGAATAGCCTTCGAGTTGTGGGTCTTTCTTTTTTTATTCCCTCACCCAGGAAAATACTTTAGGAGTCAATATTGCGGAGAAGTACATCAAAATCTGTTATATTTTCATGATTTTTGATCCAAATATATTGCTCTTCTTAATACGAATCTAATAAATTTTGTCGAATTTATCTTTGAAAATATAGTTTTCGTTATTTCAAAAAAATTGGTTTAAGGTTTTCACCAGAGTACGTATTTGGTGAATTTTTTTATTTCATCTTCACGAACAAAATTATTTGTGTTTGGCTTTCTTGTATCAACGTACAGAAGTGGACTAAAGTGGATACATTAATTCAAGATTTTTCCAAATTCCTTATAATTTATGTTTTATTATAGAAATTTAAATGATTTTTTTTAAAGCATAAAACTAAAACATTCTTCTTCAATAAAAACCTAAATACAGTAGAGTATATCATTAAGAAGTTAATAAAAAAAATTATTGCAAATTGTGACCGCTTTTATCCAGTATTGTTCATATTTGAAATTTTCGGCAAGCTCTTACTTTAATATTTTGTCCAAAGTCCTTTGTGCTTTAAAACAGATTTTACGCGATAAGGCATGCTTTCCGCGAGACTTTTAAAAGTTCGAGGTGGAATATTAGTCCATTCCGCTGAAACTCTTGACCAAAGATCATCTAAGTTGGTCGGTGCTCGTTCGTATTGGGAGAGTATTCTTTTGACAATTGCCCACAAATTCTTGATGGGATTCAAATGGGATTTGAGCTGGCCACTTCAAAAACTGGAAAAACTACACTTGGATATCACAAATTGAACAAAAGTTATTAATACAGTTTTAAAAAAATTCAAATATGTATTCACTTTAGTCCACTACTGTTCATGAAAGAAAAAATATAGTATGTTTCTTTTTCTTTTCATATTTCATTTCTTTTACAATACACATCTCATTTTCATGATAGTGTTAGTGAGTACCTGATGCCTTCCCTTCCCTTCTCGTTAATGATATGAAATAAGAAACTTAAACAACTTGAAAAGAAAGAAAAAAAAATGAAAATAAAATTAATGAAGGTTCATATAATACTACTTATGAAAAGAAAAAACTGAATAAAGAAAACTGAAAGAATGTTCAAATGAGACTTTTCATGATACAGTTTATGATACATATATTTTTTCACAATCTTCGTGAAGGAAATATTTGATATTTTTGTTATAATGGGAATTCTAACTTAATAAAAATTGTAAAGTGATAAAAAAAATTTATAGAATTATAATTTTTTGTAAAGAAATAATTAATACTAGTTAAAGAAAGCCTTCATGAATGACAGTAGGTTTTTTTATTTATTTTTTAGGCTTTTATTTACGGTGGGTCTCATACTTCAGGTTTAAACTTTAGTTAATAGTTAAGCACCGTAAGTTGTTTGGGTTTCACGAGAAAAAACTGTTATACTCCATATAAAAAAAAATGATTTTTCACGACAATCAGTTTCACGTGAAAATTGTGTAGAGTTTGTTTTCACGCAAATTTAATGTACAAGACTTATTTTTTTCGAGAAAAAGTGACGTTTTGTGTTTATTTTGATTTTGTCTTTGTTATAAAATTAAAATATTGTTCATGTGTTTAAATTAAATTGCAATTTGAGACATTTAAAGTTCGAGTGAAATTTTTACACGTGAAAAACAACTTACTGTGCTTTAACCCAAAAAAATTGTTGTTGTTTTGTGTACATTTTTTGACATTTTCTTTTGTTTATAGATAAGTTAAAGTTAAACCGCAGTATGAGACCCACCGTTAGTGTTTTGCAATAATAAAAAAAACTACAGGGTAAACATACATATCGTCACCTTAAGCACCGTAAGTTGTTTGAGTTTCACGTGAAAAAACTGTTATAATCTATATAAAAAAAATAATTTTTCACGACAATGATTTTCACGTGAAAATTGTGTAGACTTTGTTTTCACGCAAATTTAATGTTCAAGACTATTATTTTGCTTGTGAAAAAGTGTCATTTTGTGTTTATTGTGATTGGATCTTTCTAATAAAATAAAAAAATTATTAATTTTTCGAATTTAAAGTAACTTTTGAGGCATTTCAAGGTCGAGTGAAATTTTTCCACGTGAAAAACAACTTACGGTGCTTTAAATGCAAACGGACGTAACTACACTTTTATTTTTTTACAGAAGAAGCAAAAAACGTTATAAAATCAATAAAGGAGTTCATAAGGTAGTGTAAAGTACTAAGTGCTAACGTTCTATTTTTGAAAAAATAGTACACATGTGAGCATCCTGTTGTATTTTAATTTATGTACTATAATTTGAAAACGTCAAATTTAAAATGTCAGTAAATAAAAAAACGAAAATAAAAATTTTAAAGTTATGCATTATACACATAGACGACTGCAGCTACACGACTACAGCCTGTCAAAAATAAAATGCACACGTTTATATGAAAACGATTATTTTGACGCCAACACAGCTACACGGCTTCACGACTACTTTTGCCGCTGTAGTCAACTTAGGATAATTTCTATTTTTGTTGGCTACAAAACAAAAATAGTGTTAACAATATAACAAAATATGTAAAACAGGACAATTTTTCCCGCTAGAGGCGAAATAAAATCGCTAGTTCTGACTAGAAAATCACCGTTTTGGGAACACTGAAGAAACAGCTGTTTATATTTTACAATTGTTTGAAGGTTTCATTAATTTATATTTGGAAATAATTTTATTGTGATGTTTTGTAAAAAAAATGGATCTTACAAAATTAACAAAATATTCCTCAGCCATTATTTTAGAAGCACAAACCAAAAAAGATTAATATTTATCAAAACGTCAAATATTTATGATTATCTGTTTACATGTTGCTGTCGTTTTCAAAAAAATTAAGTAGCTGACTTCACGACTACAATTGCAGCCAGCAGCATTTGTAGTCGTGTAGCCGCAGTCGTCTATGTGTTTAATGCATTAGTGCAAAAAGTTTAAAATGCTAAAAAAAATCGGAAAAAGATAAAATAATAACTGCTTTGTGCGAAAAATATGTATTGGATGTATTTATATTGGACTCAAGTAAGAATTTAAAAGTTTTTTGTCTTGAATTTTGTAGTAAAATGTTATTTTTAGGTGATGAAGAAGAGGAAGATGAAATTCATGAAAATTTTAGATTAAACACGATTTCATTGTTAACCAATCGAAGAAGTGTCCATTTAGGATTGCCAAAATCTGCCGATTGGTACAATAAAATATTGCCAAACCTCGACGACAATCGGTTTTGCCAAATGTTGAGAGTGCATCCAGACGAGTTTGCTTTCATCCTTAATTTAATAAAGGACGATGAAGTCTTCAACACAACAAGCAGCACATCTCAACTTCCAGTCGAGTTGCAGCTGAAAATTGTGCTGTTCCGATTAGGTTGCTTAGGTGATGGGGGTACGATTCAAAATGTAACAAGACGGGTTTTTAAATCCATTTTAAACTTAAAAAACAAATTTTTGTTTTGGCCAAAAGAAAATTAAAGGTGGGAATTAGTTTCACAAACATGGCAAGAAATGCCTGGATGTGTCGGATATATTGATGGATCTGAAATAAAGTTAGCAGAATCACCTACAAAGCATCATGAGCTTTATTTTTCTCGAAAACGTCAGTATTCAATTAAAATACAAGCCGTATGTGACCATAAGTTACGAATAAGACAAGTAACAACTGGGTACCCAGGAAGCGTGCATGACGCCAAAATATTTTTAAACTGCCCACTCGCAAAGCATCCTGAGCGTTTTTTATCCAATTCCCAGTAGATTGCTGGCGATAGCGCATACCCTTTAAAGTCATTTTTAATAACACCTTTTAGACAACAGTTCTGAGCAGACGAGAGAGACAGAGAACAATTTAACAAACACTTCTCCAAATATCGCGTAAGAATTGAAAATTGTTTTGGTGCTTTGAAAGAGAGGTTTGGTAGCTTAAAAGAGCAAAAGTTTATAATGCTTTGCGAGCAAAATAAGAAGGATTGTAATGATTGGATAATGGTATGTTGTATCCTTCACAACATTATTGTAAATTTTAACTCAAATGACAATGAAGGTAATGTTCAACCGTTACAAATAAATCTTGAATTGCCACCATCGACAAATAGCAGAAATAGATTGCTTAATTTCATTCAAAATCAATAGAATATGTTATATAACGGTATTTTTATAATTATCCCTATTTTTTTAACTCAGATTATGATAAATATGATACTACTGCACTCTCACACAACATAAAAAATCCTTTCTAGTTTTTAAAAGTACCCATTAAAACATCTGTAAAATGTGGGTTTTACCATGCACATTTCCTGCTAATCAAACCCCTTACCCTTCCATTACTTCGGAACCTTACCCTTGCCTTACCTTAAAAATCTTTTTTTTATATTAATTTTGTCTGTACACTGAAAAATTTTCTCATTTACCTCTTACTAAATTTTCAATTGAGTTTCAGGTAAAATACCCCTTACTGAATCTTAGTTATATTAATTAAAAATAACCATTTTTTCTGGTATACACTTAGATAAAAAAGTTAGTAAGAAATTTGTAAACAGTTATTAATCGCACTTTACTATTTTTGTACAGATTTTTAGCAAAATTTTTTTAGTAATAATTTCTGCTATTCTCTTATTACAAATTACGGATTTTTTTACTAATTTTCGTTGCTGATTTCAGCAAAACATTTTACTAATTTTTCAAAACCGAGTGTTAATATTAGTAAAAAAATATACTAATTTAACAACAAGTGGATACTTTAAGGAATATTTATTTACAAGAATTCGTTGATTTTATAGAATTCTTGTTAAGTTTATTTTTGTTATTATTGATACATTCTTAGTTTGGAAATAAAACTCAGAAAATTTGATTGTATCTCCAATGCATAAAAAGGTACACTCAACCAAAAAAGTCTGTAATTGATACTGAAAATTTTGCTAAAAAAAAAATTAATGCTAAAAAAAAATTGTACCAAAAATCAGTACAAAAATAGTAAAGTGCGATCGATAACTGTTTACAAACTTTTTTATCTGAGTGTATTAAGCAGTGGAATTTTTCTATTCTCCAGCAGTTTTCTTTACATAAAAATCCGAAAATCTACCATTTAACGTTTTGGTTTTTGTTCGTTAATATATTTTTTAATATCCCGATTAAAAAAATTGATATGGGGCTTAATGTAGTCATATGTAATTTAATATGTGTCTTTATACAATTTTATCCGAGAAATTGGCCCATATAATTATATAAGTTTGCATCAATTCAGTTACCATTTGATAATATAAGATATAAATGTATCCGAATAATGGCGCGATCCGATCTGATCAGATATTATATAGTGGTATAATATTACAACTGAACTGATAAGAACACATAGAAAATCTTATATTGTTGTATCCGGTTTAAGCACTACAAATTTCACTGAAATCCTGAATATTTATAGAAATAATTACTTGAGATTACTTGAGTGTTTTGTCAGTGTTAAGTTAGTTGCGAAAATTTGATGATTTTGTCGGTTTAACGTTAAAATTCATAAAAACTATTACTTTTTGGCAAAAGAACATTTTACAGGAAAGCACAAACACCTTCACTGTTGCTTAGAGTTGTTTGTATAAATTTTCTAACAAAATTTAAAAGCTTGTGTTATAAAAAATTATAGAGAATTTCTTTCCATTGAAAATATTATTTTTAACAATCTCTGAAAAAATTACCTCCAAAAAAATAATTTAAAAAAGAAAATTAAAAAAAAAACTGAAACAATTGTTTGGGATATTGTAACTCATTTCGACGAAATTTATATTCCCTTACCCTTGCAAAACTAATTGCACAAATACAGAAAATAAATGTTACAATTTAAAACTTTCTTTTCAAAATTGTGTATGGAAAACTCCTAATTCTGCAAATGAAATAAGTCCTTCTGCTAATCGGAAATTAATAAGATTTCGAAAAATTTGATTTAAGAGGGTTCACATAATTTAGGAAATATTCGTAAGATGTTGTAAATGTGAGGAACACATAGAAATATGCGAATTCTTAAGTTATATTGTCGACAAAAATCTTTAAAAATGTTTTTAAGTCGATTTAAATTGTTTTGCCAAAAGTCCCAAGAAAGGAGTATATACAAAATGAGGTAGAAATTAGTCAATTGTTTCCTGAAATATATAATTATATTCAACAGACGATTGACAAATTTTCTAGTGTGACTCTGAATCGGATAATATATATATTTTTATCAAAAATAAAATTGTGTTTTCTAAATATGGCATCATATAAAAATATATATTATTTTAGATTATGTACTAAATATTTATATATAACGTCATATATAATAGCATTAACCGTATCTAATTGTAAATGTTATATACAATTACATATTGATCGTTATGTAATAAGATGCAATCAAATATGACATCATATTAAACTTTTTTGAGAAGGCAAAAATGATATACCGATTCATATAATTATGTCCGGTTACATACACTGGCGTACAAAAGCATATATGGGTATATGAAATTATATATTATTATATACAAAAGTTTTTACTCGGGAATTTAGTAAGAAATTAATAAATAGCTAAAAGCAATTAAAAAATATGGAAAGTTTAGCAAAACAAAAGACTTAAGAAAAAAACGTTCCCTCTGCTTTTATAAGGAAGTTATTTCATTTAATATTTAATATTATCTATACTCTTCTTTTAACATTGTACACTGTTTTGTTCTTTATTTTCACATAAGTTATGTTATTAAGGCCAATTTACACTACAACCAAAAACAAGTAGTTTTTAAAAACTTTTAGTTTTTTTTTGCAAAAGTGAATTGAATTTGACAAGTAAATACAAATAGTTTTGAAAAACTACTAGTTTTTGGTTAAGTGTAAATAAAGTTTTAAACCTTTTTTGTTAACTTAAAAAAATTGGGATAGTAATATATGATCCAAATGTATATGTAGTTTAAATAGATATATGTATTTATTAATTTATTATACCCTACACCACTATGTGGTCAGGGTATTATAAGTTTGTGCTGATGTTTGTAACACCAAAAAATATTGGTCGTAGACCCACCTTATAGTATACCGATCGGTTCAGAATTTTTTTTTATTTCGATTTAACGATGTCCGTCTGTCCGTCCGTCCGTCCGTCCGTCCGTCCGTCTGTCTGTCTGTCCATGCAATCTTGTACGCACTCTACAGGTCGCACCTATTAAGATATTTCGATGAAATTTGGTACATAGACCTATGTTGGCCCAAGGACGAACAAGTTTGATTTTTTTGAACATCGGTCCATGTTTAGACCTAGTGCCCATATAAGGGTCCTACCAAAATTATATTGTTTATACGCTGCAGGTCGTAAATATTAAGATATTTTGATGAAATTTGGTACACAGACCTATATTGGCCCAATAACGCAGCCTATTGATTTTGGTGAACATCGGTCCATGTTTAGACCTAGTGCCCATATAAGGGTCCTACCAAAATTATACTGTTTATACGCTGCAGGTCGTAAATATTAAGATATTTTGATAAAATTTGGTATACAGACCTACATTGGCCCAGTAACGCAGCCTATTGATTTTGGTGAACATCGGTCCATGTTTAGACCTAGTGCCCATATAAGGGTCCTACTAAAATTATATGGTTTATACGCTGCAGGTCGCAAATATTAAGATATTTTGATAAAATTTGGTACACAGACCTACGTTGGCCCAAGGACAAAGCCTATTGATTTTGGTGAACATCGGTCCATGTTTAGACCTAGTGCCCATATAAGGGTCCTACCAAAATTATATTGTTTATACGCTGCAGGTCGCAAATATTAAGATATTTTGATGAAATTTGGTACACCGACTTATGGCAGCCGAAGGACGAAGCCTATTGATTTTGGTGAACATCGGTCTATGTTTAGACCTAGTGCCCATATAAGGGTCCCCCCAAAATTATATTGTTTATACGATGCACGTCGTAAATATTAAGATATTTTGACGAAATTTGGTACACAGACCTATTTTGGCCCACGGACGAAGCCTATTGATTTTGATGAACATCGGTCCATGTTTAGACCTAGTGCCCATATAAGGGTCCTACCAAAATTATACTGTTTATACGCTGCAGGTCGCAAATATTAAGATATTTTGATGAAATTTGGTACACAGACCTATATTGGCCCAATAACGCAGCCTATTGATTTTGGTGACATTAGTTGGCTTTTACCCAGACTGGTGTAGGGTATTCTATAGTCGGCATGCCCGACTTTAACCTTTTTACTCGTTTAATGTAATTTTGTACAGTTGCATTTTTTCAATAAAGAATAACAAATATTTAAAACTACGACAAAAATTTATTTTTAAAAATTATTCGAATTATGTCATATTTAACCACAAATTCCGTTTAAAAAAGAAACTTAACAAATTGCGTTTCTATTTGTCACATTTCGCGACAGTTTTAACGGTATATTTTTAATCTTTTCTGGTTTAAAACATAATTTTTAAAATTTGTTTTAAAAAAATTTAAAAACTTAAGTTTGCAGTTTAAAAAATCGAGTTTAATATCGACACTAATAAACTTTTTGTATCACTAATGGTTTATTAGAATAACATTCAATAAATAAAAAAGGCAATAAATGGAAAAGAAATTAGATAACGGAGAAATCGGGCCTAATTATTTAAAAAAAATAAAACTACAAGAAATTAACTGTTGATAAAACTTACACAGCTTTTTTCATGGATTTTCATAAGAAAATTAAAAGTTTGTCTTTTAAATAACACTCTTGAAAACTACTTAAAAAAGCCAACATTTTTATTATCTGATTAAAAAATGTGGTAAGGCGTCCACATTTTTTTTTTATCTGCATTCATACCAGATACTTAAATAAATAAATAAATAAATAAAGGGGTCAGAATCTCAAATACACTTTGTATATTCAGAAATATTTGAAAACTACTTCTAAATTTTGTATTGTATGAATACAGTTTTAACGCGTCCAAAGTTTTTAGCAAATTTTGGAGCTATAAGGAGAAATGATTATGATTATATTCAAATTTTGAAAAAGTTACAATACAATCATATAAATAAATCTATAAAATTAGCAGAAAAAGTAACGAAAAATTAGTTTAAAAAAAATTGCTAAAATTAGCAGATTATTTTTGCTATATATTAGTAATATAGAAACAGCAAATTAAAACTGTTAAATATACAGAATTTTAGTTATATTTGAGCAAAATTTTTGTTAATGGGAAATAGCAAATTAACCTGCTAAAATCAGCAAAAATTTTGCTAAAAATTAGTAGAAGTTTTTTTTCAACGTTTTCTTTAAATGCAAATAAAAATCGAGCTTTTTAAAAACAGCAGATTACAATTTTTTAGCAAATATTTCTGCTGATTTTAAAATAGCAAAAATTTTGTAGATTTAACAGTTTATTTTTGCTATTTTTAGTCTACTAATATTTAGCAAAATTTTCTGCAGATTTTACAGTACAATTTGCTATTTTGAATTAACTAAAAGTTAACTTAAATATAACTAAAATTCTACAAATTTAATAGTTTTAATTTTGCTGTTCTTATTTTACTAGTATTTAGTACACAAAAATCTGCTAATTTTAGCAGTTTTTTCTGCTGCATCATTTATAACTAATTTTTAGTAAGTTTTTCTGCTATTTTTACAGATTTATATCTGTGAATGTATTGACATATAAAATATTTTCCTTAGGTCACTGGTCAAAAAAGAAAGGCCCACAACTCCTGAAAGTGATCCGAAAGAGCTTTTTTAACTTTAGGTTCGGGTTTAGGGACCAAATTATTTAAAAGAAGTTTTTAGTAGAAGTCTGTGCAAAAACCTTGTCGAGTAATGTAAATGTAGCTGCTAATATTTAAAAAGGACACTAAGGCCTTCGAGATAGAGCAAAACGGACAAAATTTTTACTCCAAAGGAGTATTAACTCACCCCAATAATACAAACAGCCCATTTCTTGTAAAGCTTCCAATTGATCTATTTCACGTGGGTCACCGTGACTGTTTCATAAAAATTGATTCCTGGGAATCGCTCTCGGACCCACCTGATGTAAATAAGAGGAGCGTGAACATCGATTCAAAACATGCCATGTCTTGTAAAGCTTCCGATTGATCCATTTCTATAAAACAGTCACGTGGGTCACCGTGACTGTTTCATAGATCAATCGGAAGCTTTACAAGACATGGCCTATTTGTATTATTGGGTTTTGCCCTATCCCGTTTCGTTTTCGAGATACGGGCCATTTTATAAAAATCGCCATTTTGAAAATGGCCTGTATCTTGAAAACTAAGCGAGATAGAGCAAAACGGACAAAATTTTTGCAAGTTTTGAATCAGTCTACACGCTCCTCTTATTCACATGAGGTGGGTCCGAGAGCGATTCCCAGGAATCAATTTTTATGAAACAGTCACGGTGACCCACGTTAAATAGATCAATCCGAAGCTTTACAAGACATGGTCTATGTGCATTATTGGGGTAAGTTAATACTGCAATGGATTGAAAATTTTGTCCGTTCTGCTCTATCTCGCTTAGTTTTCGAGATACGGGCCATTTTATAAAAATCGCAATTTTAAAAATGGCCTGTATCTCGAAAACTTAGCGAGATAGAGCAAAACGGACAAAATTTTTGCAAGTTTTGAATTAACGTACTCCTCTTATTCACATGAGGTGGTTCCGAGAGCGATTCCCAGGAATTAATTTTTATCAAACAGTCACGGTGACCCACATGAAATAGATCAATCGGAAGCTTTAGAAGACATGGCTTATTTGCATTATTGGGGTGAGTTAGTACTCCCGGGGAGTGAAAATTTTGTCCGTTTTGCTTAATCTCGCTTAGTTTCTGAGATACGGGCCATTTTATAAAAATCGCCATTTTGAAATTGGCCTGCATCTCGAAAACTAAGCGAGATAGAGCAAAACGGACAAAATTTTTGCAAGTTTTGAAGCAATGTATACGCTCCTATTATTCACATGAGGTGGGTCCGATAGCGATTCCCAGGAATCAATTTTTATGAAACAGTCACGGTGACTCACGTGACTGTTTTATAGAAATGAATCAATCGGAAACTTTACAAGATCCCTCGGGAGAGGCATCCTTTGTATGTTTCACCATTCTTTAATTTTGTTTATACCTTTGTTTGTTTTTGTATTGGCCCATATTCATTCGTTTATGAAGCATATACCATTCGGCTATCATGTGTGTTTAAACGCCTTTACTACATATTATAAAAAAATACACCATGTTTCAACCATAGATGCCAACTTTTTCATAGAAAAAAGCGCAAAAAATATACAAAAAAGGGTAAAAACGCTCAAATTTCTACTTAAAAACGGGTAAAAAAGCACTAAACATTTTTTACGACCTTTAAAAAAATTTGTCGTGTTTCACATACGAAGTTTAATTAAAAACAAATAAAATTGTAATATAAGAGTACGACCTACATCAGTAAATACGTCGACCGGGGGTAAAACAAAAATAAAACGAATAACTTTCGCAAAATTTTTGAATTTTATTCCATTTTTTGTGATTATAATAATACTGAATTTAGACTGAGCAAAACCTACCTAGTTTTTGTACAAAACTAGTTTTTGGTAGTTTTTTTATGTATGCGTTTTGACAAGTAAAAACTAGAAACGGCCAAAAACCAGGTAGTTTATGCTCAGTCTAAGTGCAGTATAATAATCCAAGAAAAATTATTAGATTTTTTAAAATTTAAGGGCCATTTTATAGTCAGAACTAAGAACGATTATATATGACCATAACTAAGTTTTTTTTTATTTACATAAAAATTTAAAAATTGAAAATTTTCGCGTTTTAATACCTTAAACAAAACTACATTTAGCTCTAATAGAATGCCAATTACAACTTTTCCTTGATATTTTAATTTATCGTTATTGAAATAAAAACAAAATTGATAAATTTCCTGATATTGCCAAAACAACAATAAAACACAAAAAATGTGTAAAAAGCGCAAAACTCGCTAAATAAGTTTCGGAAAAGCACCAATTTACCGCTTATTTCAGTTATGCGTTTCAGTAATATTTTTCGCGTTTTCGCACATCAAAAAGCACCAGATTTAGCGGGAAAAGCACTAAGTTGGCATCCCTGGTTTCAACCTAAAACTCGATGTTTTCATATATATCACAAATTATACCAGATATGAATCAGCTGATTTGGGCAATATGGCCAACAGAAAATGAGCAAAACAAAACGCAAAAATTTTAAGAAAAACACAAAAGATAAAGCACAATAATCTAAAAAGAGACAGATATATACAAAAAATCTGCAATAAAAAATGTATGGAGATTCTATATTGTTATCTCCCTCTTGACTTGACTTCCATGTAAACAAAACCATACGGTTAGAGAATACTTTTTTGACACCTGTCATTAGTTTCACATCTGGTATTAATCTGTGATATATATACTAGTTCGCTGAAGCGATAAACAATAAAAAAAGAAGCAAATAATTGCTTATAATGGCGAAAGATCGTATAGTAAACTAGCATCATTATTTTTTTTTGTTTTAGTATACATATATAATGTTGAATTGTGCTTTTGCCTGTTGTTACGTTGAAAAGAGTAACCAATAGGGATGCCAATCGGGATTGATATTTGAAAATCCCGGGATTCGGGATTCGGGATTCTGTATAAAATCCCTGGATCCCGATCTCGGGATTTTCGGGACTACGGGATTTTTCGGGATCCCGGGATTTTACGGGATTTCGGGATTTAAATTTTCCTTTATTTGTAAAAATTTTTATGTTATGTAACTAATTTTTTTATAGAATAAAGCGTTTTATAATTATTTAATAGTTGTTAATTAATAATGTGGTACATTTTATGAATACTGAAACATCTCAGTCAGAAATTGACAGTGGTACAAAAAATCAAATGCTTGCATACCACTGGGTAACCGCGATGTTAAAAATAAATGACTGGAAGAACACTCATTTGGGACGCTTTGCCAGCGTTTGCAAAAATCGTTTTGCCAGTATTTGTTTTACAAAACATCACGGCAGGGCAAAAAAAAGATACATATGAACTTTTTTTAAATTTTATTTTGGAAAATATAATTCCAAACCACCTATTTATTGGTTTTGGCAGGGTTTTTCCAAAGTTAAAAATTTTGTTTCTCCAGTAATTTTCCGGCACTTTTTGGACTGTCGGTCCGTTTGTCTATTGACGTTATTATATTGGAAATGGGAAAGCAATTTTTGTCAGTACTTGTACCACCTGTTAAAATACCTTGCCATCGCTTTCCCGTTTGTATTTTTCTGGCTGGGATAATATATGAAGACCTGTTTATAAGTAGGGTAGAGGGGGGATCCTTCGCCACTTTTTTTTCAAAGCAGTGTGATTTCTTAACCCCTAATTATTTATCAAAAATTACTTTCAAATTGAAGATCTACATATCCTGGCTTTAATTTATATGATTTTTATTCTAATTATTTGCATATTTTCTATTACTTTTTTTTATGTTTTCCAAAGTAACCCAAATCGGCGTAACTGCCCCAAATCTGGGGAATATTCGCCAAAAAGCTAGATAAAATTTCAACAAAAAAATATTGTTAATACGGCAATGTCAATGTTTTAATGACTGAAATAAATAATTTAGAATAAGTTCTTTAAGGTATATGATTCTTTTTAATCAATAAATCTCCACTACATTAAAAAAAAATAATTTAAAACTATAATATAATGATTCTTCAAAATTACAAAAAACTGAATAATTAATATAAATTTAATAATGAACACGATTGTACTAATTTACTATTGAACATATTTTAAACATATAGAAAAGTCTTATAGAGCATTTTAGGCAGGGAAGCACCAACTGTTCGTAGCTCCAGTGGCCATCTGGTGATTCTGCCCCAGAGGCAGGCACTAACATAAAATTAATATTTTTTCACACTTTTTAAGCATTTATTAAAATTAAATTATTATTTTCTGAAAGCTTAGGATGATAGGTCTAACATAATGAAAAATTATTTTTTTATCACACGATTTGAGGATGTTATTGCAAAATGTAGTTGCTTTCAATTATTTTTTTGGCACCCCAAAAAACACAAAACCACGTCTATCTGCGACCACATGCGATATAAATTCGTCAAAGTGGATGTCAAGGAAAGGCAATTGAAAAATGCACAAAATATATTTTTTACAATTTTTTTATCTCCCTTAACATCGGAGAAAAATGGGATTAGTGTATGTGCCCCACTGGCGAAGGATCCCCCCTCTACCCTACACTTGCGCCCAGTATTTTGTAAGCAGATTTTAAAACAGATTTGTTGCGATAACCTTTCCCACTAAATCGTGTAATAACAGCAACAAAGTTATTTGGTTATCGTTATCAAATGTTTTCATGGAAGAACTTACAGTCCCAGCCAAAACTTACAGTCCCAGTTTCAGAAATCGAATTTCGCTTTGAAGAATAAATCGGTAAAATAACAAACAATCTTGATTTTTCGCATGTATTACTCAAAAACTTAATATTGTTTACCAAAATTTCAAATAGTCGAATAATCTACTTAATTTATAATTTTACCAATATCTTGGCATCAATTTCTTGTCAATATGAGAAAATTCAAGAAAAAACGTAGGTAATCTAAAATTGCTCACTTTGTTTATTTGCGTTTATATTAGTGTTTCCAATTCGGTTAATCGATTAACCGATTCCTCGATTAATCGCCTCTTTTTCGGTTAATGTCGAAACAAATAATTTAAAACTCAAATAATTATTCGATCCGAATAATCGGTTAAAATAGGTCGATTAACCGGTTACATTTTTAATAAGGAATTTTTCCTTTATTTTTTCTCAAAATTTCATAATTTTCTTAGCATTGGCTAAGAAATTGCAAGAAAAGCTTATTAGAAAAACAAATACTAACTAAAAATACCACCAAATTCAAAATTTACTATAAAATCGAGAGAAAGAAGTCCTTAAGCCTTTAAATACCTTTTTTGAAGGAACTCTAAGCAAGTCGGCATTGCACCAGCGAGACACTTCATCTGTTTTAAGAGACTGATAAATTTTAATAAAATTTGTTTGCAAATATTATAACAAAATATCCAAGTTTCTATTTGTAAAAAAGAGCTTTAAAAAACATCGCGAAAGGCCCATATAAAGGTGTTTTTAAAACTTTGTTTGGCAGGTTTTAGGAAATACAATAGACAATGTTTCTTTTCGGTTTTAATTCGTCTAAAAATTAAAACTAAATTATATTTCCATGTCACTGAAGACAAAGTTGCATTTGTTTTAAAACTGTGTCACACAATTGACATATTAATTCTGTAAGAACTCTAGCTTTTCTTACTTCTCTCAAGAAAGTGTGTGCAATCGGTTCAAAACCACATCAATTCTACGACATGTTCCACTGGAATACCATGGAACCCGAACCCGTTTCAATGAAATGAAATTTTTATTCGAATTAAAACAAATAACCAAAAAGCAGAAAATGAAAGTTAAAAAATTTTAATTTATATGGAATTTGACATTTATAACTGCACACTGAGAAAATTGTGTACATGCTATTTATGAATTTTTACATTGATTCAATTAAGTTTCGCTGGAATTCGTCCATTGAAAGTTTTCATTGAACTGATGCAGTTTTAGATATAATTTTATAAAAAATTTCATATTATTTATTAAAAATTTTATACACCCAAAAAAGGTTTTATTAAAAAGAGCTTCATAAAAATAATGAAGCTTTGTCACATTGGGAAGAAAACTTCATTAGCTTACTGAAAATTTTCATTAAAATTCGTTTGACGAAAGTTCGCTCAAACTTTAGGTTATTTTTTTATTATTAATGGCCCTTAGAAAACGGTAAAGAGACTGAGAAAATCAGAAAAATATTATTCTAATTTTTGCAGCGCAAATTAGTATTTTCATTAACTGAAATTCAACTCAACTATTTTTTTTATATCGAGGGCTCGTTTTTTATTTCTTCAGGGGAGAAGGAAGAATCTTAATAAAATCTTCAAAACTTTAGATATAACATATATTTAAATGCAATATTAATTTTTTTGCGGCAGTATTGATTATTATTCTTAAATTACTAATATTTGCCAAACCACAAATCTGCTAGTTTCAGCAGTTCTTTCTGCCATTTTCAATGAAATTTTAGTAGCTTTATCAAAATTTTTGCAGACCTTTGTCTACTAAGAAAATTTTTAATTTAAAAAAACATCAGATTCCAAAACTGTTCAACCTTAGAATATGGAAACTTGTTTTAAATATAGGGAGTTTATATGTATGTCACGTTTATATTTAACAAAAACAGGCAGCTCTTTGTGTTTTTATTGATAAAAAATTAAGGAAATACATTAATTTTGTATTAAACGATTAATCGATTAATCGCCAATTTTCTCGATTAACTGACCCGAATAACCGGTTAATCAATTTTAGGCATTTTTCGAATAATGCATTAACCGGTTAACCGCCTACTTCGAATAATTGGAAACACTAGTTTATATTCATATTAAAAAATAAGAAAATCCCGGGATTTTTCAGAAATAATCCCGGGATTCGGGATTTGGCCAATCCCGAAAATCCCGGGATTTCCCTTTTGGCATCCCTAGTACCCAATAAGCACATAGGTTTTAAAAATTCAAGTGCTTTAAATTTTGCTTGAAGTAAAGTACATTTCAAATTCTAGCATTTGTATATTTAACAAAAATATTTGAAACTTGAATTTTTGTTTCCCTTTTGCTGGAGTATGCTATTGAAATAAAATGTAATTAAAGTTGTATTCAAGCCTTGAAACTGGAAAACAGGGCTGGAATTGAACTTGTTTTCAACTTGAATTCCAGTGAAATTGTTTATAGGGGTACTGTGTATAGTTTTTTATAATACAGTTGAAGCGTGTCGTACGTGAAGACAAAAAAACAAATACATTTATGCTTTAGTAAATATTAGGGATGCCAATCGGGATTGATATTTGAAAATCCCGGGATTCGAAATCGGGATCCCGGGATTTTCGGGACTACGGAATTTTTCGGGATCCCGGGATTTCGGGATTTAAATTTTCTTTTATTTGTAAAAATTTTTATGTTATGTAACTAATTTTTTTTATAGATTTTATAATTTTAATTTTATAATTATTTAATAAAGGGTTCTTCAACAGGGACGCTACAAAAGTAGAAAGACAGGGACAGCAAACGACGCCATATTTCTTGCCGCTCTTTTGACATTTCTCTTCAGTAAGGTTTGCCATTTCATGATGGAAAGATATACTAGCCAACAACGAGTCGAAATTATTAAAATTTACTACCGACATTCGGAGTCAGTGGCCTCAACGTTAAGAGCGCTACGTCCAATTTATGGTCGTCATAATGAATGGCTACGTCAATAAACAAAATATGCGTTATTGGTCAGACAGCAGTCCACACGTACTCCATGAGTCATCATTGCATCCGATTTATGGGCCGGCGGCGTCATTGGGCCGTACTTCTTCCGTGATGATCAAGACCGGCACGTTACTGTGAATGGGAATCGCTACCGTTCAATGATAACCGAATATTTTTGGCCCCAATTGGATGATATTTTTTTTTTATTAACTTTATTTCTTTATTTATTGGATCTTTCTTATTTCAGAAAATAACAATAAGTATTAAAATCTTAAATCAACTAATAATTTCTGGGTCTATTGCCATTGCAATAGAAAATCCATTTTTCGTTGCGTAAAATGTTCAATGTGTCGACCCTTTTGAGGCGAATATGTCCATTATAACATAGTAGATCCTGTGCAAGAGGGTTTGGATGAGTTGCCAGTTTTCGTACATATTTAGAGCAGAAGGTTTTTATTTCGTCGCGAACAAATGGAATATTAAGGTCCTTATGAATAATCACGTTATTAATATACCATGGGTCACCAGTAATTAGCCGCAATATTTTATTTTGTCGTCTTTGTAATTTTTCTATATTAGAAGCGGAAGCTGTTCCCCATAGTTGGATTCCATAGGTCCATACTGGCTTAATAATAGCTTTGTAGAGTAGAACCTTGTAGTTTAGGTTGAGAGCAGAATGGGGACAAAGGAGCCACTGAAGCTGTAAAGTTTTAAGTTTAAGTTGTGTGGATTTGGATTCAATATGTTGAGGCCAGGTAAGGCGACAATCAAGGTGTATACCAAGATATTTTATGTGATTTTGCTCAGGGATATCGATGTTATTTATCTTCAGTTTGGGACAGTTTCCCTTTCTCAAGGTGAAAGTAATATGTGCGCACTTTGTTGGATTTACTTTTATTTTCCACTTGTGAAGCCATTTTTCGAGTTCCTTAATATGAGCCTGCAGACAACTAGAAGCAATTACTGGATTTTTATGTACGCTTATAAACGCTGTATCGTCTGCAAAAGTTGACGTGTGTATCAGGTTATTAGTAGGCATGTCTGAAGTAAAGAGTATATACATGAGAGGACCAAGTATACTGCCTTGGGGAACTCCTGCTGTGATTTTTCTTGAGTCTGAGCTGTGGTCTTTGTACTTTACTACAATATGATGATATGGACTTGGAAGATATGTGGTTCCAACAGGACAGCGCCACAAGCCACACAGCGAATGTCACAATCAATTTATTGCAAACCAAGTTTGGAGAACGTGTTATCTCACGAAATGGTCCAATCGATTGGCCGCCTCGGTCGTGCGATTTGACCCCGTTGGACTATTTCCTATGGGCCTACGTCAAATCTATGGTCTATGCCAACAAGCAAGCGACGATTGATGAACTTCGTACGAATATCGGCCGATTTATGCTTGAAAACCGTCGAAAATTGGGTTCAGCGTCTGGACTTCTGCAAACGTGCCCGTGGCGGCCATGCAAAAGAGATCGATTTCCAAACATAATGGCATCGAACGTACTTTCACAGGAATAAAGAATTTCATTGATATCCAAAACCGTTTTTGTTTTATTTAAAAAAACTTTTGTAGCGCTCTTATTGAAGAACCCTTTAGTTGTTAATTAATAATGTGGTACATTTTATAATATTGAATCATCTCAGTCAGAAATTGACAGTGGTACAAAAAATCAAGTACTTGCATACCACTGGGTAACTGCGATGTTAAAAATAAATGACTGGCAGAACACTAATTTGGGACGCTTGCCAGCGTTTGCAAAAATCGTTTTGCCAGTATTTGTTTTACAAAACAAAAAAAGATACATATGAACTTTTTTTAAATTTTATTTTGGAAAATATAATTCCAAACCACCTATTTATTGGTTTGGCAGCGTTTTGCCAAAGTTAAAAATTTTGTTTCTCCAGTACTTTTCCGGCGCTTTTTGAAGTGCCGGCCCTTTTGTCTATTGACGTTATGATATTGGAAATGGGAAAGCAATTTTTGTCAGTACTTGTACCACCTTTTAAAATACCTTGCCATCACTTTCCCGTTTGTATTTTTCTGGCTGGGATAATATATGAAGGCCTGTCATTAAGTACACTTGCGCCCAGTATTTTGTAAGCAGATTTTAAAACAGATTCGTTGCGATAACCTTGCCCACTAAATCGTGTAATAACAGCAACAAAGTTATTTGGTTATCGTTATCAAATGTTTTCATGGAAGAACTTACAGTCCCAGCCAAAACTTACAGTCCCAGTTTCAGAAATCGAATTTCGCTTGGAAGAATAAATCGGTAAAATAACAAACAAACTTGATTTTTCGCATGTATTCAAAAGTTTAAAAGGCTTAATTCTTTCATTCACTTTTTAAAAATTAATGAAATTTGGGTTAAATTTCATTCTTATGGAATTAATTCGATAGCTTAATTCCCTTTAGCTTAAAATTATATGAATTCATTCTATTTTGATTTAATTCTAACTGAATGAAACCCAATTTACTTGAATTCATTTAATAAAAAAGTGAATGAAAAATTATATGTTTTCATTCACTTAATCAATTTTAATTTGTATGTAATTGCTGAAATATTAGCATAATACAATGAAAAACGTTTAAAATTCATCTAACAGAAATAAATAGTATCGTATGCTTTGTTACAGCTTGTATGCTTTGGTTTTGATTATATGTTAGTTTCAAACTACCCTGCACTAAGTGAATGGTAATAAAATTTCTTCATTCAATTAGTAAAATGGTGAATGAACATGCGATTTGAATGATTCAAGTTAGGAATTCATTCAATTCATATTAAAGCTTTGGGAATGAAGATTATGAATGAATTCTTTACGAATGGTTTAAGGGAATGGTACATGAATCTTTTTAAAATCTGAATTTAATTTTTAGTGAATTAAGCTTAAATTGAATTAAGTTTTTCGAAGCTCTGCATGTATTACTCAAAAACTTAATATTGTTTACCAAAATTTAAAATTTTTCTGCAAAGCCTTTGCATAGTTTACTCGAATAATCTACTTAATTTATAATTTTACCAATATCTTGGCATCAATTTCTTGTCAATATGAGAAAATTCAAGAAAAAACGTAGGTAATCTAAAATTGCTCACTTTGTTTATTTGCGTTCATATTAATATTAAAAAATAAGAAAATCCCGGGATTTTTGAGAAATAATCCCGGCATATAGTTTTAACGTGACTGCATTCAATTATTAAATGGTTCATTGATATGACAGATCTGCTTTGCAGTTTTTTCAAATTTTACTTATGGTATTGAGATTTATTTATTTTTTAAAAACTTTTGTTTTATTTTCATATATTTAAGTTTTTAAACTTGCTTTCTTCTGAAACAAGAAGACGTAACTACACTAAAGTCATTTTAAGATGTACAACTAATAACGCCACAAAAATTAAAACATGCATGTTATGTTAGTAAATTTTCCTAGCTTTTTTAATAAAAATACTTGTTTATATTTTAATAAATTTTTTTTTAATCTAAATGTTTATATTTTATTACAAAAAGAAAAAGGATTTGTTATTCATTTTTAAACTAAAAAAATACAGATAGTTAAGGAATTTTAAATGAAAACGAGTAAAAAGGTTAAAGTCGGGCATGCCGACTATACAATACCCTACACTAGTCTGGTTAAAAGCCAACTAATGTTTGGATCCGAAATTCGAATGGATTTAAACCCATTGTGTCAAAATTTTCTATAATGTGAGTCAGCGAACCAAATTCCATTAAAATATCTTAATATTTGCGACCTGCAGTTTGTTACCAAGCCAATTTTGGGGGGACCCTTATATGGGCACTAGGTCTAAACATGGACCGGTGTTCACCTAAATAAATATGCTTCGTCCTTGGGCCAACATAGGTCTGTGTACCAAGTTCCATCAAAATATCTTAATATTTGCGACCTGCAGCGTATAAACAATATAATTTTGGGGAGACCCTTATATGGGCACTAGGTCTAAACATAGACCGCTGTTAATCAAAATCAATAGGCTTCGTCCAATAATATCTTAATATTTGCGACCTGCAGCGTATAAACAATACAATTTTGGGGAGACCCTTATATGGGCACTAGGTCTAAACATAGACCGCTGTTAATCAAAATCAATAGGCTTCGTCCAATAATATCTTAATATTTGCGACCTGCAGCGTATAAACAATATAATTTTGGGGCGACCCTTATATGGGCACTAGGTCTAAACATGGACCGCTGTTAACCAAAATCAATAGGCTTCGTCCTTGGGCTGATATAGGTCGGTGTACCAAATTTCATCAAAATATTTTAATATTTGCGACCTGCAGCGTATAAACAATATAATTTTGGGGGGACCCTTATATGGGCACTAGGTCTAAATATGGACCGGTGTTAACGAAAATCAATAGGCTTCGTCCTTGGGCTGACATAGTTCGGTGTACCAAATTTCATCAAAATATCGTAATATTTGCGACCTGCAGCGTATAAACAATATAATTTTGGTAGGACCCTTATATGGGCACTAGGTCTAAACATGGACCGATGTTCACCAAAATCAATAGGCTTCGTCCTTGGGCCAACATAGGTCTTTGTACCAAATTTCATCAAAATATCTTAATATTTGCGACCTGCAGCTTATTACCAAACTAATTTTGGGAGGACCATTATATGGGCACTAGGTCTAAACATGGACCGATTTTAACCAAGATCAACAGGCGTCGTCCTTGGGCCGACATAAGTCGGTGTACCAAGTTTCACCAAAATATCTTAATATTTGCGACCTGTAGAGTGCGCACAAGAATGCATGGACAGACAGACGGACGGACAGACGGACATCGTTAAATCGAAATAAGTCTGTGTAAAAGGTCTAAACATGGACCGATGTTCACCAAAATCAATAGGCTTCGTCCTTGGGCCAACGTAGGTCTGTGTACCAAATTTCATCAAAATATCTTAATATTTGCGACCTGCAGCGTATAAACCATATAATTTTAGTATGACCCTTATATGGGCACTAGGTCTAAATATGGACCGATGTTCACCAAAATCAATAGACTTCGTCCTTGGGCCGACATAAGTCGGTGTACCATATTTCATCAAAATATCTTAATATTTGCGACCTGCAGCGTATAAACAATATAATTTTGGTAGGACCCTTATATGGGCACTAGGTCTAAACATGGACCGATTTTCACCAAAATCAGTAGGCGTCGTCCTTGGGCCGACGTAAGTCGGTGTACCAAGTTTCATCAAAATATATTAATATTTGCGACCTGTAGAGTGCGCACAAGAATGCATGGACAGAGAGACAGACGGACGGACGGACAGACGGACATCGTTGAATGCCAAATAAAAAAAAAATTCTGAGCCGATCGGTATACTATAAGGTGGGTCTAGGACCAATATTTTTTGGTGTTACAAACATCAGCACTAACTTATAATACCCTGACCACATAGTGGTGTAGGGTATAATGAAGTGAATTTGATTTTTCAGATAATTCATTCACAGAGAAAAGCAGTTCATTGTGACAACCGAATTTCTTGCCACCTGAATGGTTTGGTGGCAGTAACCGAATTATTGGCTGTTGCAATCAAATATATTCCTGACACAATTTAAATATATTGTTTCAACCGAAATTCTATTGTATTTACTGAATTTCTGTTGCCACAAACAAATATATGGGTAGATCCAACCAAACCAATCGGTTGGCAAAAAATTCGGTTGCCACAATGAATCTCTTTTAATATTTTCTTAAAGCTGTGAAAACGTCTGCCAATCTCCATTAGAAATTATAGATTTTCAAATGTGCTATTTTGTAGAAAGGAAAAAGAATTTTATTGAAAAATTTAACAGACTCGGGGGGAAATAACGGAATTTTTTGGATATAGTGAACAAGATAAAAGGCTTTAATCAGTAAAATATTTCTACACACAGAAAATAATTTAGTTGAATTACCATAATTATACTACTACAACATAATTTGAAACACATTTGTATAATATCAATTGCATAAGTAAATAAATTGTGTTTATGACTGAAAATTTAAAACTGTAACTAAATGAACAATTTTTTGCATCAAAATTCGGTGTTCGTAACCAATTAGGGAAAAAATTAAATATTTAAAACCAATTCGACAGAGACAATAGTATTAAAAGAGCAAAATATTACATTGTACCCAACAAATAAGGAATGTCAATTATATTGTTACGTTTTTACCTTTTAAAAACTTTGGTTTATTTCCCTTAAATAAATCGGATTCTTTTCTATTGCAATCAAAATAACCAGTTCCAACGCTGACACCAATTATTACGTTTTACCTTACAAAACGTTCGTTTATCTCCCTTAGATAAACCGTCCTGGTGCTGTCACAGCGATAATAACAACCAATTAGCCAATAACCAAAACACGAACACATATAAGTTTGAAATAGCTTAGACACTCGTATTTATTTACACACTATTACTTATTTACAAACTTTCTCTATTATGACCATTACTAGAGCGCTACTAACTTTAACACGATATTAACTCGCGGTCTTAACAGCACAACTGCTAATTATCAACTTCTTCTTAATAATGTTATCGCGCGCTTTATATAGTAACAGCCATACTTCTACAACACACTGGATAATTCTAGCATGCTATACTTAACTCTACATACGCTTAAAGACTATATACACAACCATCTATACAATATTACTCTACATTAGTCTTAACACTATACACACACACAAACTTTTATAATAAACCTACATTACGCTTAAAGACTAACATACACACAAACACTTATCATTAACCAACTATACAATAGGCTTAACATTATACATACGGCTCTATGAAATAACCCCCCACGAAATAACTACCCAAAATGAATACGAAATAAATCCCCAAACTTTTGTACAGAAAACAACAACAATGGTAATTGGGGAGTTATTTCGTTTTTTTTTTGGGATTTATTTCATTTTTAAAATTTGGGGATTTATTTCATAATGAAATAAGTCCCCAATTAAAATACGAAATAAATCCCCAAATATTTTTTTTGGGAGTTATTTCATTTTCTCTAAAATTAAGATTCTTTCAAATTCCAAGTTAAAAATACCGTGGAGTAAATATCAATTACAGTGAATCTAAAAATTGTTCCTAGAACTACGTTTCATGTGGTAAAACGTAGAACAATTTTATTAAAAAGTAAGTGTATAAAACCATTATATAATTCTAGCGGGCGCAGCCCGCTACGTTGTTAGCGTGCCTTAAAGTTTAGGGGGGGGGGGCTGCGCCCCACCCCCCCGGACAATTTTTTTTAAATTCGCTTTTTATTTAAAGTACAGTTTTTATAATAAAAGCCTTCACCCAGCCACCACAAATAAATAATTCTGCACAACAATGGGTTTAAAATAAATAAATATTTGATCACTTTTTCTCATGAAAGTGGATTGTTAGTAATGAATCCATAATAAATTGCAATATACGTGTGTATGTTAAGATAATTTGGTAAAGTGCGAACTTAGGTAGATAGACCCGTAAGTAGTTTTGTTCATTTGTGTTTTGAATGAAAACAAATAACGTAAAGCAGGGTTGGAAAGCATTTTATAATATTAAAAATAGCGGGCAAAGCCCGCTACGTTGTTAGCGTGTCTTAAAGTTTTTTTTTAAATTCCAGTTTATGTAAAGGTAGACCTGGCAATTCAAGTAAATTCACAAATTCAGTTGGAAAATTTACTGCGTCGCTTTCTTCCACCGGTGCTTCATTACATGAAGTTTAAATATCGGAATATATAAGTTCCATTCCTTTTCTAAGGTTTTTTCTCTTTAAGAAAATTTGTTTAACTTTTTGGAGAGTATGTTTCAATGCTACATAAGTTTCATATTCCGTGGATAGTGTTTGAACAGGTAATTCCCTCTTCCAATCCATTTGCATTGTCTATAATTTCAATTCCACTCGTTCAACGTTTATATCCATTTCATTCCACTTGTGTAGTGTTTCAATTCCACTCGTTTCCTATTTAGTTTCTTAATTTTAGTGTTTCATATACACTTGTTCTTTAAGTTTTAGGTTTCTAGCTAAAGACGCAGACGTTAAGGGGGGGCAATTTTTCCCTTTTGAACCACCATTTTTACCACGTTCTTGTCCAAAGTCCTAGAAATGCCTTGTCGGTAAGTTAGCCCATGCTCCTAGGAAAACATATTATATATTACAGGTTTCTAGCCGAAGCGTTCGGTTAGGCCATCAAGGGGGAGAATTATTCCGTTTTTACCCCTCCCGGTAGGAATTTCCAAAAATTCCGTCTTAGAGGACGTCTGCGTTGGAGGAGGAACCTACTACATACATAATTTTAGGTCTCTATATCCAGCAGTTTGGCCAGGCCGTCAAAGGGGAAGTTTTTCCCTTTTTACCCCTCCCGGTATGAATTTCCAAAAATACCATCTTAGGGGAACCCAGATACCGAATTTAAGATCCCTTGTTCCAGCAGTTTGGCCAGGCCGTTAAGGGGGAGACTTTTCCTGTTTTTGACCCTACCTGTAGAAATTTCCAAAAATCTCATCTTAGCGGATGTCTACAATAGAGGAGGAACTTTAATACCAAATTTCAACTTCCTACCTCCAGCGGTTTGGGCAGGCCTTTAAGCGGCATTTTTCGCTCCATTAATCCCCATTTTTGCAATGTCCCTGTCCAAAAAGCACCTTCCCGGTAAGTGAGCCCATACTCCAAGTAACATATGTTTTACATTTCAGGTTTCTAGCCAACTTTTACTATTTGTGCCCCTCTCGGTAGGAATTTCCGAAAATCCATCGACAGGGAATTTCAGCTTCCTAGTTCCAGCAGTTTGAGCAGGCTGTCAAGGGGGACACTTTTTCTTTTTTTGTCCCTCCCGGTTGGAATTAGGCTGGAAGAGGAACCTAAGTACCGAATTTCAGCTTCCCAGTTCCAGCAGTTTGGACAGGTCGTTAAGGGGCAACTTTCCCTTTTTGAGCCCCCATTTTATAACGTCCCTCTCCAAAATTCAAAAAAGTATCTTTCTAATAAGTTAGGGACCCACATTTTAAGCTTCAGGTTTCTAGCCGAAGGGGTTTTTACCGACCCCCAAGGTGAGGCTTTTCTTCTTTTTGCCCCTCCCTTTAGGAATTTACATAAATTCCATCTTCGCGGCTATCTGCGATGGATGAGGAACATTTATACTAAATTCCAACTGCATTGCCTAAGCGGTTTGGGCAGGCCGTAAGTGGGGACATTTTTCCCTTTCAACCACCATTTTTACTATGTTCCTGTTCCAAAATAGAAAAATTACGTTGCCGGTGAGTTAGTCCTACTCCAAGGAATACATATTTAAACTTTTAGGTTGGCCAAAAGGGATTGGGCAAGCCGTCAGGAGGAGACTTTTACCTTATTTCCCCTCCCGATAGGAATTTCAAAAATTCCGTCTAAGCGGACGCCTACACAGAAGGAGGAACTCACATACCGAGATTCCTTTTGGGATATCCTGTAGGGAATTAGTCGATGTGTACTACAGTGGAGGAACCTTTATACCAAATTTCAACTTCTTACCTCCAGTGGTTTGGGCAGGCACTTTTCCAATTTGTGAGACTGTTTATGGGGAGACTTTTCCCCTTTTTGCCCGTTCCGGTAGGAATTTCCAAAAATCCCGTCTTAGCGCACGTCTATGCCGAATATCAAGAAACCTTGTTTTAGTGGAGATATCCGTGGGGGGAGGAAAAAAAGTAGTTTTTTTGAAATTATATATTATTTTAAATGGTACTTTTTAGAAAAACCTTTAGCCCTTACTCCAGGGACCCACATTTTAAGCTTCAGGTTTCTAGCCGAAGGGGTTTTTACCGGCCCCCAAGGTGAGGCTTTTGTTCTTTGTGCCCCTCCCTTTAGGAATTTACAAAAATTCCATCTTCGCGGCTCTATCTGCGATGGATGAGGAACATTCATACCAAATTTCAACTGCATTGCCTAAGCGGTTTGGGCAGGCCGTTAGTGGGGACAGTTTTCCCTTTCAACCACCATTTTTACTATGTTCTTGTTCCAAAATAGAAAAATTACGTTGCCGGTGATGAAAAAGGTACTTTTTTTGAAAAAGGTATTTTTTTGGAAAAATGTATTTTTTTGGAAAAATGTATGTTTTTTTTATGAAAAGGTACTTTTTTTGGAAAAGGTACTTTTTTTTTTGAAAAGGTACATTTTTTTAGAAAAAGTTAAATTTTTTTAGAAAAAGGTACATTTTTTGGAAAAAGGTACTTTTTTTAGAAAAAGGTACTTTTTTTGGAAAAAGGTAGTTTTTTTGAAAAAAGGTACTATTTTTGGAATAAGGTACTTTTTTTGGAAAAAGGTACTTTTTTTGGAAAAAGGTACTTTTTTTGGAAAAAGGTACTATTTTTGGAAAAAGGTACTTTTTTTGGAAAAAGGTACTTTTTTTGGAAAAAGGTACTTTTTTTGGAAAAAGGTACTTTTTTTGGAAAAAGGTACTTTTTTTGGAAAAAGGTACTTTTTTCGGAAAAAGGTAATTTTTTTTGGAAAAGGGTACTTTTTTTGGAAAAAGGTACTTTTTTTGGAAAAAGGTACTTTTTTTTGGAAAAAGGTGCTTTTTTTGGAAAAAGGAATTTTTTTTGGAAAAAGGTACTTTTTTTGGAAAAAGGTACTTTTTTTGGAAAAAGGAATTTTTTTTGGAAAAAGGTACTTTTTTTGGAAAAAGGTACTTTTTTTGCAAAAAGGTACTTTTTTTGGAAAAAGGTATTTTTTTTTGGAAAAAGGTACTTTTTTTGAAAAAGGTATTTTTTTGGAAAAATTTATTTTTTTGGAAAAATGTATGTTTTTTTATGAAAAGGTACTTTTTTTGGAAAAGGTACTTTTTTTTTGGAAAAGGTACATTTTTTTAGAAAAAGTTAAATTTTTTTAGAAAAAGGTACATTTTTTGGAAAAAGGTACTTTTTTTAGAAAAAGGTACTTTTTTTGGAAAAAGGTAGTTTTTTTGAAAAAAGGTACTATTTTTGGAAAAAGGTACTTTTTTTGGAAAAAGGTACTTTTTTTGGAAAAAGGTACTTTTTTGGAAAAAGGTACTTTTTTTGGAAAAAGGTACTTTTTTTGGAAAAAGGTAATTTTTTTTGGAAAAGGGTACTTTTTTTGGAAAAAGGTACTTTTTTTTGGAAAAAGGTGCTTTTTTTGGAAAAAGGAATTTTTTTTGGAAAAAGGTACTTTTTTTGGAAAAAGGAATTTTTTTTGGAAAAAGGTACTTTTTTTGGAAAAAGGTACTTTTTTTTGGAAAAAGGTACTTTTTTTTGGAAAAAGGTACTTTTTTCGGAAAAAGGTACTTTTTTTGGAAAAAGGTACTTTTTTTGGAAAAAGGTACTTTTTTTGCAAAAAGGTACTTTTTTCGGAAAAAGGTAATTTTTTTTGGAAAAGGGTACTTTTTTTGGAAAAAGGTACTTTTTTGTGGAAAAAGGTGCTTTTTTTGGAAAAAGGAATTTTTTTTGGAAAAAGGTACTTTTTTTGGAAAAAGGTACTTTTTTTGGAAAAAGGTACTTTTTTTGGAAAAAGGAATTTTTTTTGGAAAAAGGTACTTTTTTTGGAAAAAGGTACTTTTTTTGGAAAAAGGTACTTTTTTTTGGAAAAAGGTACTTTTTTCGGAAAAAGGTACTTTTTTTTTGGAAAAAGGTACTTTTTTTGGAAAAACGTACTTTTTTTGGAAAAAGGTACTTTTTTTGGAAAAAGGTACTTTTTTTGGAAAAAGGTACTTTTTTTGGAAAAAGGTACTTTTTTTTGGAAAAAGGTACTTTTTTTGAAAAAGGTATTTTTTTGGAAAAATGTATTTTTTTGGAAAAATGTATGTTTTTTTTATGAAAAGGTACTTTTTTTGGAAAAGGTACTTTTTTTTGGAAAAGGTACATTTTTTTATAAAAAGTTAAATTTTTTTAGAAAAAGGTACATTTTTTGGAAAAAGGTACTTTTTTTAGAAAAAGGTACTTTTTTTGGAAAAAGGTAGTTTTTTGAAAAAAGGTACTATTTTTGGAAAAAGGTACTTTTTTTGGAAAAAGGTACTTTTTTTGGAAAAAGGTAATTTTTTTTGGAAAAGGGTACTTTTTTTGGAAAAAGGTACTTTTTTTTGGAAAAAGGTGCTTTTTTTGGAAAAAGGAATTTTTTTTGGAAAAAGGTACTTTTTTTGGAAAAAGGTACTTTTTTTGGAAAAAGGAATTTTTTTGGAAAAAGGTACTTTTTTTGGAAAAAGGTACTTTTTTTGGAAAAAGGTACTTTTTTTTGGAAAAAGGTACTTTTTTCGGAAAAAGGTACTTTTTTTGGAAAAAGGTACTTTTTTTTTGGAAAAAGGTACTTTTTTTGGAAAAAGGTACTTTTTTTGGAAAAAGGTACTTTTTTTGGAAAAAGGTACTTTTTTTGGAAAAAGGTACTTTTTTTGGAAAAAGGTACTTTTTTTTGGAAAAAGGTACTTTTTTTGAAAAAGGTATTTTTTTGGAAAAATGTATTTTTTTGGAAAAATGTATGTTTTTTTTATGAAAAGGTACTTTTTTTGGAAAAGGTACTTTTTTTTGGAAAAGGTACATTTTTTTAGAAAAAGTTAAATTTTTTTAGAAAAAGGTACATTTTTTGGAAAAAGGTACTTTTTTTGGAAAAAGGTAGTTTTTTTGAAAAAAGGTACTATTTTTGGAAAAAGTACTTTTTTTGGAAAAAGGTACTTTTTTTGGAAAAAGGTACTTTTTTTTGGAAAAAGGCACTTTTTTTGGAAAAAGGTAATTTTTTTTGGAAAAGGGTACTTTTTTTGGAAAAAGGTACTTTTTTTTGGAAAAAGGTGCTTTTTTTGGAAAAAGGAATTTTTTTTGGAAAAAGGTACTTTTTTTGGAAAAAGGTACTTTTTTTGGAAAAAGGAATTTTTTTTGGAAAAAGGTACTTTTTTTTGGAAAAAGGTACTTTTTTTTGGAAAAAGGTGCTTTTTTTGGAAAAAGGTACTTTTTTTGGAAAAAGGTACTTTTTTTGGAAAAAGGTACTTTTTTTGGAAAAAGGAATTTTTTTTGGAAAAAGGTACTTTTTTTGGAAAAAGGTACTTTTTTTGGAAAAAGGTACTTTTTTTGGAAAAAGGTACTTTTTTTGGAAAAAGGTACTTTTTTGGAAAAAGGTACTTTTTTTGTCCCCTTTTTGCCCCTCCCGATAAGAATTTCCAAAAATGCCGTCTCAACGGACGTCTACACCGGTCGAGGAACCTACATATTTCATAGCTCCAGCAGTTTGAGCATACCGTCAAGGGGGAGACTTTTTCCCCTTTTTGCCCGTCCCTGTAAAAATTTCCAAAACTCCCGTCTTGGTGGATGTCTACGATAGTGGAGGAGCCTTTATACCAAATTTCAACTTCCTACCTCCAGCGGTTTGGGCAGGCCGTCAAGGGGGGCCTTTTTCCCCTTTTTAATCCCCATTTTTACAACGTCCCTGTCCAAAATTCTAGAAAGTACTTTCCAGAAAAGTTAGCCCCTACTCCAAGGAACACATATCTTAAATTTCAGCTTTCTAGCCAAAGGGGTTTTGGCAGGCCGTCAAGGGGGACACTTTCCCCCTTTTTGCCCGTTCCGGTAGGAATTTCCAAAAATCCCGTCTTAGCGGACGTCTACGTCGAAAGAGGAACCTACATACCAAATTTCAACTTCCTAGCTTCAGCGGTTTGGGCTGGGCGATGTTGAGTCAGTCAGTCAGTCAATCAGTCAGTCAGTCAGTCACGTTATTCTTTTATATATAGAGATAATTTAATAAGTGTAGAAAAAATACAGAATGGATTAATAGTTTTGGTGAAGGAAAAATTTTTCGGATTTTTCATAACTAACTAATCTACCCTCAGACAATTTATAGCTAACGAATGAAAAGTTCCTTATCATAAATCGGTTGGAAATCAAAATTTCGTGCGAAATTTTTATTTCCAGCCGATCGCGCTCCACAAATATATAGCCAACGAATTAATAGTTTTGGCATGGTTTTGGTAGAGAAAAAATTTTGGTTGAGTGTAAATCGGTTGGAAATGAAAAATTCTGAACTTTGTTTTTTATGAGAGTTCAGTAACCTTTCCTAGGATTTGTCTTGTGACATGTCACAAGGGGTCAATTTCCCACTCCTATGACATCGTCATGTAAAAGTGACCACTCTATTTCATATAAAGGAACCAGTTCGGTGACAGTTTGTTAAAATTTCCCGTAGGGCATGTATGCGATCTTAAATTCCTCTAGTTTCTCTTATTGTAGCCATATAATTAAAGACTTCATGCAGATAACATACATAAATATATGTAATTTTTACAATGAAAAAAAATATGAAATAATACTGAATTTTAAAATAGGGACTTATTTCATTTTGAAAATGGGGCTTTATTTCATTATGAAATAAACCCCCAAAAATGGGGAGTTATTTCATTTTCGTTTGGGGTATTAGTTCATTTCTGTGGGAGTTTATTTCATTATGAAAATTGGGGCATTATTTCGTAATGAAATAAACCCCCAATTTTGGCGCATTATTTCATTTTCGTTTTGGGAGTTATTTCGTGGGGGGTTATTTCATGGAGCCTATACATACACACAAACTCTTATAATAAACCGACATTGCGCTTAAAGACTATACACACACACAAACTCTTATAGTCAAACAACTATACAATTCTAAAACGTAATTAATCATAGCATATTCTTAGGTGTATAATTGAATGTAGTACTACATTGCCAGATTGATGTATTTTGTCCATCCCGTCTCTTGAGCTATTTTCTTCTAGAAAAGTCCAGAGTTTTCTATACTAGACCAAGCCATTTTCGTAACAATATGTTAGTTGCATTAACCAAACTAGATCAATTAATCAAAAATAAAACATTTACTTTTAATTTAGAATTGATTTTTGGTCACATTAATCAATGTTAACATAAATTATGTCAATAGTGCTGCAGATAATCGGTTATAACACCCGAAATAAAATACATTAAAATTTCTTCAATAATTTTGGTGATCACAACTAAACAAAATGCTTCAATAACCGAAAGTCAGTACCATAGAAATCAATTAGTTAAAATATTTACAATTTCTAATTTTTCGGTAATCTCAACCGATAAAATCTGTATTTGTGTGACTCTCTATCAGTGTTATCAAGAACGATTTTGATAGTTTTTCAACGTATTCCTACTTTCTACTGTCAAAATTGTTCGAGATATCATTGATAGGAATGCCGCACAAACACAGCTATTATCGGTTATAGAAAAACTTTAATTGTCAAAATAGAAACAGAAAAGTGTAAAAAATAAATATACAGAAAATTTAAAGAAATTAAATAAAAATTGAATGTAGCATTCTTAAAAATATTTTGAATTTTTGCGTTATATGAACACAAACATCATAATATAAACAATAATAATATTGGACGCGTATAACTGGAGATACGATGATTTGTATGTAGAGCTTTGAAGAATTAATTCCTTAATTCAATTTTTCAATTCTGAATTAAAAATTCGATGAATTAATTCACTAAGCACCATATATTGAATGGAATTAATTCATATTTGCTTTCGTTCGATTTATTTTGTTACGAATTAATTCAATTGCAATAGTTCTTTTTATTAAATCAAATGAATTAATTCACTGGTGAACGCGTTCAATTTTATAAATCGAACGGAAAAAAAGTGAATTAATTCCTTACTGAATTAATTCCTTACTGAATTAATTCACCACTGAATTCATTCAATTTCATTTTCATTCAGTGAATTAAAAAAAAAATAAAATTACATTCAGTGAATTAAAAAAAAATAATAAGTTCACTGAATTGAAAAAAAAATAAAATAAGTTCACTGAATTAAAAAAAAATAAAATAAGTTCACTGAATTAAATAAGCAATTTTACAGCGTGTGCCAGTAACAAATTAGAAACCGGATGCTGTTTATCAACCTACATGATTCAAAAATAAAGCCTTTTCTATTAAAAATAAAAACTTTACAGATATAGATAAATTTGGAAAAAATATAACTATTAATTTTTCAAACTAGTTATATAGTTATATTTTTTTCAAATTTATCTATATCTGTAAAGTTTTTATTTTTAATAGTAAAAGGCTTTATTTTTGAATCATGTAGGTCGACAAACAGCATCCGGTTTCTAATTTGTTACTAGCACAAGCTGTAAAATTGCTTATTTAAAAATTTTATTTGTATATTATTGTTTTTTTCTACTGAACGGCAGAAAACAGGCTTTGAATTCAGTGAACTTATTTTATTTTTTTTTAATTCAGTGAACTTATTTTATTTTTTTTTTCAATTCAGTGAACTTCCCGGTGAAAAATGTCCATATATGAACATTTATGGTTCAACCATATATGTATGGATCCGAAAAATGAGGTAACACCTAAGTATATGTTCATATATGGACATATATGAACATATACATTTATTAAATATATGCGAATACATGCGAACGTTGCTGTCCTTTATTATAAGGTTGTACGATAGATATAAATTTATGTATGACATTCAAATTAGCCGCTACATATGTTTCTTTTTTTATTCAATATAATTCCATATTTATCCAAATATGAGTTCCTTTTACATATATGAAAAAATCTATTATTCGAAATATGTTCATATACAAGTCCCTTTTGCATAAATTGAATAACATATACATTCATATTTGTCCATATATAAGTGCCATTTCCATTAGGGCGGGTCGATTTAATAATCGCCCATTGCTCAGTGAAAATCGTATTCTAGGGATCAAAATAAGAAACTTTGCCGAAGGAACCATACCTCTAAAACGAATTCTACTACCCCCAAACTGTTGACTTTTGTCCCGTAGGGTCAAGTTTTGAAAAATCACACTTTGACCCATTTAGAGTGCCCCAATCGAGTCCAAATGTATGACCGACCCCCACTAACTTTGGAGGGCCGATCCACCCATGCCAGTGGCACACCCCCTGGAACTCCCCTGGGGGGTTCCCCATACAAAGATTTTAAAAAATCACCATTTTTGGCACTTTATTTTATTATTTTTTATTTATTTTATTTATTTTTATTATTTTATTTATTTTTTCTCCTTAGAAATTTATTTAGTCAGAACATATGTAAATGAAAAAATTAATTTAACTTAGTAATAGAAAAGAAAAAATAAAAAATTACTGTTTGAAGTCTTTTTTGCTTTCAAGTCTGGGCAATTTCGCACGGCTCTCTAATGTCGTCGCCATAACAGCCTCTACATTTTCCGGTATAACTCGTTTGGAAACGCTAGCTAGCAATTGAACGTGTCGTTCTGTTTCTTGTATGTGTGATGGAATTTTTGGATCATTAAACGGTGGATCATCTTGATTTAAATATTCTTTCAAAGTATCGTATGGAATGCTTCGCGTGAATGGTGGTTCAGATACGTCATTTATGTCATTCATATTGATCATTTCCGTGTAACTTGTGCAATAAAAGTTTATATCTGGTTTTTTATAAGCTCTAAGTCCCGTTGGGTCGTCAACATCGGTTCGATAGCGTAGAATTTTTTTTGCCTCCCCACAAATCGACCCGGCCTAATTTCCATATATGAAATAACAGATGCCTCCATATATGTCTGTATATGAAATCTTTTTCCATATATGGAATAACATAAACTTCCATATATGTTCATATAAAATGCATATATGTTTATAAAAAAATCCATATTTGTTCATATGTGTCCATACATAAACCATATGTGAACATGTGTGAGCGTATATGAGCATTTTTCACCGGGTTATTATTTTTTTTTTAATTCACTGAATGTAATTTTATTTTTTTTTAATACACTGAATGAAAATGAAATTTAATGAATTCAGTGGTGAATTAATTCAGTAAGGAATTAATTCACTTTTTTTTTCGTTCGATTTATAAAATTGAACGCGTCACCGGTGAATTAATTCATTTGATTTAATAAAAATAACTATTGCAATTGAATTAATTCTTTGAATTTGTTGTTTGATGAACGCATTCAGTTAAATGAATTCAGTGAATTACTTAAGAAAAGGAATTCATTCAATTCTAGAGAAAATTGAATTCGATTGGTAGGGAATTCATTCAAAAAGAAATTAATTCTTCAAAGCTCTGTTTGTATGTATGTATATAAAAGATTTACATATAGTACTAAAATCTTATTTTAATAATTTGAAGACAACGACGCAAAAATTTATCTGTAAGGACTTAATGTACTCAAGGTAAGCTATATATATGTAAATACGGTTCTAAATATCTTCTAAACTTAGCAATTTATTTGTAGGTGTTAACAAACAACAATGAATCCAGGAGATTTAACAACGAAATCAATAAATACAGAGTGGAAGTAGCAATAAATTGAACACAAATTCAAAGTTCCTTCTTCGCAAAAGACTGATTTTCAAAGACGTTTTTCTTGTGTGAAATATATCTTTTTATATATTAATTGATCGCTTTTTTTATTTTATTATAAATTTGAAGTCTACTATGAATTTGCTTATTAATTGTAATATTTATAATTTCAAGAAATTAAAAAAAAATCATTGGAAACGGTGTTTTATTTACAGAAATTAATTCGGTAGGAACCACTAATTTAATTCGGTCGGTTCTACTGAATTACCAAATAAATTCGATTGGAGCTACAGTTAAATAGTTTTTAAATTAGTTTAATTCCATAGCTACAACCGAATAATGTGATAGTACATATAACTACCAAAATTCGGTTGGCAACAAATTCGGTTGAGACAACGAATCTCTTCTCTGTGTGTAAGCGCACATAAATTATGATATTATAATTTTTATATCCTTCACATTTTGAAATCATAATTTATTCTTATTAGAGAACTTTTTAAGTTCAAAAACGACTATTCTTTTTCAAAAATATATAAGAGAAGATAACGCCTCTAAAAATGGGAGAGGTGTAATAACCAAAAAACTTCTTTTCAATAAGTATTTATATGCAGTGTGTTCGTTTACTCGAATTTCTTACTACTTTTACTACAATTGGAAAGTTTTGTTTACTTTTTGTACTGAATTTTTCCAGTGTAGTAAAAGTAGTAACTTGTAGTAAGTAAACGAACACGCCTATGATATGGCTCTTGGCCTTCAAAGAGAAATCATTATATGTATAAGGAGTTCAACTTAGCGATATAGTCGTGATATTTGTTAATGAAGTCTAATTTTTTTAATACATCATAATCTCCCAGAAAAGGGGGTTTTTGTGTTTCTTATAAACTAATGAAGATAGATAATTGAAATTTGCTTCGTTTTATGACGAAAAGAAAATCAACCAAAGGATTTTTGGAAACGTTAAATAAAAAAAAAAAAAAAATAAAAACTATAAAAGAGGCCTTGCAGAAGAAACTGCCAAAACTAGCAGAATTGGTTTGAAAAAATATTAGTAAGATAAAAACAGCAAGAACAAAATTCTAGCTATGTTTTAGTTTACTGAAAATCACCCTGCTAAAATCAGCAACAACTTTTGCTTAGTTTTAGTCGACTGAAAACATCATACATTTTTTATTTTTCATAGCATATGTAGATTTTTTTTTAATATGAATAACGATTTAACTCACTGAAATTAGGACTCTACTATTGTTAAGCAATTATTATTATTTTTTTTGTTCCCAGGTGAAAATGTTCATATATGGTCATATATGGGTTCGGATCCGAAATTTGAGGGTATATGGCCATATATGGAGATATATGAATGTTCATATACATTTTTTTTTTATTTTTTAATAAAAATATTGCTTTTTTATTCAAATTAAATGTAAATATTATAATTCTATTCATACGTTACTGATGAAGTTGTACATTTGAATGAAATTGAGAAATTATGAAATTTTTAATGGACATAAACATTTTACTTCAAGTTTAGAAATTATTTTATGACTGTTTTGAAAAACTGCTGAATTAGCAGAGTATTTTTGCTAAATATTAATAAGATAGGAACAGCAAAAATAAAACTTTTTAATATATTTACAAAATTTGAGTTATAATTGAGCTAAATTTCAGTTATTAGAAAATAAAATTAAATTGTAGTAGTAGACAAAAAACATCACATAAAATTTAAAATTTTCAAAGTTCCTTTTTCGTTTTTAATGGAAATAGAAATCTAGCTTTCTGAAATCAACAGTTTAATATGTTTAGCAAATATTTCTGTTGGTTTTATAAACTGCTATTTGCATTGAACAAAATTTAACAAACATTTTTTAGATACAACAGTTTGTTTTAGCCATTTTTAGTTTACTAATATTTTGCAAAATTTTCTGCAGATTTTCTAAATTTAGCAGTTTTATTTTTGCTGTTTTTATCTTACTGCAACATTTTCAATTGTATTTCAAAATTTATCATTTTATTTCAGAAGTTATCAATTGTTTTTCAGATTTATCAATTATATTTCAGAAATAATCAATTGAATTTCAGTTTCATCAATTGTATTGTAGAAGTTATGAATTGTTTTTCAATTTTTTTGAATCCGCTCACGTAATTACCCCCAAGATAAAAAGAAATTAAAACATTACCCATATATGGAATATGAAGATATATGGAATATATGAACCAATATATGAACCAATAAATGCAGTATATTATCATATATGGATTCAGACATTTGAATGTATTTACCCATATATGCTTCCATACATAACATATATGTTCATATATGATCATACATTAAACCATATATGCTCATACATGAAACCATATATGACAATATATGAACATATATGAACATTTTCACCTGGGTTATTTTAAATGGAAAATTATTACTTTCATTCAACTAAATTTAACTTAAATATAACTAGCAATATGCCAAAATCGACTTTTTGCGAAAAAGAATTTTTTTTATTGTTGAAAATGGTTCTTTAGGGCTTCAGCAGCAACTTTTGTTCTGCGACTTTTTCATAATTCCGTTATTTACAAAATTACCGTTATTTTTAGGTTATTGAAGAAAATCAAAATTTTGGCCCTTAAATTTCCAGAATTCGACCAAATTTGTACAAAATCCTTTGGCGAGTATTTTTGGTGAACATATGAACTCTAATATTTGCAAATACAGGGTGTTTTGATGCATTGTTAAATAAAAATGAATTTTGCGCCATCTAGCGGCAATAATTTGTACTAACTATATTCAGCAATCAGAAAGGCAATTTGAATACTTTTTCAACAAAAAAAAATTTTTGAAAATCGGTTGAAAAATAACCGAATGAGAAAGAAAAGAGCTATACGATAATGAAATTTTATATTAAAATATGTACAGTAGTGGACTAAAGTGGATACATTAATTCAAGATTTTTCGAAATTCGTTATAAGTTTTGTTTTATTATAGAAATTTAAATGATTTTTTTTAAAACATAAAACTAAAACATTCTTCTTCAATAAAAACCTTAATACAGTAGAGTATATCATTAAGAAGTTAATAAAAAAATTATTGCAAATTGTGACCGCTTTCATCCAGTATTGTTCATATTTGAAATTTTCGGCAAGTTCTTACTTTAATATTTTGTCCAAAGTCCTTTGTGCTTTAAAACAGATTTTATGCGAGAAGGCATGCTTTCCGCGAGACTTTTAAAAGTTCGAGGTGGAATATTATCCATTCCGCTGAAACTCTTCACCAAAGATCATCTAAGTTGGTCGGCGCTCGTTCGTATTGGGAGAGTATTCTTTTGATAATGGCCCACAAATTCTTGATGGGATTCAAATGGGATTTGAGCTGGCCACTTCAAAAACTGGAAAAACTACACTTGGATATCACAAATTGAACAAAAGTTATTAATACAGTTTTAAAAAAATTCAAATATGTATTCACTTTAGTCCACTACTGTATGTAATATACAGTAACAATGCTATTTCATTATCTTATACCTCTTTTCTTTCTCATTCGGTTATTTTTCAACCGATTTTTAAAACTTTTTTTTTTGTTGAAAAAGTATTCAAATTACCTTTCTAAATTGCGCTAGATGGCGCAAAATTCATTTTTATTTAAAAATGCATCAAAACACCCTATATTTGCAAATATTATGAGTTCATATGTTCAGCAAAAATACTCGCCAAAGGATTTTGTACAAATGTGCCAAACATCATTTGGTCGAATTCTGGAAATTTAGAGGTCAAAATTTTGATTTTCTTCAATAACCTAAAAAAAACGATAATTTTGTAAATAACGGAATTATGAAAAAGTCGCAGAACAAAAGTTGTATATTTACTTAACTCATGGAAAGGAATTTTGTTCCCCAAAGTAAAAACAGTGTCTATGGTCTTAATAACTAATGTATAATTCATTTCAGTAGCATAACTTCCCGTTTTCTAAAATATTCACTCTATTTTTTAAATGAATGAATAAAATTTGCCGTAAATAGGCTTTAATGTTTTTTGTACGCCACAAATTGGGCTGAATATTATGCCTTGAAAGTCAACATAGTTGTTGATGACTATAATATCTAAAATTCTGCAGTGGTGCTTGAAGATTACACTCCTACTTCAAAAGTTATATGTGAATGAAGGTGAAAAGAACGCATTTTTTTTTTAATTTTTTCGCTCTTTTTTTAACATTTTCCAAATTTTCTTGTAAACGAAAAATGCGATCGTCACGCACCACCGCAGAATTTTAGAATTTGAAGTCATTAACAACTGTGTTGAATGGCAAAACAAAATCAGCCCAATTTGTGCCGCGTTAAATGTTAGCAGTAGTATTTACTTACTTCCAAGTTTTGTTGTTGCCATTTTTTTCTTCTCAGTGTATTATTGCAACAATATCCGAAAATGGAAGATTACTACCCAAACTAACTACCCGAGTAAAAAAGTTTTGATATAATCATATATTATTTTATGTAATTACATATGGTAACTTATAGTTAGATATGGCCACATATGCTTTTAAATTGAAGCATATAGACTTTTATATAGTCATATATTAAATATTTTTGCCTCAAAGGTTTTAATATTGAGACATATGTAATTTTATATTATTACATACTGGCCTGCATATAAGTGTATGTGCTATATATAAGTACACAAAGTAATATATAAAAGATATAATTACATATATGTTTATATATAATTTAGTATGACACTATACATAATAATATAAAACTATATATGGAGCTATTTAAGAAATATTATATAATAGGTGTTATATATGATTATATATTGACGCATATGAACCCATATATAACTTAGTATGGTTTCATATCTACAATATTTCATGATTTCTTTTATATATAACGATATAACATTCTTTATAAAATCATCTATAATTAGTAATTATTAATTACACTGTGAGACAAATAGTAGGGGTCAGTGATCGGGAAGGGTTCAAACTACCGGGGAAAGTTATATCGGTAAAAAAGAAGTTATACGTGTCCCGGCGTTTCGCTGGGTCACCCCTAGGAATCGAGATATATCGATTTGACCTTTGGTGGTCTTTTTTTTACATAACTCGAGAACCACTAGTCCGATTTTGCTCAAACAATTTTAAAAAAATTAAAAATTACAATTCCTTTAATCTGTTCATATAACGTTTTTCTATATACTCAACAGTTTTGCCGGTAAAAATAAATGTATGAAGAAAAAAATATTTTTTGCCTAAAATATTAAAAAAAAGTAATAAACAAAAGGTTATTGATTTTTATGGTAGCGGTAACAAACATTTATTTTTACCGGCAAAACTGTTGAGTATATAGAAAAACGTTATATGAACAGATTAAAGGAATTGTAATTTTTAATTTTTTTAAAATTGCTTGAGCAAAATCGGACTAGTGGTTCTCGAGTTATGTCAAAAAAAAAAAATATATCTCGATTCCTAGGGGGACCCAGCGAAACGCCGGGACACGTATAACTTGTTTTTGACCGATATAACATTTCCCGTTGGTTTCATCCCATCCCGATTTTGACTGTCGCATAGTGTTATATATTATCCCACATTAGCAATTTTTTCAAAGTGATTTTATATAAAAATATATGTATAAGGTCCTTTTAAAACCGTATTGTATTAAATGTGGTTCCATATTAAAAATGATTTTGAACTAGTTTTAGATTTTGTAATTACTAGGGATTGGCGCATGACACGATCGTGAGTGAAGTTATTCACAAGTGATCGTGAGTAATAATTACTATACCAAAATAATTCGCCCGTTAGAGTGAGAATATATAATTCGTACGTGAGCGTGAGTAAGAATATATAACCCGTGCATGATTCGTGTGGGAGTTTATTTTTTGCATCATATGTTTTTTAGTAATTTTTACTGTTTTGCGTAAGAATTTTCTGATTGTGAGTAAGTTTTTAATATACTCATGTCTGCGTGAGTAAGACACGAAATGCTCGTGCTTGAGTAATTTGTTTTTGTTTAGGAGCGTGAGTTAAAATGGCTAACGCGCCCATAAAATTAACAATACTGAATCTTTAATATGGAATTCTCTATACTATAACGCACACTTGACTGATCTCTTATATCTTGGTTGTATATCACAATCCTATTAAGTTAAAAATTTCAGTGTTGTTAACCTTATTTTAAAATTACTAAAAACAAAGAAAAATTTTTTCATGTTTAATGCACTGTCATGGTAAATCTGGATAAAAGTAATGGAAGATTTATCGAAATTATAGGATATCCAGTAGACCTGGGGGTTAATCATTACATTTTGTAATTAAATACACATTCATTTACACAATTACATGTAATTGTAATTGAAAAAAACTCATTTACAATTACAAATTATTTGTAATTGTAATTCAAAATTTGTAATTCAAAAAAACTCAATTACAATTACAAATTATTTGTAATTGTAATTCAAAAAAGAACAATTACAAGTAATTTGTAATTTGAAAAATGTCAATTACATTTTTTGGGAAAATAAATAATGACAAAAAGCACAAGTTAGGGGTAATCCCAACATGACGTATTCTTTTTATACGCATCCATGCCTATGCAACCTATCCCAGTTAGATTTGTATACAAAATTTTAACAAAAAACACTTTTTAATTCTAAATGTAATTGAAATCACTTTCAATTACAATTACTAGTAATTTGTAATTGAAAATTTTCAATTACAATTGCTTGTAATTTCAATTACAAGTAAATGTAATTGAAATCCCTCAGGTATGATCTCCAGATATTGTATATCTTTTTTTATTTAAAAATATAATTTTGTATATTGTTAGATATGGTCATATATATTATGGTAAAAATATAGGGTTAATATTTAGGTATAATTGTATCAAACTGTGTCCACTTTTATAACATTTTATATAATTTTATACAAAAAGATATAATTTTATGTAATTGGATGAGGACAAAATTCGGATACAATTGTACGTTCTCATTTTTCGGATACATAGAAGATTATATATAATTAAATATAACTTTATATGGCTCCATATCATTTTTTTTTACTTGGGTATGCAACAAATAAAAACATTGATTTTGTAGCTGTTAACATAAATATTGCGTTAAATTCATAAAAAGTTAAAAAATCCAAGTTTTAAAGGCCACCCTAAATTTCCGTTTTAGGAAAAGTGAGGGACACTCTAATTAGCAATTAAGGTAGCTGACTCTACCCCCAAGCATTAAAAATCATTCGGCATTCATAGCTTGAAAATTAAAAAGTACATTCTTTTGGCATATTGCTAAATATAACTAAAATTTTGAGATATAACAGCATTTTGTAGCTGTTTTTTGTCTACTAATATTCAGGAAAAGGTTTTTCTGAATTAAGCAGGGTAAATTGTCATTTGTACTAGAGATGGGCACGTGAGCAGAATTTTGCGTGATTCACGTGAATCACTCGTGATCACGCGTGAGTGAGTAAAACCTTAATTTACTCACGTGAACGTGAGTGAGTGTGAGTAGATGAAAAATGTTCGTGAGTGAGTGTGCGTGAGTCGAATTTTAACGACTCACGCTTTTTTTGGGCTTTTTATTCATATTTTCAGTAATTGTTTTAGGTGACTTTATATTTTTAGATATGTTTAATACAAAATAAATGCAAAATTTCATACTCGTCTACACTCAAAAAAAAAGTTAGTAAAGTCAGTAAAAAATGTTGCTGTGTCAGCAAATTTTTAGTCAGCAAAAAAGTTGGTAATTTCAGCAAAAGATTTGCTGAAAATTAGCGAGCTGATTTTTACCAAAAAAATAGTAATCTTCAGCAAAAGTTTTGCTAACACTTAGTCGATTGCAAATGAAAAAATTCCTTGCTAAAATCACTAACCTTTTTGCTGAATATTAGTAGACTGAAGAAAACTCAAAAAACTTGTAGCGAAATTTTACTTTAGTTAATTTATTTGCTGAAAATTTAAATATAGAAATTGTGTAGAGTTGTTTTTCTTTTTTATCATTTCCGTTGTCTGTACTACATCAAGACAAGCTGCGACATCTACATCTTGTCTATCTAGTTGTCGTCCACGCTATAAATGCGGTTATCAGCACAATTTTTGTAGCAAAATAAATTAGTAAAACATTAGTTTAAAATTTGTTTAGTGCTAAAAAAATATAACTAAAACTTCTGCTGAAAACTGAATTTCAGCAAAAAAAAAATTGCTGAAAACTAGTACACTTGATATACGTTTTACTAACTTCTTTTTTTGAGTGTAGGGTTTCCCAGGAAACGGGAATGAAAATCGAAAAGTATCAGTTTTTTGGTAATATTTTTTTTTTATTTTGGTTTGTTTTATTAATATAAAAAGCGTTTAAGTCGTATTTTATTAAGAACGTCAATTTTAAGGATGAAGGAATGGAAATATTTTAATTAATGAATTTTGGTTTAAATGTCTACTTTTTTAAGACAAATTGTTCTCTTATCAAATCATAAAAATCTATGATATACCTCCTGCCAACTTCTTTTAGGTCTTGTCAAGTTTCAGGCTAAAATATAATTTGCCAAGTTAAAAATTCTTTTATGAATTTTAAGCAATCGCATTCTGCCAAATCCATATTTTTGCTTTTAGTGTCAAACTTAAGGCGTTAAAAAAATTGGTAATATTTTCTTTCGATTTTCATTTTAAAAGATTCATTGGACCCGTTTTTGAATGTTTGTGTGGGGAGCATCGGCATTATAGAGTTTCAAAAAGCTCTACCATTCGTAATTTTTTAAAATTATACAGAAGTTTATTATGTTATAAAAAGTGTTTTAAAATCCAAAATAAATAATTTAATTTTTTTAGAATTTATAGCTTGTGAAGTTATTTTTTTTAAATCAAGTTATTTCTTCTCGAATGTCAAGGTTTTTGACTTTAATAATGTTGCAATTATAGTCACAACTGTTAATAGGCACGTAAATATTAATAGGCATAACATACCCAATTTATCGCTTGCCAATATCATTTGCTCCATTAATACTTCTAAATTATACTTCTAATGCCCAATGCCTCTAAAAAGCGGTCTTCAGCTCTAAAAAAAATTTCTGGCTAAATAACAATTTTTATAAAATCAGTTACGTCCACATAAAACATAATTTACTACTTTTGTTGTACAATATGTGCTCATTACTAATACCTTAATAATAAGCAGTAGAATTATTGTCTACTACAGTGTCAAAACTCATTATTTTTATTCGACAAGGTCGTTTTTGTTAGTATTCGCTGCATTACAAAAAGACAAAAAAATTTCATTACCATTATATGAGAGTACTTAATTGTAATGAAAAAATGTTCATTACTTTTGTTAACATTCCCCCTGATTATGTAAGGCGTTGGCGTATTTAGTAAAAACGTCTTCATACAAAACGATTTTTTAAAATCAAAATTACAATAATACAATTTTAACAAAATATAAGCTTGACTTGACCCTTTAACAGTGCAAAAATAGTCGTTATAACGGTTTTACTGTAAAAACTCCTAAAAACGTTTACGCCTACGCCTTACATAATCAGGGGTATTACTTTTACACAATGTTTAATATTTTTCGGTTTTCGTAACTTTTAATTTCATATTTTGGTATGCCGATTCCTCGCTTCTAGCCAAAATAGCAAATAAGCCAAAATTTTGGGGTCTGGAGCTGTCGAATGCTCCATTAGTGCTTCTCAATCACATTTTTTAATATGAAAATTAAATGGATTTGCCATTTCATAAATTAATGATAATGGTTTCGGCCCATCCCTATCCCCTTCCCTAACTTAAAATAATACGTCAGTACAAAAATCGGCCAAACGGGTTTGGAATCGATTTGACTAATTTTTAACAAATTTTCAATTGAAACACTGATTTCAGCAAGGATTTAAATTATCTTCATTTAACACAATACTAAAAATTCTCAGTAGTTTAACTAATTTTGAGTATTAATTTTCAAAATTATTTATAACTAATTTTTAAGAACCTATTCGTTAAATTTTACACAATTTATTATAGATGGCGCCACCAAAGTATCCGAAGTTTTAAAGATGGCGCTATTCTGTTCCCTCCCGATTTTTTAAAATGGCCCATATATCAAAAACTAAGAGAGATAGAGGAAATTTGACGAAAATTCGGCTACCCCTTGCTACGTAATAGCCGCGTGGAAATTTTACTTCTATCCAAAAATGGCTCTTGGTAGGGCCTTCGGCGATCAGAATAATTACAAATAAAACTGTAGTTTCACGAATTTTTTACTTAAATTTAGATTTGTTAAATTTAACTAAAAAGATGTTAAAATCAACAAATTTTATATTAAGCCAAAAAATAGGAATACATTTTGTGAAAGTAACACATTTTTCTGTTCTGCCGACTATATAATCTATTTTGGCATAAAAAGGGGTTTGAATTAGTGCTGGTAAAAATATGAGTAGTGGGTATCGAGTATTTGTCTTTTTTTTTGGATACTTGATACTCAAAACTACTACTCGATATTTTCAGAGTTGCATTTTGGACAGACAAAATATATAAAAATGTGACTCCGCTAAAATATTTGCCACAAAAATGTGACTTTGCTAAAATATTTGTCACAAAACTACAACTCTGCTCAAAGAAAAAAATCAGAAGTAAAATATTTCAAATTATATGTTAAAAAACTATGAAAAACGCAATGAATAGTTGATGAAAAAGTTTAAAAATATGTTTATAAATTTAAATATTGAATTACCATAAACATTTTCCAAGAATTTTACTAAAAAATTTTAAAAAATTTCAAATCAAAAGTATCGAGTATTGAAAAGTAACCGAATTTACCAGCACTATTTTGAATTTTTTCACAAACTGGTATCAAAAGTTGTGTAACGTCAATCTGGCTGAAACAGCAGCATTTAAGTACGTCATTGCATTACCAAGATACAAATTTTGACCTTTTTGTCAAAAAAGGCCTGAAAAGTTTATCCTTTACGGGCCTATTAATATTGTATACTCTATGGAATAATATCCCACCAAAACTTTCATTACCCAATAAGGGCCCAGGTAGAAAAATACAAACGGCAAAACGTTGGCAAATCACTGTATATGGTGGTACAAGCGCTGGCAGAGCGTTCGTTTTTCGAAAATTAAAGTACTGGGTAAACCTTGAAATGATAACGTCGATCTTCGGTTGGCCGTTTATGTTTCCGAACGTTGGCAAAGCGTTGGTAACAATAGTAAAATAAGTGCTCTGCCAATCGTTATTTTAGATCAACTGTTTTTTATTCAATTCTTCATGAAAAAATCTGTAAAATCCCAATCCCCAAAAAAAGAGAAACATAATTTTAGTATAGCAGCACTGTATCTAATAAAGCCCCGTTTAGATTATCACACAAGTGTGTTATACATGTCAGAAATTTGTTGTATAACGAAAATGTATAATAGTGTGAACACTGTTCGTTACACACATGTCAAATTGGGTGCACACATTTTAAAAAGCGGTCACACTTTTTTGACAAGATTTATTTTTTGAAATATTTCATAAAGTTACCACTTGTCTCAACACAAGTGTTGTGTTATTCACAAATAAATGTAGACAAAGAATAAAAACAACTAATAGTGGCCCTTTGTTCCTAATGGAATCATAGGACATAATATATATATATATACATATATAATGGTGAAAGAAAGTAATAATAGAAGAAAAAATAACTGTTTTAATTTATTTGTTGTGTGTGTCGATTAGTCTGAACACTGAAAAGATTTTCTTTTATACTTTTTTGACAACCAGACAATTTCAGCCTACTTTTTGTCATACTTGTGTGAAGAAAAGTATAAGCACTTGTGTGATAATGTGAACGGGGCTTAAACGAATACATCTCTGCTTAAAACTACAAATTCAATAGATTTTCACATAAATTTTACCATAAGAACAATTTTCCAGTTTTATCAATAGACTTGAAAACTGGTACTTAAATAGGGTGAACATTAAGTGATCAGTTTATGTATTTTTTACATAGTCATAAGTTTCGTAAAACAAGTACTGGCAAAATCCCTTTTGCAAATGTTGGCAAATCGCTGCAATCCAATGTTTTGCCAGTAGTATTTTTTCATGTACAGTCGTAAATTTTGTGAAACAAGTACTGACAAAGTCCTTTTAGCAAACGTTGGCCATTTTGTTTTAAGCCGATGTTTTACCAGTGGTATTTTTCATATACGGTTGTAAATTTTGTAAAACAGGCACTGGCAAAGTCCTTTTACCTAACGTTGGCAAATCGTTTTGAACCTTTGTAAAACAAGTATTGGGAAAGCACTCTTTCCCAAGGTTGGCAAAGCGTTCTAAATTAGTGCTTTTGCAATGCTTTTTTTTGTACCATTGTAAGGCAACGCTTTGCCAGTGCTTTGTTTTTTGTACTGTCGGCAATTTCTACCTGGGTGGTTAAATAATGACACTAACATTTTTTTTACTTATAATTCGGCCTCAGTACTAGTAATTTTTGTTAAATGAAGTTGTTTTTATAAGCAGCCTACACTGAGAGAATTATCTGCATGATATTAATGAATTTTTGCATAACATTTCATTGAATTAATGGAATTTTTCATAAAATATTGTAAAAAATTTCATTTTATTTATTAGAAATTTCATACACTCAATAAAAAAGTTTCATTGAAACTAGATTAATAAAATATATGATGCTTTTTAATCAAATTTAAGAAGATTTTCATTTACTTTGTGAAGAAAACTTAATTACTTTACTGAAAAATTTCATTTAAACTCGTTTAGCAAAATTACCTCTGCGTAGCTTACGCGCGACTTATTATTTAATTTCAAAAATAATGTAATATTGGTAATTACTTTTTTTCCCAAAGAATCGGTTGTATAATAGCTACCCAACAAATGTTTCTGTGGAAGCAGTTATAGAACTGATTCTCCGTCAGTCATACCTTCCCCATAACATCCGTGGAACTGCTTCCAGATCCAGTCCCATGGAATAGGTTGCAGGAGAACCAGTTGTAGAATCGGTGTGATTGCCAACCGATTGTAAAAACTTTTTTTTCCAAAGAATCGGTTGAAGAATAGCTACTTTTCCTTTACAATACCACCTACTGTCAATTCTAACAGCGATGATTTTTGTTTGAAATTGTCCCAAAAGCAACCATTTGCTGGAACCGGTTGCAATAGAATCAGTACTGGAACTAGTTCTAGAACTGATTTTACGTTAGTCTACGTCATCATAGTTCTGGAACCAGTTCCATGGAATCGGTTACAGTGGAACCAGTTGCAGAACTAGTGTGGTTTGAAGCCGATTGTTAAAAATTTTCAAGGACATTTACAACTCCCGCCCGGGAATTTCCGAAACTCAAACCCTATACAGGGCGCAATTTCGAGTTTCATTTTTCTTAATCTTTTAATAATATTTTTTTCTGGGAAGCTTTTGTTTCGTGAATTTGCGTGAGTGTGACTGAAAGTTCAATTTACTCACGTGAGCGTGAGTGAGTGTGAGTAGCAATTTTTTCATCGTGAGTGATCGTGCGTGATTAGAATTTTTTCCTCGTGAGCGTGAGTGAGTGTGAATGAAAATTCACTCACGTGCCCATCTCTAATTTGTACTAAAATATAGCTATTCGAATTTTAGTTCGTTGACCATGTTATTTGAAGCCCATTCATATATATAAATATATATGTATATATGTATATTTAAGTTATTATAACAATTGCAATTGTGTTAAATTATTAATTTAATTCTATTTAATTATGTTAATGTACTATTGTTGATGTGTTTTAAGAGACTTTAAGGCCTGGTATCTTATGTGATATTAAACAATGATTAAGAAGAAAATCATTGTTTAGCACTTAATTACAGTAACTCATCAAATTTTAATCTCTGATTTTACTCTAAACATTGCTTAAATTTAATTACAGAAATTTCTGTGATTAAGACCTTAAACGTAGATTTTCCACCCTATAATTCATGTTAGTATTAACATTTTTTTCTAATGTTGGTAACCTTTTAAAAAGGTTTACGTAGACCAATTAATTTGTAAATAAACACCGTACAACATCTTTATGTACCATCTAAATAATGAACATCTTTAGTAACTTGCACATATATCTTCTCTAAAAATACCAATTGGAATTATGAAAATATTTGGGGGAAATTTTAATAATATGACATAATATTGGATTCTGTACGAATTGTTTGTTAGAATCGGTCATAATTTTGATCTTTATTTAGCACAAATAAACCATGATTCACAATAATTTTTTTAATTCTACCGTTTTTAATAACAAATAATTTAAATTTTCTAATTTTCTGCAAAAATATGAGCTATGGCTGAAATCAAAAAATGTGATAAATTTTTGGCCCAAATTTGTGAGAAGCAAAAAGTGTTAATATTTCGGTTTTTTCTTAATGGAATCAGTAAGTTTAGTCATTATAAACCTAATTTTAAAAAATCTCATCTACAAGTTGTCGCAATAACTTTTTTTGCACAATTTTAATTTTTTTTGTTGTAACGGAGTTTACATTTCTGCAAGCAAAAGATATAACAAAAAAAATTGCGTACGAATTTTCTTCAATTTATTAGTTTTTCGTATTTGGGTTTTCAATTTGCTTTCCAATGATATATAATTTGTGTTTATCAAATTGGCGGTTTCGCGAATAAAAATACAATTCATTCCGCGAAAAAATTTCAATTTTTTTTTCATTTTGTATTTTTGGTCCTTTTAAATGCTTTTCAAAAAAATAAAATTTTTTAAAATCCCAACAGCGGTTGCGCAGTTACAAAATAATATATTAAAAACATAACATTTCGCGATCAAAAAATTGTTAAATTGTGTAAAACAAATTTAATTTGTCAAACTAATGTCAGTAATGACTCGAAATATCGATTCAAAACCAATGAAATGCAAAATCAATTGTTTTTCGCTCCAACAGGTTAGGGTAAAAAACTGATAACTTTTTTTGATTTGACGCAAAATTATTAGTTGAATCGTCTTTTGACGCATAAATATTAGTTGAATCACCTCTGTTTATGGTTATTTTAAAATATTTGAAACATTTATCTACATTTATTTGAATGAAACCTGATGCAAACAATTGTGGTTACGGAGTTTACATTTGGTTACTTTTTTCGTTTTCTTTCAGAAACGCTTTGTCAGAATTTTTTTTCCGAAACAAAATCGCATGATGCCTACAAGGTTAATCCAAATATGACATTGTTTTTCTTACTCGTTAAATAGTTTGGTGTAAAAATTAGGAACGGAGTTTACAACATTTTTTCAAATCTTATTAAAGACATCCTTTTTCATCTCGAGAATGTTACATGCTGCAGAAAAGCTTCAAGTCTGTTATGCTGGATGATTATTTACAGTCCAACGATCATTTGAGTATAAATAACATTATACTTTTCGCAATATAAATAATAGATAACTCCAAATTTCTGGTACATACATATATGCATTTTTATCAAAAATTATGACGAAAAATCGTTACAGAGTTGAAGTCGTGATAGCTAAGATATACGAAAAAGTTTGTAAAATGTATTAATTTTTATTAAAAACGGCACTTTTCCTCTTCATAAAAATTCTTACAGTTAGTGTTTAGCTTTATTGGTTATTAAAATATAAGCTATTAAAGTTAAAAAACCTTATGAGTTACTTGTTACGGAGTTTACATTTGGCCTATAAAATTGGTCACAAATTTTATGTATTAACCAAAAATTGGTCAGATTGTTATAAATTTTGTAAAACAGGTGACAATGCGCTGATATATATCGAAATATGTAACTCAAATGTAATCCATGCATTAGAAATTAGGTGGTTACACGGTTTTTATCACATTTTTTGATATCACCCCTATAAGACATACTTCAAGTGGTCCTGCAATATCTTAAATTGCAGTTAATGAGTATAGTTTTTTATTAAACTTTTTATTTTGCTTATTTATTGAACCAATTTTTACTATTTAATAAAATTTAACCATAAAACTTAATCTACCACATTCTATTAAAAATTGTTGAAATGTCGGCCAGGGTGTGTTAACAGAGGTTAAGATTTATGCATACTGTTAAGATTCTATGGTAGTTGTTTAGATCAGTTAAATATTTCCTGCAGTACAATTTTTATGTACGCCATATATTTTGTCCTCCGAGGAATATTTTTGGATTCATATCTTTTATTTTCCACAAAATTAGAAAATTCTAATTTTTTCAATTAACAAAAAATTTCACAGACTCTTCAGAAGATTTTTGCTTTTTACACAAAATTGTTGGAAGATATCTTAAAAATAGAATCAAGAAAATCAAGCGTTTAAGTTTCGCGGTTTGTAAAAATTTACTGCTTTGGGAGATGTCACTGTATGTGTATATTAAATTTGATCCAGATATATTTACCTAAACAAATAACAAGTAATATAGAGGCATAGTTATTTTACTTTGCCTTTGCACCTAGTTTTCTAATAAATTCTGACTTTAAAATTGAATGTATCAAAAACATCAAAAATCATCTTGTCCTTCATAAATATTTCTTAATAACACCTTCCTGGACTAAAAACAAATTTATAATTATACATACACACTTACCCAATGAAAAAATAACATATGCATGTAGCATGCAAAAAGACACTTCCTATTTGAGGGATTTAGCGATTGATGATTTTTAAAATAACAATTTGGTCATCTATTTTATAATTTTATGACCTCGTATCATGCGAAAAATTCAATAAAAACTCTTATTTCGCGAGTTTCCAAACTTTTTTTATTTTCTTTTATTTCTTATTCGTATTGTCAAATGAAAATATCTAAAATTAACAAATCATTGATTAAATTTTTGTAAGTTACCGATATTATTTTAAGTAAGTTTAAGGGCTAGTCAATGATTTCTAAATCAATGATTAAAGTAAACTAAGCATTGGAGATAACACACCAGCCCTAAGTCTTATTTGCACTAAATAAATAAATATCTAAAAATATCAAAAAAAAAATAACTAAAATTTTGTAGATTTTGAATTCCCATTGTGGCAACGCTGACACAAGCTTACACACTACATGTGTTTGTATGTTTTTCATACAAGAGTGTAGTTACGTCTTTTTGCATTAAGAAATACATGCACTTGTAGTTACGTCCGTTTTAATTTCTTTAATAAAGTCGCCATTTTTGATCGTAGAAGTCTAAAATTTTGTCTGAACATCAGGCACCAGAAAACGTTTTTGTGTGTTTTTATCAAAAATAATTATCACTAAAGTTCAAAATGTTTTTATTTCTCAATCAAAAACAAAAAATTTCAAATGTACTTTAAAATAAAAATATCCCTCAAGTTCAAGTTCCAAAAATATCTTTATGTATAAATATCAAAGATAAAAAAATTGATAAAAAATAAAACTTTTTAAAACGTTTTAAAAGGTTTTTTTTTGTTTTTTATCTTTGTTCTAAGTACAAAAATATGAATAGAATTTTTAAATTTTTGTTTTATTTTTATGGTGGAGATACTATTCTGGTTTTTGGTTTCAAATCTGTAGAAAATCATATAATATCCTGGAGTACACTTTTGGGCGGTATATACAGCTATGGACACTTCATACAAAATTATCTTTATGCATTTCTCTTAATAATTATAAAGCAATAATTATATTTCTTTTCTATTATAGTAAACTGTAATCAAGTAGTCTCAGATTATATATAAACCTTTGCAATATTTAAAACATGCAAATATTTACAACAAAATTACTTTACTTTGTTCATATTTAATTTGGACATAAAAATAGGACACTTGCAATAATTGTCAAAATTTTACTCGATGCACTTAGTAATAATTTTCTTTTCATAATTTGCGTTTGAAATAAGTTTGAAATAAGTAAATGTGGGCGCTGTGGTGTAATGGTTAGCGCGTTGGACTGTTACACATGAGGTTGCGGGTTCGAGCCCCAACCAAGGCAACATCAATTTATGAAAAATAGTAATATGTATGAGTTTTTTCTATCCCTCATACATATCGCAGCGTCCTCCTTCGGTGTTCCCATAGCACTTAACCTCACCGAAGTAAAATAATATAACAGGGCTATGAACTAAAAAGCTTCAACAAAGTTCGCCAACTCACCATCAGATGGCGCGCAACAACTGTTCTAAAAATTCAACATCTCGCGCAATTACAGTGTTGCCATATTTGAAGCCCTTCATCTTTCACCACCTTTCAATTCTTCTCTATCCCCTTTCCAAAGGAAGCAACACGTTAATTAATAGGAAGAATTTCCTGAGTGTTGCTTCTCTTTAAAAAAAAAAAAAAAAAAAAAAATTATTTTCTAACTGTACCAATATGGGGCGTGGAAAACATTGTAATCCAGAAAAACGAAGACTTATATCTCAATTCCACAACGAGATGATAAGAAACGTATGAGTTGTCCTTTTGGAAAAATGTGTTTTGGAGCGATGATACGAAGGTAAATCGTGTCGGACCAGATGGTAGAACATTTGTACATGGCCAAAAATACCAGGCTCTAGACATTAAGTACACTCAGAAGACCTTGAAACACAATGGGGTAATATTATGGTATGGGGGGCTTTTTCCTGGCGTGATGTTGGGCCTATCATAAAAGTAGAGGACAAAATGGGCAGGTTTCAATATTTGAGCATTCTTAAGAATGTTATGGAGTCATTTGCCTATGAAAATATGCCAGTTAAGTGGACATTTATGCAAGACAATGATCCGAAGCATTCGTCGAACATAGTGAAGAATTGGTTGTTACAAGAACAAATAAGGTTTTGGACTGGCCAGCCCAAAGTCCGGACCTTAATCCAATAGAAATCTATGGAATGATGTAAAAACAAAAGTTTCGCAAAACAATTACAAAAATTCCACCGAACTTTGGGCTGGTATTCAAGAAGCCTGGTATTCTATACCAAAAGAAAGATGCCAGAGATTAGTTGAGAGTATGCAAAGAAAATGCGAAGCGGTTATTGATAATAATATTAACACTAAAAAATATTGATTGTTTTAAAAACCCAAAAAATTTACGGTTTTTTGAAAAAATATAAAATGTGTCCTATTTAGAAGTCCAGGTATTTTTATTAGTTTATACATATTTACCAATATATATAAAATAGTTGAAGGATTTTTATTTAAATAAAGAATGAATTAGAATCATCAAAAATTACACTTCCCGTATATGAAATAAAAGATTTTATTTTTGTTTTATTTTTCAAAATAAATAATTATGTTTCTTAACACATAAAAGTGTCCTATTTCCATGTTCATAGCTGTACACACAAACATATATTGAAGTATTTTTTTTGCTAAAATGTTTACCAATTGACTAGTATTTTGCATTAATATTATTCATTTTCGAAATGAAATCGCTGTATAAGTTTTCTAACTAAATTTTTGCACCATGAAACCTTTTTCGCATTCCGCCATTAATTTTCAATTTTTTAAGTGCAGATTTTTAAAATTCATAACATAGGGACCATAATACCCATATCTCATACCAAAGTTTGGTAATTAGTTTGCAAAAAAAATTGCCAAAAAAAATTTGCGAAAAGAAAATTTTTTGTATAATTGCAATATATAAATTGCTGATTAGGTTTCTTAATTATTTTTTTGTATCATAAAGGCTTTTTTTAAATTTTTAACCTTAGGATTATAATTGCCATATCTTATGCGGAAGTTTGGTGGTTAGTATGCAAAAAGTTTCGCGAAAAAAATTTTGCAAAAAGGAAAATTTTTCCATCAACATATTCTTTTGCAGAATGTAAATCGCTGACTGAGCTTTTTAATTTATTTTTTGTACCATAAGGCTTTTTTTCGCATTCCGCCATTATTTTAAAAATTTTTAAGTGCGGATTTTTAAAATTCATAACCTAGTGTCTATAATACCGAATATCTCATATCAAAGTTTGGTTGTTTGCAAAAAAAATTTTTCCGAAAACAAAAATTTTTCCATCAATGTATTCGTTTGCAGAATGTAAATTGCTGATTAGTTTTTTAAATTAATTTTTTTACCATAAAGCTTTTTTTTCGCGTTCCGCCATTATTTTGCAAATTTTTGATCGCGTTTTTTTAAAATTCACAATCTAGGGACTATAATACCAATATCCTATACCAAAATTATCTGGTTAGATTATTATAAAAAAAATTGGGAAAACATTTTCCAAAAAGGAATAGTTTTGCATCAATATATGTACATACAGTTGCGAGCATAAAAAATGAAACGCTACGCTAAATCATCTAAGTATGCTTTGATTTCTTCTAATGGTTTTTTCTTTGCGCTTATCTTTTGTTAATATATTCGTTGATGTGTATTTTCATATTTTAAGTCGTCTGATTTTCATTTATTTATGTGAATTAGTTTTTACGAACTTTTTTTTAAAACTAGTGCCAATTTTGTGCGAGCAAAAAATGCAACTCTTATGTATTTTACATTTAATTAATTTTATTTGTTAAAAAATTCATCATATTAATTAGGTTTTTAGTATTTAGTGAAATAGCCATTATTTTTAATTACTCCTTTCATTCGTGAAGGCATGGAACCTACGAGCGCAACCAATTTTGTGAAAGTATGCCTTGCTACATCTGTTTGGCAACAATTTCGAAATCCCTTAAATTTGAACGCTTTTTCTTTCGTATTTCGCTCTCTACAAGCTCTCATAGATTCTCTATGGGGTTTAAATCGGGTAACTGTGCAGGCCACTGTAAAACTTCCACACCGTTGTTACTTAGAAGTTGCCTAGCTGAGCGACTGGTGTGCTTAAGGTCATTGTCGTATTGAAATATGCTTCCAATAGCCATTTTTTCTGAATGTGAGGAAGTATGTGCTCTTATAGTAACCCTCTGCGTTTATTCTGTCATTAATTTTGACTTCTGGTCCAACACCATCACGGGAGAATGCACCTTAAAATAAAAATTTAAACAAGTGCGTTATATTTAAGACAACGATTTCTTACCCCACTGTAGAAGGGAGGGCGGAGGGTGTTTAATGCGTTGTTTCTAGTATCTAGGAGAGTACCGTCTATTTGGTGGTCTGCGGATGAACTTCAATCCATCGGATCCAAATAAATTTGATTTTGCTTCGTCACTAAATAAAACTTTTCCCGTTCTTGTTCTTTCTGCCCAGTGCCTATGACGCTCTCCAAAATCGAGACGCTTCTTTGTATGCACTTTACTTTTGAAGGATTTCTTTGTGGAAGTCTTGTTAACAAGTTTTCTTCTATTAAGCATCTCTGTGCGGTATGAACTAAGACGGTTGCGCCCAAATGTTGTGAAGCATACTGCATAACATTCCTACACCGAAATAATTATGTAGTAACATAGTTAACAAAATCTATAGTTAATTTTAATTTTTTATAATTAAGCTATCATAAACAATAACAACTACACATAATGGTAAAAAATACAATTTTAGATTTACCCTGTGTTATCAAATTTGAAATGTTTTCAAAAGTTTTCCAATATTTAATTGTCAGGAAAAAAAAATATAACAAAATTATCTAAAATGTAAAATCATATATCAAGTTTTTGTACAGAGGTAATGGGATCAAGAATTGAAAACTATTTGTCGTAAGTTGTAATTGCTTAAGTCTTTTAAACAATTTGTTGATTTACTGATAGACTATTTTCTTCTTAATTGTTTAAGGGTTCTTCTAAACATACACAACTCGAAAGCCAAGAATGGACAAGAGTTTGTGAACCATGGAGGAGCATCAAGAGCATTATAAAGCATGCTAAATTTAAAAGTTGAATATACACTTTTGTTTGCCAATAATTTCGCTTTATACTTCATGTATTGTAATATATTAAATAAATAATATAAATTTCTTATAAATTCAAATGTAGAGCTTTTAAGAATGTGTGAATTTCGTGAATTTTTATTTATTTGCAATAAAAAAAGTTCAATTTTAGTTGATATACACCATTGTCAAATGATATTTAATTTTTACTAGCAAATCGTTACCAATAGCTACACCCGTAGTTGAATCGTTGGTATGTATTGAACTTAGTTAAAATCAATTAATCCAATTCAACTATATATTAGTTAGGGGTATTTCACCTATGAGATAGTTGAAATATTAGTTGTAATCAACTAAGGATATTTTTGGGTGTATGAATATAACCGCGAGCCTAATTGCCATTCGTGACACAGTGGACTTGTTTCCTTGAAACATAGTTCCGATTTCAAGTAAAGGTTTGCCTTCCCAAAGCGCTGTAATAATAGCAGCACAGCTATCAATTGATAGTTGTTTTTTGTAAAGAATAAGCAATTTAGTTAATTTTAGTTAATTCAGTTCAAATTTCGTGAATATATAAAATTTTTATACTTACCTGATACATATTATTCTTTCGTTGCATTTTTTTTGCTCGCACAAAATTGGCACTAGTTTCAAAAAAAAGTTCGTAAAAACTAAGTCACATAAATAAATGCAAATCAAACGACTTAAAATATGAAAATACACATCAACGAATATATTAACAAAAGATAAACGCAAGTAAAAAACCATTAGAAGAAATCAAAGAATACTTAGAAGATTTAATATAGCGTTGCATTTTTATGCTCGCAACTGTATATTAGAGTGGGCCGAACTTTTCCGAATTGCGAATTTCAAAAACGGGGGGTGCGGAAAAGTTGCATATGCGTCCAGTAACCAGTAAAATATGAAAATTTGAAAATCGGTTCACGTTCAAGGTCTCCGCAAAGCGGTTGAAATTTCGAAATTTCGGAAAGTTTAAAAAAAATCCTTAAATTTTTTTAAAAAATATTTGTTGTTGTGATATATTATTTCTAATGAATATAGTTCGCTGAATCCAAAAAAATAAAAGTTTTTTAATCGGCCGAAGGGGTTCTGAAATATTGCTACTTGAATTTTGCTGCAAAACACGATTTTTCATTTTTCAGTCGGGCCTTCAAAAAGTTAGTATAAAAATGTTTTTAATTTTTTTCATTTTTAAATCTACTATCTATATAAAATTGTCTTTCATTTGAGGGTAAAAAACTTTAAAAATGTTGAAGGGTATTCCAAGGACGCTGCGACAAAAGTTGTTAAAATGTTCACAGTTAAAAGTAATTTTCTTTTGTGATCACTGTTTTTTTATTAAGTGATCAGAGATTTTACCCATTTATTGTTTTGGATTAACATAAAATAACATTTTTATGACTGGTCCATATTTTTTTAATAATTTTGGGTATTTTGATAATAAATATAAAATAGCGTGATCGGATCTCGAGATTTGGGACACAATGCTCGAAAAGTATCCTCTTTTATTTTCGATGTGTTGATCAATCAGAAGTTCTCAAAAGCTTAACATCGATTAAGTCAAATGCTGTGGGTTTGGATGTAATAAATCTTAGATTTTTAAAACTTGTCACCCCTAAACTCCTGCCCTTCTTTACGTATATTTTTAATACAATATTAACCAAGTCAATTTACCCTGATATGTGGAAAGAATCGAAAATAATTCCGATTCCCAAGAACAACAGTGAGTTTAGACCAATTGCCATACTACCATTTTTGTCCAAAGTCATGGAAAATCTTATGCAGCATCAAATTAATGAGTTTTTAAAAGAGCGTAATCTTCTAACCGCAAAACAGTCTGGTTTTAGAAAGGGACGAAGCTGCATTACAGTGCTAATCGAAGTAGTTGAGGAACTAAGATCCAAATTGGATAATGATATGGTATCTTTTCTTGTACTATTGGATCACAGCAAAGCTTTTGATACAGTTGATCACTCAATACTTCTAACAAAACTGCAAAAGCTTTTCCATTTTTCTAATTCTGCAATTAAACTTATTTCATCATATCTTTTAAACCGCAAACAAGTTGTCTCCTTGAATGGCTTAACTTCCAATGCTGTTGATATTGTTAGAGGGGTCCCACAGGGCTCTATTCTTGGTCCACTCCTTTTCTGTATATACATTAATGATCTTCCTAATGCTCTGAATCACTGTGACATTCAAATGTATGCGGATGATGTACAGCTGTACTTAAGCACCAAAATGGAAGATTTGCGTCATTGCATTGAATGCATTAACTATGATTTGAATAAAATTCATAATAGGGCGACTGCAAATGGTTTGTGTATAAACCCAACAAAATCAAAATGTATATTCTTATCAAAAAATAATAGGAAAAGACTTGCAAATGATGATCTGTTGATGATAAATGACAATAAAATCGAACTTGTTCCATCATCAAAAAATCTGGGAATAACGTTTAATACTGAACTTTCTTGGAAAAATCATATTAACATTTCGGCTGGGAAAGTTCATGGAATGTTGAGAAACCTGTGGGCTGTTAAAGCCTCGACGCCCTTTGAAATACGGATGCTTCTGGCTAAAACATATTTAATACCTGTTCTACTATATGGGTGTGAAATATTTGCCAATTGTGACTGTATTGACTATTATCGACTTGAGGTCACGTACAACAACAAAGCCAGATATGTATTTAATCGTGGTAGAAGGGATAGTATTTCATCATTTTCATATCAGTTAAATAATATGTGTTTCAAAGATTTGTTAAAATATAAAAGTCTCATGATGATGCATAAGTTAATTTATATAAAGGAACCTGAATTTCTCTACAGAAAACTTACTTTTGCCAAATCTCCACGTGGAAGAAACCTGATTTCCCAAAAATATAAATATCTTTTGTCTACAAGACAATTTTTCAATTATACAATCGGTCTTTGGAATGATTTACCCTCATATGTTCAATTGCTTAGCAACACATTATGTTTTAAAAAGGAACTTTTAAATTTGTTTAAAATCAATTAAATATATTTATTTTATTATGTTTTATGTTTATTTTGAATTTATATTTAACTATGTTTACTTTTAAATTTTAATTTAATTATAAATGCCTAATATTAATATGATACTAATATTAATATGAAAATTTGATTTGCTATCACTGTAATTTATAAGATTTATTCTTGTTGTGATAGCTATTGAAACAATAAATAAACTAAACTAAACTAAACACAATGTTCGAAAAGTATCCTACTTTATATTTTTCGTTGTATTAAAAGAATATTTTAGCATAAAATTAAATACCTAAAAGTTTTTTTGTAAAAGTTTTGAAAAATATTTTATACACTGTGCCACAAAAGTATATACAGAAAAATATAATTGAATAGAACGTAATACATTAATGTTTAGCAAATATTAAAAAAATTAAATTGCGTGCTCGGAGTTAAAATTTTGTAACACAATGTTCTAAAAGTATGCACTTTTTTGTCCACACAATATATGAAAAATATTCGCATTTATATTTTTTGTTGTAGTAAGAGAATATTTTAGAATAAAATTAAACACTTAATAGTTTCTTTGTAAAAGTTTTATTATACACTGTGCCACAAAAGTATAAGTAAAACACATTTCGAACATTGTGTGGATAAAAATAGGATACTTTACGAACATTGTTTTACAAAATTTTGAATCCAAGCACGCAATTTAATTTTTATGATATTTACTAAAAACTAATGTATTAAGTTATAAACAATTACATTTTTGTATATATACTTTTGTGGCACAGTGTATAAAATATTTTTCAAAACTTTTACAAAGAAACTATTAAGTGTTTAATTTTATTCTAAAATATTCTCTTACTACAACAAAAAATATAAAGTAGAATACTTTTCGAATATTGTGTTACAAAATTCTAAATCCAAGCACGCAATTTAATTTTGTATAATATTTACTGAACATTAATGTATTAAGTTATATTCAATTACATTTTTTTATGTATACTTTTGTGGCACAGTGTATAAAATATTTTTCAAAACTTTTACAAAAAAAATATTAGGTATTTAATTTTATTCCAAAATATTCTTTTAATACAACAAAAAATATAAAGTGGGATACTTTTCGAACTTTGTGTGGACAAAAAAGAGGATACTTTTCGAGCATTGTGTCCGAAATCTCGAGCTCCGACCGATCAAAATTATTAAAAAAAAGATGGACCAGTCATAAAAATGTTATTTTATGTTGATCCAAAACAATAAATGGGTAAAACTCTGATCACTTAATAAAAAAACAGTGATCACAAAAAACAATCACTTTTGACTGTGAAAATTTTTACAACTTTTGTCGCAGCGTCCTTGGAATACCCTTCAACATTTTTATTAAATTAAAAACAATTTTAGACTAACTTTTTGAAGCCTCGACTGAAAAATGAGAAAACGTGTTTTTCAGCAAAATTCAAGTAGCAATATTTCAGAACCCTTCGGCTGATTAAAAAATTTTTATTTTTTTTGGGGTCAACGTACTATAATTTATTAGAAATAATATATCACAACAACAAATATTTTTTAACAAAATTTAAGGATTTTTTTTTAAACTTTCCGAAATTTCGAAATTTCAACCGTTTGCGGGGACCTTGAACGTGAACCGATTTTCAAATTTTTATTTTTACTGGTTACTGGACGCATACGCAACTTTTCCGCACCCCCCGTTTTTGAAATTCGCAATTCGGCAAAGTTCGGCCCACTCTACTCCTACGCCACAGATACTTACATTTAGTTGTTGTCTAACTTAGAATTTAAATATGCATATGTATGAAACGGAAATATATAGATTCCAAAATTTTATTATGATAAATAAAATTTCTGCTCCTTGTGTCAATATATTATTACAATTACCAAAATAATGGAAATTAATGGTTAAAGCTACTAAAGTTGAAAAAAAATTTTAAATTGATTGGAAAAGCTAATACTTTGGATAGAGTGATCGAATTTATTGAAACACAACTGATACTAGATTTTTACTGCCGATATTTTATTCAAATGACTAAATCTTCGATAAATTGGTGGTTGTTGATATTGAAGGTAATGTGGAAGTTAGTATTTTTTCAATATCGCTTAGAAAAGCCAATATTTTGGATAATGTGACAGTGTTTTGGTTCATCATATATATTTTCTGTTCGCAAATAAATATAACTTTCATGATGATGAATTTTAAATAACTGCAATTAAAATTATTGAATAATGAAGAAATTTCGTTGGTTCCGATAGAATTCCAATCAATTTATTTTCTGTGTGTGTATTTTTTGGCAAACCGCTACCTACATACTGATTCTATTCTTCGCAAAAACATTTGAATTGGATGATTTTAAATGTATAAAACAGTAGAAAATTTATATTTTATTATTTAAATTTATAATAAGAAATAAAATAAGAAAATAAATAATTATTATAAACTACAAACTCTGGAATTTTCTTTTATTCGATTTTCTATTGTTGAATAACGAAGTGTTACTCTGAATACTCCAGCAAAAATCAGCCATCATGTGTGCATCCCAGCGACCCTGGTATTGTTCCTCCATTGTCCGGATAAGTTGGTGGAATCGTTCGCCCTGTTCCTCACTCAAGTCTCCTAGATATTCAGGAAAACGATCTAAGTGACTGTGCAAGTAGTGTACTTTGATGATCATGTTGCATCCAAGATTCTGGAAGTGAGTTAACATCTCTTCAACATGCACAACGTAATCATCACCCTTGTTATTTCCTAAGAAATTTTGAATAACCCATACAAACGAGTCCCATGCATTCTTCTCAATTTCTGACATTGAATGGCCAAAATCAGTATCTTTCACCAATTTGCAAATTTGTGGCCGTTAAATACGCCTGCTTTCAGCTTTTCCATACTCAGATTAGGAAACTTCCTTGAAATATACTGCAAACATTCACTATCTTTGTTAAGTGCTTTAACATATTGTTTCATCAGACCAAGTTTAATGTGAAGAGCGGGTAATATAATGCGATCTCGGGGCACCAGAGGCACATTTATAACATTTGGCATACCTGGAACCAGTGTTTCCCTAAAAGTCCATTGTCTTCTCTTCCAATGTTCTGCTTTAGCTCTGCTGTCCCATAAACATAAAAAGCAAGGATATTTTGTAAAGCGACTTTGGTGAGCTAAGAGGAAATTTACCATCTTAAGATCAACACAAATTACCCAGTTATGTTCAGCACACTTTATCTTCTTCATGACCAATGCAATTACAGAGTATTCTTCTTTCACTTTGGCTAAATGTGCGATCGGCAAAGAGTGAAATTTATTTCCATTATTACAAAAGGACACACTTCAAGCTGCGTTTTGATGAGTCGATAAATAAGCACTATTCGTTTGAATCGTATCTCTGTAAGCCCATGGCAGTCATCAAACCAGAAATATCTGTGCAGTACACAAAATCATCCTCTTCAACAAAATAATGAAGTAAGCCTTCTTCTCGAGTACGGTAATACGAAACTTTAGTTTCTTTAGTTATGAGATCTGTTTCTTTCATCCGTGACGCAAGTAATTCCGAAGATCTTTTCAAAAATCCAAGGTCTCTAATTACATCATTAAGCTGGTCTTGATTCCATGGTCTCGGCGAGAAGTTTTTGTATGGAATGAACTCGTAATTTTCAGATGTAGATGGTAGTGCTGGATGTGAACTATTTGATTGGTAACACATACTTGAGGTTGAGTGTCCTGGTGAAGATGAAAGCACTTGACTACAGCTTGGACCCCGACCTTGAGCATATTTAATTTCTGGTGAATGTAGAACTGCAAGTGTAAACCCATCAGCAGACCTCGTGGGGTAAGACCATCGCATATGTATTCCGAAGCCGGTTTTTGTACTTAAACAAAAATAACAATCGGATTCGTGGCTCGCTGTTTCTCTCCATAGCATAGGCTTCGAAATTTACAAGTGTCGTCTGTAATATTAAAAAAAAATTGAAATAACGAATATGAGGAATTCAAAATTTAATTAAGAAATACTTTAAGTATAAAATATTCCAAATGTATTAACCTATACTTACTTTACATTAGAAGACCTCATAGATAAATTCAATCGACATGAAATGCATATAGTACTCGGTGTCCAATGCTGGTTCAAATTGTGCGGATATATATTATAGCAATCTTCATATGACTTTTGCAATGAAGTTAAGAAGCAGTTCCGTTTTTTTTCGGTGATATATTGGCCGCACACATAACAAAATGAATCCGGATTGTTTTTACATAAGAATGTTCTGGCTTTCTTGCTCATTTTTATTAACACTTCTAAATTGTTTTTAACTTGTAAGCTGAATGACTCTTTTATAGGGATAAAATGATGTTTCCCTTATCGCAAACACTTCTTGAATAAAATAAAATGGCTCAAGGATCTCTTATAAATACTGATACTATAATTTGGGATAACCCTTTATGTTGGTACAGTTTGTGTGTTCTGCAAATTTTTTTTCTTATTCCCAAGAATCATAAAAAACATTAAGGAATTTTATGAAAAAAAATCATCCGTTACAGGTAGCAAACGGAAAAAAGAGCAATTCAGCGTGCACGCACTTTTATGAGCGTTTATTACTTTGCTACTGCAATCGTAATGTTTAATACTTATTTTTTTTAATTCTGAGAATCATAAAAAGGTTTTTTCCAAACAATTTTCTACATGTAAAGTGGGTTTGCCAAAATCCGTGTCGTAAAATGCACCTGTGTTTCTATGTTCTGCATTTTCATTATACCATTTTCTACAGTGCTTGTCAATATGCAATACCTTCAATTAATTGTAAATAAAAACGTAAATCATGCATCGATTTTCATCATCCATATCTACTTTAATTCCCATGATATGTAGCTTCACCACAAATAAAAAAAAATTTAATACTTTTTGCAGTTTTCGATTTTTTCGAGAATTTTTTTTTTTTAAATTTTTTTACCAATTTTTTATTTTTTGTCTAACAATTTGTTTCATAACTTTGAAACCATTGATCGGATTGCAAACAATTGTATACATCATTTAAAGGTATTGTGAACCAAAATTTTCGTAAATTTAGTTTAACAAAATTAGACAAGTTATTGTTGAGTTATGACAACAGAAGTGCAGCAATGTCTCAAAATAGTGCCAATTTTACTAAACAATTATTTTTGTACTTAGGTATCCATGATGCATCAAATATATATAGTGGTTATTCAAGCCTTTTTTTGCTGTTGACCTGTGTTATATAAGACACCATATTAAAGTTTTTACCGGGTATGTTGTTTAAATTGTACCATATATGACAATATATTGTTTAAATAGCATCATATATGGCTATACATTAATACCCAGCAAAATCTTTCATTACCAAATAAGTGGTTATATAATAGAAATTCATAGCTCCGCACAACTTATTTTTTGGGGTCTAAACTCATTATTTTTGTTTGGCGTGGTCGTTTTTATAAGTAGTCACGCTTACCCGCTCGCTTACGAAAAAATGAGAAGTAAGTAGATATGAGATTCTGAATAATAAGTGGTTACAAACATGCTTAGAAAAAGTTGAATTATAAGTGGTTATCCGACTGCTTACTTGATTCTTAAAAATAAGTAGTTACATAAATACTATTAGTTTAAAGAAATACATTCACACAAATTTAAGTTTTTCTAGTGCGTGATTTTAGGACTCGTCATAAAAATTTAAATATAAATCATATTTACATATAATAAATAAAAATGTATAAAATTTAACTGTGTAAACAGTACTTATTTAAACTATTACGAGTAAGTCATTATTTTATATTTAGAAACAATGAATACAATAGCCCTTTGTTAGGAAGTCATTATTTTATATTATAAAATAACGCAAAATGATATGTCATTATTGGTAATGCAGATAGTAATGAGGTGTCATTACCAATATTTTGCTGGGTATTGTTTAAATGACATTATATATCAATATATGTGGACATTTTTTCGATCCACAGTATACTATGGAGATATTTTGTTAGTTTGAGGATTATCCTTAAATTTTTCCAAGGTCTTGCGAATACTTAGAAGACATTTTTTACTAATATGCAGTATAGTTTGGGCACATTTTTGGCTATGTCCCCGAACTATGCGCTTTACATTAGGGATGCCGAACGGGACTGGTTTTTACAAATCCCGGGATTCGGGATATTGAAAATTTAAATCCCGGGATCCCGGAATTTTTCGAGATCCCGGGATTTATCGGGATCCAGGGATTTTTCGCGATTTTTCGGGGTTTCGGGATTTTTTTGTTTCATCATATTTTTAATTTAAAAAATAAATAGCTGAAATAAACCCTACAAATTAAAATAATTTATTATAAATCTACTTATTATTTCTTATAGTATCAAGAAATAAAAAAATTAAGCCGGATCCACAATGCTGGAGTACTCCACGCTGCAGACTGGAGTGTGTAAAATAAAGATATCATGATACAAAAAATATGTAAGTGCAAAAAAGAAAGGAACAAAATCCACTCAGAGTGAAGTACTACAGCATTGTGAATCTGGCTTCAAACAGAAACTACACTCATAGAAATAAGTATGTAAGAATAGCAGAAAAAGCTACTAAAAATTAACAAAAAAGTTCCGCGATTTACTGAAATCAGCAGAACTTGTTTGCTAAATAATTGTTATATTTTCGAAATATAAGAAATATAATTATGAGTTAAATTTAAGCAAATTGCAAATTACAATTTACCTCTGAAGAAACTTTTTAACCAAAACTAGCTAAAACAAAGCTATATTTGTCTAAAATCAATTGAATGTAAATACAAACTACTCTGCTGAAATCATCAGAAATATTTAGTGACTATTAGTTTTTTTTTAAATCAATTAACACAAAATATTAAGCACATACCTCAGCTGATTTCAGAAAGGCAGATTGTTAGATTTTTGTAATTTAACAAAAAAAATTCTGTTTTTAGTCGGCAAAATTATTTTGCATGAAGTTATGATTTTAGCAAATCATCAATAAAATAAATATAAACATGTCCGTTAAAAGATTAAATAAAGCTGAATTACGATTTTCAAAAGTTTCACAGCTGAATAAAAGTTTTTAAATTACACTATGCGACAGTAAAAATCGGGATGGGATGAAACCAACGGGAAATGTTATATCGGTCAAAAACAAGTTATACGTGTCCCGGCGTTTCGCTGGGTCACGTCTAGGAATCGACATATATATTTTTTTGACATAACTCGAGAACCACTAGTCCGATTTTGTTCAAACAATTTTAAAAAAATTAAAAATTACAATTCCTTTAATCTGTTCATATAATGTTTTTCTATATACTCAACAGTTTTGCCGGTAAAAATAAAAAGACCACCAAAGGTCAAATCGAAATATCTCGATTCCTAGGGGTGACCCAGCGAAACGCCGGGACACGTATAACTTCTTTTTTTTTACCGATATAACTTTCCCCGGTAGTTTGAACCCTTCCCGATCACTAACCGCTACCATTTGTCTCACAGTGTTATTAAGGTTTTATACAGATTTATTTAATCTGTAATCTATTTTAATCTATTATTTATGAATGGGAAAAATTAGTTCTTTAATAACATTTAATAAGATATTAGATTTATGTGATTTAGGTCGAATATAACAATAAAAACAAATACAAAGAGAGATAAAATATGCCAAATAATCAAATCGAAAATCCCGGGATTTTTTCAAGACCAATCCCGGGATTTCGGGATTTCTAAATCCCGAAAATCCCGGGATTTTCGGGATCTGGACTTCGAGATCGGTATCCCTACTTTACATACATATTTATTAGAGCGACTCACCTATATGGACAGAAACAAAGTTAGAAAAGTGCCCCCCTCAAAATAAACCGTCAGTGTGGCAACATTTGTGAAAAAGGTGACAAAGATGAGTAGAATGTTTGTATGTCTGTTTGATCACTTCTGAGAGTAAATTATCATACAGAGACAATCTGATTATAAAATATAAACAATAATACAATTTAATGGATAATCACTGATGAAGCCTGTCCATAAAAAAGAAGAAACTGGATCTGATTTGCAAATTAATAATGTGTCTATAACTTTGAAAAAATGTTTATTCTTCTTATTAACCTCAAACCTACTTAACTAAAATTAATAAAAGTACATATTAATTACAATATTAATTGCATTTGGTCTATATGACGCGTTTGAAAAAACAACACTTTACTAGTAAACTTTGGTTTGTATTATGAAGATTCCCAAAATATTTCGAGTTTACACTCAAAAAAATAAGTTAGTAGAAAAATTAGTAAAACGTCTTGTATATCAGTTTTCAGCAATTTTTTTGCTGAAATTCCGTTTACAGCAAAAACGGAACTAACATTTTACTAATTTATTTTGCTGATAAACGCATTTATAGCATGGACGACAACCAGATAGACAAGTTATAGATGTCGCAGCTTGTCTGGATGTTGTACAGACAACGGAAATGATAAAAAGTAAATCAACTCTACACAATTTCTGTATTTAAATTTTCAGCAAATAAGTTAACTAAAGTAAAATTTTGCTACAAGTTTTTTAAGTTTTTTTGCAGTCTACTAATATTCAGCAAAAAGCTTGGGGATTTTAGCAAGGATTATTTTCATTTGTAATCGGCTAAATGTTACCAAAACTTTTGATGAAGATTACTACTTTTTTGGTAAAAGTCAGCTCGCTGATTTTCAGCAAATCTTTTGCTGAAATTACCAACTTTTTTGGAAGCACGCTCCTGACTAAAAATTTGCTGACGCAGCAACATTTTTTGCTGACTTTACTGACTTTTTTTTAGTGTAGGAATGAGATCTCACGAGCTGGACCATTTTTAAAAAAGGTTTTTTTTTTAGTTTTTGTAAGAAATTTGCATCTTAGCTGAAGACGGTGTATATAACATGTTCAAGTATATCCTGACTAGGGTTTGGGATTTCCCGGACTTTTTTATTTCCCGGGAAACGGGAATAAAAAAATTTGATTCCGTGAAATATTTTTTAACAAAATTGTTAATAAAAACCACCTATATAAGTAATTTTTGTTAAAAAAAAACACTATTTTAGTACAAATTCAGTCTGTGTAGTGAGATATCAAAGTAAAAATATCAGAATATTGAACATTTGATTTCACATAAATTACTCTAAGCACTATCAAATGAATTGCATGATTCCAGCAGAAAGCACCCACTACTGGACTGTCAGAAACAAACCGTTTCATCACATTTGGCCGATTAGATATGGTGGCCACAATGTTATTTTCCAAAGACAAATAAAAATCTTCTAGTCTTATTTCTACAATTCTTCTTATTTCATCAGCATTACACCTTCCTGATATATAAACCAACCCCAGGTTATAAAATGAATTATTTCCGTTTATAAATATGTTCAAATATCTCTTTTGTGATATTCTTGTCCATTCATCTAAGATTATAGTAAATCTCCTATTGTTAGGAATATTGCTCGATATTTCTTTTATTGTGATATCTTTTACATGATTGTAGTAATTTAATATAATGTTCTTTATATCGGTTTAATTTTTTGGCAATGCCATGTTTTTATTATAAAAACTTTCTCTAATAAACGAAGATCTAGTTATGGTGCGGGTTGACATTCCGTCGACTGCGGCTAATTTGGATACCATTTTAGGAAATGTTTGCCCCACCCATTAAACGTTCAATGCCTATTAGAGGGCTGAATGAATGTCTTACAAAACATTCTCTTGCATGCGCTGATGAGAGATTTGACGATTTTTAATACTAAATATAACAAAAATTGACCATTTTACTTATTTGTAGTTATTTACAAGATGAAACAGGAAACAAAAAAAAAATATTTTGGTGTTGTATAAGAAAATGTTTTGTGAATGCCTATTCAGCTTAAATTTTTTTCTTCGGGTACTTTGCTAATTTTAGATGGAACGTTATTCTTGTTGTTGTTTTCTGCAAGAGAAGTTGCATGACCATCAATTTTTTTTTTTGTGAACCAAATTTAGATGTCGGATAACCAAATTTAGATACATCCGTTAGCCATTAGTCTTTTAGAGCAAATATCACTGCGCTGCATTGTCCTTTTTTGTGAAGTATTCATATCATAGTATTCGTATCCATACTTCATACTTCATATATTAGTTTGAAAGCAGGTGTATTAAAATAAAGTAAACTTACTTGAAAATATCACATATATTAATGAAAACTTTACTTCCAATTATTGGCCCTTAATATAAAGGAGTATTTTAAATTTAAAGTCGATTTTATTTTTAACCATACGGTTTTGCTCATTTTGTGTATGAAAACATTACAAAAATATTTATATTTTCAAACATTTTGATAGGTTGAAAATAAATTAACCAATCAGAATGCTCTAAAAATAAACCAAGTCAAGGTATACTGCCACCCAATTGAAAAATTTAGGTAGTGAGGGCGATTATTTGTAAGAAACAAAACTTATATTTCTTATAAACATTTTACCAAGTTTTTAGGTTTCACTACTTAAATTTTGAATAAGTTATGCGAAAAATTTTTATTAGTTGAAATGCTCCTAATTACTTGGCAAAGATTTTTTTTGTGTGTCAAAGAAATTGATTTCCTTTTAAAAGATTTTAACAATGACATTTTTGTTTTGGCATTTAAAATGTTTTTATGACTAAAATTAAAAAATCTTATTTCGAACAAAAACAATTTAAAAAATTTAATATTTTTAAAATTTCCCGTTTTCCCGGAAAAAATATATTATTTTCCCGGGAATTCCCGTCAAACTCATCCCGAGATTCCCGGAAATTCCCGAACCCCAAACCCTAATCCTGACATGTCCTATTTTCAAGGATATTCTATAAAAAGAACAAATTTTTGATTCTTTTGTAGGGAGATATTTGTGATTGAAATGTCAAATTTACATATCATAATCTATGCACGATTTAAGTGAACACGTGTTTCAGATTTTTTTTAAATTCGCGATTTTTCGCGTTTTATCAGAAATTCAATATGGTGGAAACAATATGTTCTAAATAGGGCAATATGTATACCAAAACTTTTCTTTTGACAAGTAAATCATCGCTAAGTGGATATAGTTTGGAATTTTGCAAATTTCATACATTTTCACGATGCTCTGGACCAAATTTTATTAAAATTTTTGAGTTACTGCAATTGCATTTGAATTCAGTATGTAGTTGATGTAAGTTAAAACTGCAACTTAACAGAAAAAAATCCATCAGGGGTTTTTTGGCGGATTAACTTTTTTTCGCGAAATTTTTTTTATAAATTTTTAATAATTATTTAAATTTTGTTTCCAGAGTAGATCTAAGGATAAAAATGCAACTTAACAGAAAAAAAACCTAACACGCGCTTTTTTTTGGCGGAATTTGTTTTTTTTCGCGAAAAAACGTATTATAAAATTTTATTTAGGGTCAGCCTATACTTAGACTTTTCTTAAAAAAATTACAGACACGCGTATTGCGATAAAATATTTTATTTACTAATAAATTAGTAAATAAATTGGGGCAGCTCTAAATTTTTTTTCGAAATTTGGTCCAGAGCATCGTGAAAAATGTATTAAATTTGCAAAATTCTAAACTATACCCACTCAGCGATAATTTACTTGTCAAAAAAAGAGTTTTTGTATCCATATTGCCCTATTTAGAATATATTGTTTCCACCACATTGAATTTCTGATAAAACGCGAACAATCGCGAATTTCAAAAAAATGTGAAACACGTGTTCACTTAAATCGACTAAAGATTATGATGTGTAAGTTTGACATTTCAAACACAAACATCTCCGTACAAAAGAGGCAAAAATTTGTTTTCTTGTAAAGAATATCCTTGAAAATAGGACATGTCAGGATATGCTTGAACATGTTATATGTATATACCGCTGGACGCGCCTCTAATTTCTAATTTCATATGATACCCATATTGAGTATGTTGTCTTCAGCTAAGATGCAAATTTCTTACAAAAACTAAAAAAGACCTTTTTAAAAATGGTCCAGCTCGTGAGATCTCATTGCTAGACCCGAAATATTTTAGGAATCATCATAAAACAAACCAAGGTTTATTTTGAGGGGGCATTTTTTTACTTTTTTTTCGTGAGTCGGTCTAGTATACATGTTTGTGTGTATGTGCCATTTCTTAACCATGGATGGTAACCGAAACGAATGCGGTTAACGTTATTTCAGATTATTTCGGTACCGGTATTGTAAGGGTAACGCTATTTCATTTATTTCGGTATCGGTATTTTACGGATAACTGTATTTGAGTTATTTCGGTAACGGTATTTTAAGGATAACGATATTTCGATTATTTCGGTAACGGTATTTTAAGGGTAACGGTATTTCGATCATTTCGGTAACGGTATTTTAAGGGTAACGGTAGTCAGTTGAAAGGGTTTTGAATCGATAACGGTATTTTAGCGGTATTGCCTGCCAACCCTGTTCTTAACTTATTTGTTTTTCAAACTATTAGCAAAAAATAAAAGCGTAATTTCGATTTAAAAATATTTCTGTGCTTCTAAAGCCTTCAATTTATTTTTTATTGCTCAAAATTTCAAAATTGGATATATTTGTTTAATATTATTGTATTAACCCAGCAATGAATAATAAGTGGTTACACAATGCTTACAAAAAGTTGAATTATAAGTGGTTATCCGATTGCTTACTTGATTCTTAAAAATAGGGAGTTAAGCAAATACTATTAGCTTAAGGAAATATATTCAGCAAAATTTAAGTTTTCTCTGGTGTGTAATTTTAGGACTCGTCATAAAAATTTAAACATAAAACATATTTACATATAATAAATAAAAATGTATAAAATTTAACTGCGTAAAAAGTACTTATTTAAACTATTACGAATAACTCATTATTTTATATTTAGAAACATTGATTACAACAGGCCGTTATTAGGAAGTCATTATTTTATATTATAAAATAATGCAAAAGGTAATGATATATCATTTTTAGTAATGCAGATAGTAATGAGGTGTCATTACCAATATTTTGCTGGGAAGATTCAACTTAAAAAAGAGAATAAAAAACTCAAAAATTCATATCTTTAAAAAAAAAAACGCCCTCTTGAAAATTTCAGGATCTTTTAAGATCAGTTAGAGGTTTCATTTAAAAAAAATTGAGCAAAAAAATAGGGTTTTGAGTTTTTGGATTTTTAAAATTGCAAAATTTTCGATTTTTATTATTTTTCAAAATTTTTTTTTAATACGCCTAAGTATCTTCTTTAAAATGAGCTAAGAAACATTTTTGTAGCTATTGTAGTTTTCGAGATATTCAAAAAATAACCTCGTAACAACACAAAAAATTATAAAAGTTATGACATTTTTTGAAATTCTAAATGTTGCATAATTTTCTAAAAAAAATTGTATAATTTTTTCCTTTGGCAAAACTTCGTTATATGATGAAAGAAAAGTTCTGACCAAAATTCATCCAAATCGAAAGGGGTCGATTCCAATTTGATTTGAGATGGAATGACCCATATACCATATCTAATATTATAAATGCCGATATATAATTAGATGCAGTTATATATGGCATAATATACGTTAAAATTCATGGAAAAAACGTAATATCCCAGCAAAAAAATTGCAAGTAATGCTTTACAAACTACTTCTTTCAATGCTTCACAAGTATCCGTTAGTGTATTTTTACTGCTTTTTTTAGAAGTTATTCTGAACAACTTCAAAAAATCACTTCTTTCACTGCTTCCAAAGTATCCGTTATTACATTTTTACAGCTTTTTTTAGAATTACTTCGGAACCACGTCAAAAAAATCACATAAGTATTGCTTCTAAAGAGTAATTGCTCTAAAAGTGATCGTAAAAAGTGATTTTGGTATGACTTGGCATTTCCAAACAGAGGGTCACGGGTTCGATTCCCGGCGGCACCAATATTTTTTTATCTTTTTTATTCTATTAATTTTTTTTTTAATATTTATAATTAATTTGTTAAATTCCATATTTTTTTTATTTTTAAAAAATATGTATATATAAAAAAAATGGTGAGAAATTGTTTTTTATGGCCCTGTAAAAATAGTACTGAAAACAATATTGAATTGGAGTGCACCTTTTACACTTGTTTTATAAGTACTTTTATTGAAGAGAATAAGGAACAATATCTCGCATTAACAAAGTGGTGTTTTTATGCCAGTCATTCGTTCATATCAAAGAATAGCTCAGCGGTAGAGCGCTAGACTAGCAATAAGAAAAATATATTTTTTATTCTAAAGAATTTTTTTGAACTTTTGATTGGTGAAAAAGAACTTCCTTTGAACTCGTTCAAAAAGTACTGAAAAAATGTTGAACTGGGAGTACTCCTCTCCTATGACAACTCAATGTTAAAATCATTAGTGTTTATGTTAAAATAGAAGTACATCTAGATCATCAATTGTAGTGCTTTTGCTACTGCTTCGGCATCTCTTTTTTTGCTGGGATATAATATGGATACCCGAGTAAAAAAAATTGATCTCGCGCAATATCTAATTATATCCAATTTGATATTGTTTAAGATCTGCTGTAATATCTAGGTGATCCAATTAGATCTCAAAATTGGGTGTATCCAATCATATCGTATTAGATCCCATTGTATATATGGGGATAAACTAAGATCAAGTTATATCTCAAAATTGGGAGGTCCAGTGATATCTTTGGGGATAAACCTAGATCTATTTTGATCCGAAAATTGGCGGATCCAGTTATATATTTGCGGATATTTTTAGATCTAATTTGATTCGAAAAATGGCGGATCCAATTAGATCCAGCTATATATTTGTGGCTAAACTTATATCTAATTTGATCTCAATTTTGGCAGATCGAATTAGATCCAGCAATATATTTGTGGATAAACTTAGATCTAATTTGATCCGAAAAAGTGGCAGATCGAATTAGATCTAGCAATATATTTGGGGATAAACTTAGATCTAATTTGATCCGAAAAATGGCACATCGAATTAGATCCAGCAATATATTTGTGGATTAACTTAGATCTAAATTTATCCGAAAAATGGCAGATCCAATTAGATCCAGCAATATATTTGTGGATAAACCTGGATAAAATTGAATAGAAGATTGGCAGATGAAATTAGATCCAGCAATATATTTTGGGATTTAGTAAGACCTAATTTGATCCGAAAAATGGCAGATCGAATTAGATGCAGCTATATATTTGTGGATGAACTTAGATCTAATTTGATACGAAAAATGACAGATCAAATTAGATCCAGCAATATATTTGGGGATAAACTTGGATCTAAATTTATCAGAAAAATGGCATATCGAATTAGATCCAGCAATATATATGGGGATAAACTTGGATCTAAATTTAACCGAAAAATGGCAGATCGAATTAGTTCCAGCAATATATATGGGGATAAACTTGGATCTAAATTTATACGAAAAAGTAGATCTAGATATATGTGACCTTCTCCGAGAAAAGGGACCTAGTGTGTCAAAAAACGGGTTTGGACTTAAGAGTGGATTCTGGTACCTAAAAGGGTGTAGAATAAGATGAAATGAGTTGAGGCACCTAACCATACCAAATCGCATCTCGCAACTGAAGGTGTGTTTAAAGTGATAATGCGTTATGAAACTTTAAATGCGTTCTTCTCAAAACTTAATTTTCACACACTAGGTCCCTTTTCTCGGAGAAGGTCACATATATATTTTAGGATTAAGTTGTATCTAACTTTATCTGGAAAACGGCAGATCGAATAAGATCGAGGATTATATTTGGGGATTACTTAAGATCTAAATTTATGAAAAAAACAACAGATGAAATTAGATCCAGTAATATATTTCGGGATTGCGTAAGATCTTAACTTTTTCAATAAGTTGCAGATCGAATTGAATCCAGTGATATATTTAGTGATTTGGTAAAATCTTAATTTTTCCCATAAATTGCAGATCGAATTAGATCCAGCAATTTATTTAGGTATTAAAATGGCAGATAGAATTAGAAACAGCAATATATTTGGGGATTGACATCTAAAACTATCCATAAAAATGACAGATAAAATTAGATGCCGCATTATATTTGGTACTACGTAAGATCTCCATTTATTTAGGATTAAATAAGATCCCAGAAATATTTTGCCAACTGTTCAAAAAATAATACACTGGCAGAGCACTGATTTTATAAAAATTACAATATTTTGTTAAAATAAGTTTTAAACTCAGAAGGTCTCGAGTTCGATATGCATTTTTTTTACAAAATGAATTTCTTTTTATAAAATTAAAATTTTTTTTTCTATAAATTTTTTTATAAAATTATATATTTATTTTTTTATTAAATTGAAATCTTTGAATAAAATAATTTTATTTACATCTTTTTAACGCTCTACACCATTTCAATTGTATTAATTGTTTTTAAGATTTATTAATTGTATTTCAGAAATAATCAATTGAATTTCAGTTTTATCAATTGTATTTCAGAACTTATAAATTATTTTTCAGATTTATGAATTGTATTTCAGAACTAGTCAATTGAAGTTCAGTTTTATCGATTCTGTTTCAGAAATTATTAATTTTATTTCCGAAATTATCAAACTGTATTTCAGAAATTATCAATTGTATTTCAGAAATTATGAAATGTAATTTAGAAATTTTTCTCTATTAACTATGATAAACAATCAACAAGTTTTGAAATAGATTTGATTATTTCTGAAATACGATTAATAATTTCTGAAATACATTCCATAATTTCTGAAATACATTTAAAATTTGTGAAATGCAATTAATAGCTTCCGAAATACAGTTAATATTGTAGTTGAGTTACCATTTATGACCATATATTGTTTAAATGGCACCATATATGACAATATACTGTTTAAATGGCACCATATATGGTATGTTCCCTATTAAAAAAAATAATATGGAGCTTTATAGGGTAATATATAACTTAGAGTCATCCATGTACCATTTGATACGAAAAATGGCCCGATAAAATTGTATCAGTTGTTTATCAGTTTTTAACTTATTGTATCAGTTTAGATCTGACCTGATTAAATTATGTGTTAATCAGATGAAATTGTATCTGATTTTTGACCTGATACAATTTTATTGGTTTATATCACATGGTATCAGTTTAGGTCCAAATAGATATATTTGTATACAAAATTATATAGTTATATCCCAATTTTGACCTGATATCAGTTTAAAACTTTAATACAATTGTATAAGGTAAATGTCGGATACAATTATGTTTTATTTATATAAAATTGAACCAATTACGATCAAACCTGACACCATTACATATAAACCGATAAAATTGTATCAAGTCCAAAATCGGATACAATTTCATCTGATTAACACATAATTTAATCAGGTCTGATCTAAACTGATACAATTAGATAAAAATTTATAAACAATTGATAAAAATATATCGGGCCATTCTTCGGATGAAACTGTATATTTATACAGACCCTATTAAAAAAAACTAATATGGAGCTTTATATGGTAATATATAACTTAATGTGATCCATATACCATTTCATCCGAAAAATGGCCCGATATAATTGTGTCAGTTGGTTATCACTTTTTATCTAATTGTATCAGTTTAGATCTTAACTGATTAGATTATATAGTAATCAGATGAAATTTTATCTGATTTTTGACCTGATGCAATTTTATCGGTTTATGTCACATGGTATTAGTTTAGATCCAAATAGATACATTTTTATACAAACTTATAAAGTTATATCTGCATTTTGACCTGATGCAATTATATCTGCTTTAAAATTTTGATACAATTATATAAGGCAAATGTCGGATACAAATATATTTTATTTATATAAAATTGTACCAACTACGATCTAAACAGATACCATTAGATATAAACCGGTAAAATAGTATCAGGTCAAAAATCGGATATAATTTCATCTGATTAATGTATAATTTTATTAGTTGAGATCCTAACTGATACAATTAGATGAAAACTGATACACAACTGATACAATAACATCGGGCCATTTTTCGGATGAAACTGTATATTTATAGCGATATAAGTTAATCAGATTTTATACGATTATATGTAACTGTTTTTACTCGGGGATATAACTTAATCACATATATGACTATATGTAACTATTTTTATTCGCGATGTTTAAATGATACGATATATCAAAGTATATGGTACTATATATTGTAGCATATATTAGTATTATCATATTAGTATAAATACCCGAGTAAAAAAAATTATATATAATCATATATGGCATATATTTCAATATATAATTATACATGTCGTTATGTATATCCATATATAATTATATATAACGTTTTTTCACAAAATTTTTCCTTATATTATGCCATATATAATTTCATCTAATTAGATATTGGCCTTCATAATATTAGATATGGCATATATAATTATATATTACATGACATGGTTGATCTTATTGCATATATAGTTATATATAGAACTATATCTTAATATATATGGTGGCATTTTAGCAATATATAATTATATATGGTATCATTTAAACAATATATAATTATATATGGTGACAGTTAAACTAGATATTATCATATATGGTGCCATTTAAACAATATATGGTCATATATGGTACATCATAAACCAAATCTTTAATTCAGTTCCAGATATGATAATATATGGTACTATATATAGTGCGATATATATTTATATATGGTGTTATTTAAGCTATATATTATCATATATGGTGCCATTCAAACCATATATTATCATATATGGTGCCATTCAAACCATATATTATCATATATGGTGCAATTTCAACAATATATGCCCATATATGGTACCTCATGAACAATATTTTTAATACAGTTCCACATATGATAATATATGCTACCATATATAGTGCCATATATATTTATATATGGTGTTATTTAAGCAATATATTACCATATATGGTGCCATTTAAACCATATATTGTCATATATGGTGCCATTTCAACAATATATGCTCATATATGGTACCTGATGAACGACATTTTTAATACAGATGCAGATATGATAATATATGCTACCATATATATTGATATATGGTGTCATTTAAACAATATTAATATATAGACATATATGGTATCATTTAAGCAATATATTGTCATATATGGCACAATTTAAACAATATATGGTCAAATTTGGTACCACATCAACATTTTGAATACAATTCCATATATGGTTTAATTTGAATAATGTAAAACTATGTATGGCGCTATAAAAAATATTATCAGATATGTTACTTCATTAACAATATTTATAATTCAGTGTCATATATTGTAATATATGTATATCATTTAATATATATTGATGTATGGTAATGGTACAATAATTCCAATATCAGTTGAGATACAATTTGTGGGTCCATATCAACAATTTGTTCACGTACATTTAACATATATATATGTACATTTAAGTTATAATTTATAAACACTTTATAAAGTTAAATAGTTCCATAAACCTCGTCTAACTGTATAGAATGTTTATGAATATACGATTTAATATATAATAATTACAACTACAAATTGGTGCCATTATCTAAAATTTAATTTAATATTAACTTATAATAAAATAAAAATGTATTTCCTAAAAATAAAAATATAGTGTTAATTAATGTTAATATACAATAGGTTTAAGTTTAACATCACAGACAGAAAAATATAATTCGTCACAATGCTGGCAAACCGTTGGCGATGGTCGGTTATGCGTTGGCAGAACGTTGCATTAACTATCTTGGCAAAAAAATAGATTTCAAAAAACATTTTTGAAAAAATTGAGAAAACTTTTTTTAATATTTGCTTTTAAAAACATGAAATTTAACCCAGTCCACCAGATTGTCAGCCAATACCTCTACACTCTAATCTAACGAGACTTGTTATAGACGTGTGATAGCTACAAATTAAATGAATGATAAAAGCATTTCGAGCTAACTTATAAGCATCGAAAAAAGGTATTCCAGAAATTATTAAATGTATTTTAGAAAATTTTAATTGTATATCACAAAATATTATTTGCACTTCAGAAACTACAATATTACGCAAATTTAATTATTTATTTATTTAGTTGTGTCCAGAAATAATGAAATCTATTTCAGAATTTCATAGCTAATAGAGAAAAATTTCTCAAATACATTTCACAATTTCGGAAATAAGATTGATAATTTCTGAAATACAGTTTGACAATTTCTGAAATACAGTTGTGAATTTCGGAAATACAATTAATAATTTCTAAAACACAATTGATAAAACTGAACTTCAACTGACTAGATCTGAAATACAATTCATAAATGTGAAAAATAATTGATGAGTTCTGAAACACACTTGACAAAACTGAAATTCAATTGATTATTTCTGAAATACAATTGATAAATCTTAAAACAATTAATACAATTGGAAATGGTGTAGAGCGTCAAAAAGATGTAAATAAAATTATTTTATTCAAAGATTTCAATTTAATAAAAAAATAAATATATAATTTTATAAAAAAATTTATAGAAAAAAAATTTTAATTTTATAAAAAGAAATTAATTTTGTAAAAGAAATGCATATTGAACTCGTTACCTTCTGAGTTTAAACCTTATTTTAACAAAATATTGTAATTTTTATACAATCAGTGCTCTGCCAGTCTATTATTTTTTGAACAGTTGGCAATATATGTCTGGGATCTTATTTAATCCCAAATAAATGGAGATCTTACGTAGTACCCAAATATAATGCGGCATCTAATTTTATCTGTCATTTTTATGGATACTTTTAGATGTCAATCCCCAAATATATTGCTGTTTCTAATTCGATCTGCCATTTTAATACCGAAATAAATTGCTGGATCTAATTCGATCTGCCATTTTTCTGATAAATTTAGATCCAAGTTTATCCCCAAATATATTGCTGGATCTAATTTGATCTGCCATTTTTCGGTTAAATTTAGATCCAAATTTATCCCCATATATATTGCTGGATCTAATTCGATTAGGAATTTTTCGGATAAATTTAGATCTAAGTTTATCCACATATATATTGCTGGATCTAATTCGATCTGCCATTTTTCGGATAAATTTTCATCCAAGTTTATCCCTAAATATATTGCTGGATCTAATTCGATCTGCCACTTTTTCGGATCAAATTACATCTAAGTTTATCCACAAATATATAGCTGGATCTAATTCGATCTGCCATTTTTTGGATCAAATTAGGTCTTACTAAATCCCAAAATATATTGCTGGATCTAATTTGATCTGCCAATTTTCTATTCAATTTATATCCAAGTTTATCCACAAATATATTGCTGAATCTAATTCGATGTGCCATTTTTCGGATCAAATTAGATCTAAGTTAATCCACAAATATATTGCTGGATCTAATTTGATCTGCCATTTTTCAGATCAATTTATATCTAAGTTTATCCACAAATATATTGCTGGATCTAATTCGATGTGCCATTTTTCGGATCAAATTAGATCTAAGTTTATCCTCAAATATATAGCTAGATCTAATTCGATCTGCCACTTTTTCGGATCAAATTAGATATACGTTTATCCACAAATATATTGCGGGATCTAATTTGATCTGCCAAAAATTGAGATCAAATTAGATCTAAGTTTATCCCCAAATATATAGCTGGATCTAATTGGATCCGCCATTTTTCGGATCAAATTAGATCTAAAAATATCCGCAAATATATAGCTGGATCCGCCAATTTTCGGATCAAAATAGATCTAGGTTTATCCCCAAAGATATCACTGGACCTCCCAATTTTGAGATATAACTTGATCTTAGTTTATCCCCATATATACAATGGGATCTAATACGATATGATTGGATACACCCAATTTTGAGATCTAATTGGATCAGCTAGATATTACAGCAGATCTTAAACAATATCAAATTGGATATAATTAGATATTGCGCGAGATCAATTTTTTTTACTCGGGTATATATGGCACTATATATAGTATCATATATTATCATATCTGGAACTGTATTAAAAATTTTGATCATGAGGTACCATATATGGCCATATATTGTTTAAATGGCACCATATATAATAATATATGGTTTAAATGGTACCATATATGATAATATATGGTTTGAATGGCACCATATATGATAATATATGGTTTGAATGTCACCGCCCGAGTAAAAAAAATTGATCTCGCGCAATATCTAATCATATCCAATTTGATATTGTTTAAGATCTGCTGTAATATCTAGGTGATCCAATTAGATCTCAAAATTGGGTGTATCCAATCATATCGTATTAGATCCCATTGTATATATAGGGATAAACTGAGATCAAGTTATATCTCAAAATTGGGAGGTCCAATGATATCTTTGGGGATAAATGTAGATCTAATTTGATCCGAAAATTGGCGGATCCAGCTATATATTTGCGGATAAACTTAGATCTAATTTGGTCCGAAAAATGGCGGATCGAATTAGATCCAGCTATATATTTGTGGATAAACTTAAATCTAATTTGATCTCAATTTTGGCAGATCGAATTAGATCCATCAATATATTTGTGGATAAACTTAGATATAATTTGATCCGAAAAAGTGGCAGATCGAATTAGATCCAGCAATATATTTGGGGATAAAATTGGATCTAATTTGATCCGAATAATGGCACATCGAATTAGATCCAGCAATATATTTGTGGATAAACTTAGATCTAATTTGATCCGAAAAATGGCAGATCGAATTAGATCCAGCAATATATTTGGGGATAAACTTAGATCTAATTTGATCCGAAAAATGGCAGATCGAAAAAATGGGTTAATCTATTTATATAAAATTAGATTTAATACAAAAAGTTACATTTTATTTGATACCATTAGACAAAAATAATTCATTCAGATATCGCTCAGATTGCATTAAATTGTCCATTCTATTGAAATTACTTCTTGATTATCATTATGTCACATCCAATTTTATATAATTAGATAAACTCGTTTTTCGGATCGTATTTCATCATATTAGATCCAAGGTGGATCTAAGTTACTGCACTACGATCCACCAATATGAATTTCTTTTTATAAAATTAATATTTTTTTCTATACATTTTTTTATAAAATTATATTTTTTTTATTAAATTGAATTTTTTTAATAAAATAATTTTATTTACATCCTTTTAACGCTCTACTCCATTTCCAATTGTATCAAGATTTATCAATTGTGTTTCAGAAATAATCAATTGTATTTCAGAACTTATCAATTATGTTTCAGATTTATAAATTGCTTTTCAGAACTAGTCAATTGAATTTCAGTTTTATCAATTGTATTTCAGAAATTATTAATTGTATTTCTGAAATTCACAACTGTATTTCAGAAATTCTCATAATGTATTTCAGAAATTATCAATTGTATTTCAGAAATTATGAAATGTATTTCAGAAATTTTCCTCTATTAACTATGAAATACAATCAACAAATTCTGAAAAAGATTTGATTATCTCTGAAATGCAATTAATAATTTCTGAAAACATTCGATAATTTCTGAAATACAATTATAATTTCTGAAATACAATTAATAGATTCTGAAATACAGTTAATATTGTAGTTGCTGATGAGTTATTATATATGACAATACATTGTTTAAATGGTACCGTATATGAAAATATATTGTTTAACCCTCGAAGTGGCACATATTTTGAGCCCTTAGTTCTGGCACATGGTGTCTGGCCAGACCCCTATACATTTACATGCATTTGTATGGAAATAAGGGCTGTTTGCCGTTAAATTTTTTACTAAGATAGGAAAATATTTGTTATATTTTGTGTTTCTATTTCTTTTTACTATGTTATTAGCTACCTGAGGAAGAAAAAATAGACCTGAAAAAATCTTCGGAATGAAAAGGGCAACAATTTTTTTGTTCTATATATATTTCTCTTTATTATGGGTAAAGTAATAAATGTTATGACAAAATAGAAAATTATTATGAAGAATACATTGATTTTTTTATTCAGAATTTTGCGGAAGGCAACAAAAACATAAATAATCTACTTTTGAATGTTGCTGACAAACAGGATTGTTGCATTTGCAGCAAAAAAAGCGTGTCTTACGGCGTATTTTGTCACCTTGCTGCAGGCAAATTCTGCAATCTTTTTTTGTAGCTAATGTGTCTGGACCACTGCGTGAAGCCACCTTAAGGTTTGCTATATTGAGAGGTCTCCCAAAGACGCTTCAAATGCTATACGAGTTGTTGGTTGAGCCACAATGTGCGGATTATTGATCCGATTTTCAACGTTGGCCTGTACTAATTGCTTTGCAAGTTTATATAAAAATATGCGTCTTCTTTCTTTTCTTGTATTTTCATCATTTAGCTTACATATAATGTAACTTGCCAATGCCATCACATCAATCATGTTGCAGAAAAACGCGTATGTCCAGCGTCTGGTTGACCGTTTTGTTGTGTAATGAGTTAGCATTTGATCCATCGTATCGACTCCGGCTTTAGTTGAATTATAAAATAAAATTGCTTCCGGTTTCATGGCTACGCTTCAACATGTTTCGTGTAATGCACGGTTGAAATTAAATTGACTGCCTTATTTTTTTTGGGCACGTAGCTGCAAAGTGCAACAAGATTTTCATGAAAACCAAACACACTTGAAAGAATTGGTCGTCTGGTGCTCTTCATAACTTCCTTAGGAAGACATCTTTTGTTTTGCTCGAATGGTGCCAATAAATGCCAGTCCCATAGCAGCAAGTCGTTTAGCGCCGTTCAATGAGGTGAAAAAATTATCAGAAATAATTGTTCTGCCGCTGTTTGCGTAACAATTTGCGAAATACATTAGAACGTTTTCACCTTGATTTATCTCCCGATTGTCTCCTTCCTTTCCAGTGTATAGTTTTCCTTTCAATGGAAATTTAGTCTTAGCATCGCATGCCCACCAAACTTTGATCCCATACCTTGCAGGTTTTGATGGGATATATTGGGTGAACTTTGTGCGCCCACGATACGGAAACAACTGCTCATCGATGGTGATATTTTCATAAGGTTCATAATAATTTTGCAGATTTTCTTTGAGAAAATTCCAAAGGTCCCGGATAGGAGCTGTTTTATCTGTTTTCTGTCGGAATGCCCGCTTACGACTATTATCGAAACGAATATATCTGGACAGAGTAATGAATCGTTTGTGCGACATAGCCGCACGGAATATGGGCAGCGAATCAGAACGCCACAATATACTGGAGTTTTGCATATTATTATGGCTGAGACCAGAAGCCAACAAAATCCCAATGAATGCATCTAGCTCAGAGCTTGTCAAAGCAATCCATTTTCTTTGGGTAGACTCTGGATGTTCTTCATTCCATTTTCTAATTGATTCTCGCCCATGCCGATTTGTTTCACTAATGATGACGAACGTAATATTGGTTGAGAAAAATAGCTTGAATACCTCAACTGGATTGGTGAGCCTTGTTTTTGTTCCAGATTGAAAACGCATGATATTATGCTAGCGCAAACGAGATGCAGGGGGTTCAGTTTCTTTCCATTTAGTACCGTCTTTACCATAAAAACAGCCTGAGTCGACTTCATTTGCTGCTTCAGCATCATTTCCACTTTCTTCTTCTTCATCTACGTCTTCATCACTATCATAAAGTTCGTTAGGTTCAATTTCCAAATCATTTTCTATGTCTGATGCATCATCTTCTGGCACATAATCAGCAGTGTCGTCACCATCGTTTTCAAAAACATCATCATTTTCATCAGCTTCTACCTGACTTTGAAAATCACGCCCTAATGCCTCTGACAATTGGGGTTGCAAATTCGCGCTACGCAAGCGTGTATTATAAATAAATTCCAGTTCATCAGCCATAATATACTAACAACGCAACAAATCTACCTGCCCGGTGAAAAATGTTCATATACACTCAAACATGTTCATATATGGTTTATGTATGGACACATATGAACAAATATGGATTTTTTATGAACATATATGGATTTTATATGAACATATATGGAAGTATATGTGATTTCATATATGGAAAAAATTTCATATACAGACATATATGGAAGCATCTGTTATTTCATATATGGAAATGGCACTCATATATGGACAAATATGAAAGTATATGTTATACAATTTATGCAAAAGGGACTTGTATATGAACATATTTCGAAGAATACATTTTTCCATATATGTAAAAGGAACTCTTTGGATAAATATGAAATTATATTTAATGCCATGAATAAAAAAAGGAACATATGTAGCGCCTAATTTGAATCTCATACATAAATTTATATCTATCGTACAACCTTATAATAAAGGACAGCAACGTTCGCATGTATTCGCATATATTTAATAAATGTATATGTTCATATATGTCCATATATGAACATAAACTTAGGTGTTACCTCATTTTTCGGATCCATACATATATGGTTGAACCATAAATGTTCATATATGGATATTTTTCACCGGGTGTGTAAAATTATTCACAAGTTCAAAATTACCGCACAAAAACTATATTACTTCTTCACTGTTCAACGTTCAATGAATAACTAACTCACAAACAAAATCAGAAGAAAGAAAGAAGCATAAAAGAATAAAGTAAATACAAATTTCAGACACCATGTACCAAAAGTTAGGTGAAGATTTTTTATTTGGCTTTTTTGTCCTGTTCCAAGGACTTTTTTTCAATTATTAATTTATACATCGAAAGCCAACAATATTTTGGGAGATTACCTGAAATGTACCTAAAATAGAAGTATGCTAAATTGAAGCATGAAAATGAAATATGTCTGGCCAGAACCATGTGCCACTTCGAGGGTTAAATGGTACCATACATGGTATGTTGTTTAAATGATACGATATATCAAAGTATATGGTACTATACAATATATAGTAGCATATATTATCATATCTGGAACTGTACAAAAAATGTTGTTCACGAGGTACCATATATGACCATATATTGTTGAAATGGCAACATATATCATAATATATGGTTTAAACGTCACCACCCGAGTAAAAAAAATTGATCTCGCGCAATATCTAATTATATCCAATTTGATATTGTTTAAGATCTGCTGTAATATCTAGCTGATCCATTTAGATCTCAAAATTGGGTGTATCCAATCATATCGTATTAGATCCCATTGTATATATGGGGATAAACTAAGATCAAGTTATATCTCAAAATTGGGAGGTCCAGTGATATCTTTGGGGATAAACCTAGATCTATTTTGATCCGAAAATTGGCGGATCCAGCTATATATTCGCGGATATTTTTAGATCTAATTTGATCCGAAAAATGGCGGATCCAATTAGATCCAGCTATATATTTGGGGATAAACTTAGATCTAATTTGATCTCAATTTTGGCAGATCAAATTAGATCCGGCAATATATTTGTGGATAAACGTATATCTAATTTGATGCGAAAAAATGGCAGATCGAATTAGATCTAGCTATATATTTGGGGATAAACTTAGATCTAATTTGATCCGAAAAATGGCACATCGAATTAGATCCAGCAATATATTTGTGGATAAACTTAGATATAAATTGATCTGAAAAATGGCAGATCAAATTAGATCCAGCAATATATTTGGGGATAAACTTGGATCTAAATTTATCAGAAAAATGGCAGATCGAATTAGATCCAGCAATTTATTTCGGTATTAAAATGGCAGATCGAATTAGAAACAGCAATATATTTGGGGATTGACATCTAAAACTATCCATAAAAATGACAGATAAAATTAGATGCCGCATTATATTTGGGTACTACGTAAGATCTCCATTTATTTGGGATTAAATAAGATCCCAGACATATATTGCCAACTGTTCAAAAAATAATAGACTGGCAGAGCACTGATTGTATAAAAATTACAATATTTTGTTAAAATATGGTTTAAACTCAGAAGGTAACGAGTTCAATATGCATTTCTTTTACAAAATGAATTTCTTTTTATAAAATTAAAATTTTTTTTCTATAAATTTTTTTATAAAATTATATATTTATTTTTTTATTAAATTGAAATCTTTGAATAAAATAATTTTATTTACATCTTTTTGACACTTACACCATTTCCAATTGTATTAATTGTTTTAAGATTTATCAATTGTATTTCAGAAATAATCAATTGTTTCAGTTTTATCAATTGTGTTTCAGAACCCATCAATTATTTTTCACAGTTATGAATTGTATTTCAGAACTAGTCAATTGAAGTTCAGTTTTATCAATTGTGTTTCAGAAATTATTAATTGTATTTCCGAAATTCACAACTGTATTTCAGAAATTATCAAACTGTATTTCAGAAATTATCAATCGTATTTCCGAAATTATGAAATGTATTTGAGAAATTTTTCTCTATTAGCTATGAAATTCTGAAATAGATTTCATTATTTCTGGACACAACTAAATAAATAAATAATTAAATTTGCGTAATATTGTAGTTTCTGAAGTGCAAATAATATTTTGTGATATACAATTAAAATTTTCTAAAATACATTTAATAATTACCGGAATACCTTTTTTCGATGCTTATAAGTTAGATCGAAATGCTTTTATCATTCATTTAATTTGTAGCTATCACACATCTATAACAAGTCTCGTTAGATTAGAGTGTAGAGGTCTTGGCTGACAATCTGGTGGACTGGGTTAAATTTCATGTTTTTAAAAGCAAATATTAAAAAAGTTTTCTCAATTTTTTGAAAAATGTTTTTTGAAATCTATTTTTTTGCCAGCATTGTGCCGATTATATTTTTCTGTCTGGGATGTTAAACTTAAACCTATTGTATATTAACATTAATTAACACTATATTTTTATTTTTAGGAAATACATTTTTATTTTATTATAAGTTAACATTAAATTAAATTTTAGATAATGGCACCAATTTGTAGTTGTAATTATTATATATTAAATCGTATATTCATAAACATTCTATACAGTTAGACGAGGTTTATGGAACTATTTAACTTTATAAAGTGTTTATAAATTATAACTTAAATGTACATATATATATGTTAAATGTACGTGAACAAATTATTGATATGGACCCACAAATTGTATCTCAACTGATATTGGAATTATTGTACCAATACCATACATCAATATATATTGAATGATATACATATATTACAATATATGACACTGTATTATAAATATTGTTAATGAAGTAACATATCTGATAATATTTTTTATAGCGCCATACATAGTTTTACATTATTCAAATTAAACCATATATGGAATTGTATTCAAAATGTTGATGTGGTACCAAATTTGACCATATATTGTTTAAATTGTGCCATATATGACAATATATTGTTTAAATGATACCATATATGTCTATATATTAATATTGTTTAAATGACACCATATATCAATATATATGGGACTATATATGGTAGCATATATATATCATATCTGCATCTGTATTAAAAATGTCGTTCATCAGGTACCATATATGAGCATATATTGTTGAAATGGCACCATATATGACAATATATGGTTTAAATGGCACCATATATGGTAATATATTGCTTAAATAACACCATATATAAATATATATGGCACTATATATGGTAGCATATATTATCATATGTGGAACTGTATTAAAAATATTGTTCATGAGGTACCATATATGGGCATATATTGTTGAAATTGCACCATATATGATAATATATGGTTTAAATGGTACCATATATGATAATATATGGTTTGAATGGCACCATATATGATAATATATGGTTTGAATGGCACCATATATGATAATATATAGCTTAAATAACACCATATATAAATATATATCGCACTATATATAGTACCATATATTATCATATCTGGAACTGAATTAAAGATTTGGTTTATGAGGTACCATATATGACCATATATTGTTTAAATGGCACCATATATGATAATATCTAGTTTAACTGTCACCATATATAATTATATATTGTTTAAATGATACCATATATAATTATATATTGCTAAAGTGCCACCATATATATTAAGATATAGTTCTATATATAACTATATATGCAATAAGATCAACCATGTTATGTAATATATAATTATATATGCCATATCTAATATTATAAAGGCCGATATCTAATTAGATGAAATTATATATGGCATAATATAACGAAAATTTTTCGGAAAAAACCTCATATATAATTATATATGGCTATACATAACCACATGTCTAATTATATATTGTAATATATGCCACATATGATTATATATAATTTTTTTTACTCGGGCATATATGGCAATATATTGTTTAAATGATATCATATATCAATATATATTACACTATATATAGTAGCATATATTATCATATCTGGAACTGTATTAAAAATGTAGTTCATGAGGTCCCATATATGAGCATATATTGTTGAAATGGCACCATATATGATAATATATGGTTTAAGTGGCATCATATATGGTAATATATTGCTTAAATAAATAATTTACGGCCCTATGCTCCTTGCAGGAGTAAAAGGAACGAATATAACACCATATATAAATATATATGGCACTATATATAGTATCATATATTATCATATCTGGAATTGTATTACAAATTTTGATCATGAGGTACCATATATGACCGGATATTGTTTAAATGGCACCATATATGCTAATATATTGCTTAAATAACACCATATATAAATATATATTGCACCATATATAGTAGCATATATTATCATATCTGCAACTGTATTAAAGATTTTGTTCATGAGGTACCATATATGACCATATATTGTTGAAATGGCAACATATATCATAATATATGGTTTAACTGGCCCCATATATAGTAATATATTGTTTAAATGATACCATATATAATTATATATTGCTAAAATGCCACCATATATATTAAGATATAGCTCTATATACAACTATATATGCAATAAGATCAGCCATGCTATGTAATATATAATCATATATACCATATCCAATATTATAAAGGCCGGTATCTAATTAGATGAAATTATATATGGTATAATATAAGGAAAATTTTTGGAAAAAGACGTCATATATAATTATATATGGATATACATAACGACATGTCTAATTATATATTGTAATATATGCCACATATGATTATATATAATTTTTTTTACTCGGGCGTATATGATAATATATTGCTTAAATAGCACCATATATAAATATATATAGTACCATATATTATCATATCTGGAACCGAATTAAAGATTTTGTTAATGAGGTACCATATATGACCATATATTGTTTAAATGGCACCATATATGATAATATCTAGTTTAACTGTCACCATATATAATTATATATTTTTTTTTAAATGATACCATGTATAATTATATATTGCTAAAATGCCACCATATATATTAAGATATAGTTCTATATATAACTATATATGCAATAAGATCAACCATGTCATGTAATATATAATTATATATGCCATATCTAATATTATGAAGGCCGATATCTAATTAGATGAAATTATATATAATTATATATGGATATACATAACGACATGTATAATTACATATTGTAATATATGCCATATATGATTAAATATAATTTTTTTTACTCGGGTATACATAACGGCACACCGAAAAAATATCTCAGTTCCTCAGTTAAAGAAATCCTCAGTTAAAACCAAAAACATTTAAACTAACTGATGTAATCGAAATCAACTATTATTTTAGACCAACAAAATACTTTTTTTGCTACCCTGTAATACATTTCAATTTATATTGTCAAGTCTTGAAACAAATTTCCAAAAAAATAAATATTTACTATAATATTTTCAATCGATATTATTTGGTACAGTTTGGTAAGTTAAATTAATTTCCTATCATAATAAGAGTAAAACATTAATTAAATATCTTTTTCTAGAACGAGATCCGTAAAATTCTAATGTTAAATTGTGTTCCAAACAACAAGAACATGAGGAATACAGAATATATATAATTAAAGTTAAATTAATTTCCTATCATAATAAGAGTAAAACATTAATTAAATATCTTTTTCTAGAACGAGATCCGTAAAATTCTAATGTTAAATTGTGTTCCAAACAACAAGAACATGAGGAATACAGAATATACTTGGAACTAAAATTTAATTGGGAATGAAAATTGATATTATATTATATATATAATAGTATTTTTGTCTTTAACAGTGGGAAAAAACTGAAAAATTAATGGAAATGCATTGTATCATTTTATTAGCAACCCAAATAGAAATGGACGATATGAACGATTTTTATTAGTAATCAGCTACTAAATTTCAGTTTTATTTAATTTTAACTAACATACTGTTCTCGATAATTGTGCCCTCAGTTAAATTAGTTACTCGGAATAAAGTTAGTAACATTCAACTTAATTTATCAACTGAGACTCAGTAAGGGGTATTTCACCTGAGACTCAGTTAAAAATTAAGTTGTTGGTAACTGAGTAATTTTTTCGGTGCATGTGTAGTTATATATTGTAATATATGCCATAGAGCAATTCCATATGAAAACGATCAAAATTGGCAAATTTTTGGACGACCCCTCTCCGATTTTAAAATAAATAGTCTCAATCGATTGCCCAGCAAAAAATAATGTACCTACATATTTTATTTTTTTTTTATAGTGACTGGTTTAGTGGTGGTGTACACCACTGTCATGTGACAAAATTGAAGAATTCTTCATAAGGGACCCCATTGAAAGTTGTTTTAAAGCGATCGCAACGAGTGATAGCTCGTTGGAAAGGTATTGAATCAGGCTTTAATTGAAAAATAAAATTTTCCTAATTTTTCTCAGAAATTTACCTTTTTTCCCATGAAAATTAAATTTTCCCATGAAAATTAAATTTTCCGATTTTCCACAGAAGCTCCTAAATTTTCCGGCTAATTTTTTTTTTTTTTGGATTCCTCATAATTTTTGCTTTAAGAATCAGCAATAAAAAAATGGGCCCCGACTCCTTGTTTGGACAGGAGAGGAGCATTTAAGAGACCACCTTGTTCTCATTGTTTTTATATTTTTTATAATTGAATTATTTGTAATTATTTAACATTATTTTATTTTATTATTAAAAATACATTTTAAAAATTATTTTACAGTTAAAAATACATTTATGAAGAAAAAATCAATTTTTTTAAGAGCCCCAAGTTGAGTGTGTAGTGAATATGGTCTGCCTGCCTTCACAAGATCGGCCATAAATCCATGGATAATAGCAGCAGTGGCATGTAATGGCACACCAAACCCGACTGAGGCTACAGGTCATAAAATGTTTTGTAAATTTTTTAAATTACCAGGTAATAAATATTTCGCCTAAAATGACACGTGCAGAAACAAGTCATAAAACACGGATTTTCCATAAATATGGCGAAATATTTATTACCTGGTAATTTAAAAAATTTACAAAACATTTTATGACCTGTGGTCGGCTTATTGGCAGTAACCAATTAAGTCCCTCTTTAAAAAACATTTTATGACCAGTAGTTCACGGAAATTTTCCTATTAAAGAAAAGCAAATATCGCTTATTTTTTTTACCTATTTTTTACCAAAAAATAAATATAAATACTTCACACACTCTGAGTCAAATTTTAGTTGAATACTAAACGTGAAAGTGTTAAAGTGTTTTTTTTTGTAAAGTAAAGAGTGAAGCTGTAAAGACAATTTAAAGTAAAATGAATAAATTTTGCTGCAATCCGTTTAACAAGAGTGGACATCGTTCGAAAAAGATAAAAGTATTAAAATTAACTGGTGTTTCGAAGCGATACATAAATGAATTAAATATACAATACGGTGAAGAAGCAGAATTCATTTGCCCCAAGTGTAAAATCGATTTGTCTCAACAAGCAAATGCATTGAAACAAATGCAACCACAATCCGAGAGTGAGAGTCAATCACTGTCTATAAGTCGGCTCGTGCGTACGTCTTTAAGTCGGCTCTTAGATAAACAAACGTTTAAATTGTATAAAAATCAATTTGCCACAGGCTGGTACCTTCAGCATAATACACTTTTTTTTTGCAAACTCGGTGTCGGTGTTAGTTTTTTGCCGTTATCGAGGGTTTTTGTAAAATATTCAAATTAAAATCTAATTTGCCACTTCTTAGGTGAAAATACTGGTTATTTTTTTACTAAATTAAAAGATTAATCTCACTCAACTAGTGGAAAACATAGACAGCAATATATATAATAATAAACAACACTACCAGCTGTTTTATTCTAACACTGGTAAACGCGTTGCCAACCTATATCGTAATTAACAGAGTTGCCAGATGGGTTTAGGTAGAACCCCACCTCCTGGTGGTGGAACATCACCGATAACAACTGATGGTACTTTTGAAACAAGATTAATAACTACCTCGAGTACAACAGCTACAGCAACAGCAACAACGATTTCAACCTCATTCAGTTCATTTACCCCAACAACAACGATTACGTTTGCTACAGCAACTACACCATCAATACTGCCAACTCCGGGAATACTACCAACACCATCAATACAGTCTTTTCCCCCAGTAAATGCTGCCAATCAAATAACTGCAGAAATCGATAGCCAACTGAAAAAAATAGAAAACTACACGGAAAGAACAAATAAAAACCTCCCGGGAAAGGGAAACAACGAAAGTGCTAAACGGCATAGATCAAGTCCAGATCCTTTAAATCCAAATAAATCCAAGCAATCAAAAATAGAAGATTATTGGCTACAATCTCATGATAAATATATCAATAATCAAAACAAGTTTGCAATTCTTGGAGACGAAATATCAAATGAAAATCAGGACCAAACCGAAAAAAAACCACAAAAGCCACCACCCATATACATCTATAAAGTAGAAAACATACAGCCACTAAATGAACTTTTAAACCAAATAGCACAAAATGAATATGAAATGAAAGTCTTAAAACGAGAGGAAGTAAAGATTCAACCAGTTGATGAATCATCGTACTCCGTGATCACGAAAGCTTTATTAGAAAAAAACACAGAATTTCACACGTACAAAATCAAAAGTGAAAGAAATTTCAACGTAGTTCTTAGAGGAATGCATTATTCAACATCTGTAGATGAAATAAAGCAACAACTGGTATTAAAAGGTCATGAAGTGGTAAATATAAGCAATATCATTGACAGGAAAACTAAAAAACCACTTTCGCTATTTTGGGTTAATCTCAAACCAAGCCAGAACAATAAAGAAGTTTATGAAATTAATTCAATGCTCCACACAAAAATAGTTTTTGAACCTCCAAAGCCAAAACGTGTAATACCACAATGCACTAACTGTCAAAGATATGGTCACACAAAAAAATTCTGTAACCATTCCTCTCGTTGTGTAAAATGCACTGGAAATCATCACACCAAAGACTGCCAAAGAAAGTCCAAATCAGATGATGTTAAATGTGTTTTATGTGAAAAAAATCACCCAGCTAACTATAAAGGTTGCCAAGTTTATAAAGATCTGCAAGATAAATTATATCCAAGACTTCGAAATAAAGAACTTCCAGAATTAACAGTTCAGAATCAACAAAATCAAACTGTAACATTACCAACAGCGCAAAAACAGCAGAACCAACCCAAATCAACCCATCAAACATACGCTAATGTGATAAAAAATATGCCCCCCGTAACCCAAAATACTCAGACGCCGCCTAAAAATAGCGATATGTGTGAGCTCAAGTCAATGATGAAAACCCTTATGCAACAAATGAGTACAATACTCAATCTATTAACAGTCTTTATTAATAAAACATCAAATGAATAAATTCTTTAACCTAGCAGTATGGAATGCAAATGGTTTAATGCACCATATATTAGAGTTAAAAGCCTTTATTTGCACAAACGATATTGACATTATGCTAATATCGGAAACACATTTCACCAATAAAAGCTTTACTAGAATTCAAGGGTACACAATTTATGCTACAAATCATCCCGCAGGTACCGCAAGAGGTGGAACTGCAATTATAATCAAAAATAATATAAAACATGAACTACTAAACGATTACAGTAAAATATTTATACAATCGACTGCAATTCGAATTCTGGGTAAACATGGTCCAATCACTATAGCCTCCATATACTGCCCTCCGTCATGCACAATAATAAATGAACAGTTTGAACACTACTTCTCTAGTCTTGGTCCCACATTTTTGGTTGGTGGTGATTTTAACGCAAAAAACCAGCAATGGGGTTCTAGACTACGTAATCCTAGGGGAAAAGTATTACTCGATGTAATTAAAACTAAAAATCTTCAACATCTATCAACTGGAGAACCAACTTATTGGCCATCCGACATAAACAAAACTCCTGATCTGGTCGACTTTTGTGTTCTAAAGAACATAAACAAAAAATATTTCAATATTAAATCATGTTTTGATTTGTCTTCAGACCATTCACCTATTTTAGTAACGTTAAAATCGGAAATAGCTGAAAATCAGCCACCGCCCAGCAAAATCTTTCATTACCAAATAAGTGGTTATATAATAGAAATTCATAGCTCCGCACAACTTATTTTTTGGCGTCTAAACTCATTATTTTTGTTTGGCGTGGTCGTTTTTATAAGTAGTCACACTTACCCGCTCGCTTACGAAAATATGAGAAATAAGTAGTTATGAGATTTTGAATAATAAGTGGTTACACACATGCTTACAAAAAGTTTAATTATAAGTGGTTATCCGATTGCTTACTTGATTCTTAAAAATAAGGAGTAAGGCAAATAAGGAGTGAGATCATAAAAATGTTAACACACATTTTTGCCTATAACTTTGGTTTAAAGCTTCTCATATTTTTTTTCGGCAGTTTACATTTTAAAAATATGTCAGTTAAGAAATTAATTTACATCATGAGTTTTAGTTTGCAATTTTTTACAGAATGGACGATGAAAAAAAATTGCCAAAGAAACTAATGTATGCCGCCAAACAGTTTCAAAAGTGGTAAAAAGGTATCTGGAACACCTAACAATTGAAAGGAAGCCGGGAACAGGAACAACGACTGGTTATAACATTGGTAAGGCATATAAAGTTAAAAGCATCCTTACGAGAGCTCCTAACACATCTGACGGAAAAACAGCTCGGTTAGCCCAATGCTCGGACTTTTTTATACGTAAAGTGAAACGTAAGGCAGGACTAAAGTCCTACAAAGTTCAAAAAATTACCGATAGAAACGCTTTTAAAATTTTGGAGGCCAAAACCAGAGTTCGAAAATTAAAATCAAATTTTATACAAAAATACAACTTTTGTGTAACGCACGACAAAACTTATGTCCTGGCTGATTTTTCGAAGCTCCCTGGTCAAGAATTTTATGTTTCCGATGTTCGAGGAAATGTTGCGGAAAAATTTAGGTCGAAAAAGCAAACGAAATTCCCTAAAAATTCCTAGTATGGCAAGCCATATGTAGCTGCGGCCAAAGAAGCCAGTCATTTGTGACATCTGGCTCTATAAACACCGAAATTTATATCAAGGAGTGTTTGCAGAAGAGACTTCTTCCATTTTTGAGTCAGCACAATGTATCCACTTACTTTTGGCCCGATTTAGGATCTTGTCACTACAGCAAGAAAGCGCTGGAGTGGTATAATGATATTAATGTGGTTTTTGAACCAAGAGAGGCAAATCCACCAAACTGCCCGGAACTCAGCCCAGTGGAGAGATATTGGGCTCTTGTTAAAATAGAATTAAAGGACACGAAAAAGGTCTCCCAGGACATGCAATATTTCAAACGCAGATGGACCACCTGCTCTAAAAAGGTGACAGAAACTACCATAAAAGCCTTAATGGGAGGGTTTCCGGAAAACGTGGATAACTTTGTTCGTGGTGGTTAGAATTCCATGCGGTTTTTTTGTTTTATTTTGTATTAAATTTCATTTAATAAAAATTTGGTTTGAAGTCTTAAAATTCAGTGGTTTGTTTTTTTATTTAACTTTATGTGTGTTAACATTTTTATGATCTCACTCCTTACTATTAGCCTAAGGAAATACATTCAGAAAAATTTAAGTTTCCTCTAGTGTGTAATTTTAGGGGTCGTCATGAAAATTTAAACATAAAACATATTTACATATAATAAAAAAATGTAACTGCCCAGCCAGCAATTTCGGAGCGCTATAAATAAGATTTTTAAATGGCTCATAGAAATGATTATTGTTTTTTTGAAAACACTCTATTTTGGTAGAAAATATGAACCCTCAGAAAACAATCCAAAAAGTTGTCTCTACAATCTAAAAAGCTGTCTCAAAACGAGGGTTCATTTTTCGGAATCAAAGAAGATTCCAAAATTATTTAAATTTATGAAGAAAATTTCGATTTTATACGTTCTTTTTTGTGAGTTATTTCTAAGTACACAGGGGGCTTTTTTGGACGGACCACTTTCATAGGAAAAAGTGGAAAAATGTTTATGTTTTTGGAGCTCATTTCTGAGTCATTAATGATCATCTTTGTTTGCTGGGTGTGTGAAAAGTACTTATTTAAACTAATACGAGTAAGTCATTATTTTATATTTAGAAACAATGAATACAATAGGCCGTTATTAGGAAGTCATTATTTTATATTATAAAATAATGCAAAAGGTAATGATATATCATTTTTGGTAATGCAGATAGTAATGAGGTGTCATTACCAATATTTTGCTGGGCGCCTTCTCTATACTCTAAAAACACAAATTGGAGTATATTTAAGCAATGTTGTGAAAGTAGCTTACAATTGCACGTTTCCCTTAAAAGCCCACATGAAATAGAAGACGCACTTCATACTTTTACAACAACAATACAACAGTCGGCATGGCATTCTACTCCTAAAACAAATACTTCAAATTTCAAAAACCGCGTTTCTATTAGTAGAGATATTAAAAAAATGATCTCCGATAAACGGCAATTAAGGAAAATTTGGCAAAATACAAAACATCCAAATGATAAAAGAAAACTAAATAAAGCTTGCAAAGAGCTAAAGCATGCTCTAAATTTACAAGAGAATAATGAGTTTGAGAACTATGTAGCAAATCTTACACCGACAGATGCCACAAATTACTCTCTATGGAAAGCAGCTAAAAACTTTGATAGAGCTACGGCTAGAATACCTCCATTAAAGAAATCCAATGGACTATGGGCAAAAACAAATAAAGAAAAAGCAGAATTATTTGCTACTCACTTGTCAGAAGTTTTTCAACCATACAGTCCCTCAGCGCGAATTGATGATACAAAAATATATGAATTCCTAGAATCTCCCGGTCAAATGGATTTTCCAATTAAGCCTGTCACTTATAAAGAACTAGAAAAACTAATAAAGGAACAATCTAATAGGAAAAAATCTCCTGGTTATGACCTAATTTCAATTAAAATTTTAAAAGAATTGCCTTTAGTTGGACTAAAGTATCTAACTCATATATTTAATGCTATGTTAAGACATGGGTATTTCCCTGTCCAACTTAAAGTGGCCCAAATAATATTAATTCCAAAACCTGGCAAACCGCCTGAAGATGTAGCATCGTACAGACCAATAAGTCTTTTGCCAGTTTTAAGTAAAATATTTGAAAAACTGCTACTGTACAGATTAAAACCTAATCTTCAAGAAAGGGAACTCATTCCAAGCCATCAATTCGGCTTTAGAGAACAACATTCCACTGTTGAACAAGTTCATAGAGTGGTTAGGTTAATAAGAACAGCGTTTGAAAAGAAACTATATTGTTCAGCTGTATTTTTAGACATCACGCAAGCTTTTGATAAAGTGTGGCACGCAGGGCTCTTATACAAGTTAAAAAAACAATTGCCATATCCTTACTTCGAACTACTGAAGTCATATTTGGAAGATAGATACTTTTTAGCCAAATTCAAAGATGAGCATACTAAGCTGTATAAAATTCAATCGGGAGTACCACAAGGCAGTGTATTAGGACCTATCCTTTATACATTATTTACTGCTGATCTACCCACAAACGACCTCACCTCCATCGCAACTTTTGCTGATGACACTGTGATTCTGTCTTCCCATCAAAATCATATAACTGCATCAATAAACCTTCAAGTACATCTCAGTAAAATTCAAGAGTGGCTTGAAACGTGGAGAATGAAAGCCAACGCTAGTAAATCAGTACAGGTAACTTTCACATTAAGAAAAAACAATTGCCCTAGTGTAATGTTGGGTGCTGATACTCTTCCCCAATCCGACAACACAAAATATTTAGGAATCCACCTAGATAGGCGTCTTACATGGCAAAAACATATTTTCACCAAACGTAAACAACTGTGTATAAAACTCACGTCCTTGTATTGGCTCATAGGAAAAAATTCAAAACTTTCGATAGACAACAAGTTACTCATATATAAAACCATTATTAAACCCATATGGACATATGGTATACAAATTTGGGGATCAGCCGCAAAAACCAACATCAGTATTATACAACGTTTTCAGTCGAAAGCACTACGCACGATCGCAAACGCGCCAAATTATGTATCAAATAATATACTGCATAACGACTTCTGCATTCCAACAGTGCAGGAAGAGATCAACTTAATCAACGAACGTTATTCATACCGCCTATCAGTGCATCCTAATGCTTTAGCTGCAGATCTGCTGCAGATATCTTCTACCCAAAGAAGACTTAGAAGATTTCCGCTAACACAGCTAATTGTGACAAGATAATTTAAAAAATTTTAAATTTTATAATACTTATATAGAGGTGCAACAGTGGTTGCTTCCTCTGCATGTTTTTTAGTTTTAGTTTAATTACTTATGTACCCACTTTAAGAAAAAATGCTAAATATCTTTATAGATAGATTGCAAAATAAATTGGAGTTAAAAAAAAAAAAATCCGAGAGTGAAATGACAATTGAACAAAATGTTTCATCTGATAGTGAGGCAGACATTCCGATGGTCAATATGTCTTTGAGTCCTTTGAATGAGGCTATTACCACTTTAGGTGAATCGCCTATTACAAAAAGAAAGTTGCGAAGTGAAAAATACAGGAAAGAGAAAAAAGGCAAGGTTATGAGTGCAATCGCGACAATATTTGATGAAGGCTCTGATAACGAATGCAGTCAAGCAGATGACGTTGATGACGGCAAACAAATGATTGAGCAGTTGAAAAGAAAATTCAATTTAGCGACCACTTTTCTGGAGAAATATCTCATTTTATCTGTGCTGCCTCAATCATGGTCTATACGCAAGATTTCTGAACAGTTTCAAACATCTTTTTACATCGCGAGAAGAAGCAAAGAATTAGTTCGACAGAAGGGCATATTGGCGACTCCCACCAAGAAATTTGGCTCAAGGACCCTCAGCGAAGCAACGGTGAAATTGATTCAAGATTTTTACTGCAATGATGACAACAGCCGCGCCTGCCCAGGTACACGTGACTATGTTATCACACGTGAAGATGGAGAAAAAGTACACAAGCAGCGCAGATTATTATTATGTAATCTATCCGAAGCATACCATCAGTTCAAAGAGAAATACCCAGCAGAAAAAGTGGGATTTTCTAAGTTTGCCATCCTACGACCAAAAAAAAGCGTGCTGGCATTAGACAGGCACGGAACGCATTCAGTCTGCGTTTGCATGTTTCATCAAAACATCAAATTAATGTTCTTTCCATGCAAGAAATTGAAAGTATTTCACGGTGAAATTGAAACATATAGGGACCTCCTGTCGAAGTCGTTGTGCGCATACCCCACGGAGATGCAATCGAAATTTCTAAAGGAAAGTAAGGAGAAATTAGCCCAAAATGAATTCATTGTGATAAGCGACTTTGCCGAGAATTACACTTTTCTCGTTCAGGATGAAATTCAGGCTTATCACTGGGCAAACGACCAGTGCACGGTGCATCCTTTTTGCATTTATTTCAAAAACGAAGATAACGAACTACAGACCGTAAGCCTTGTTGTTGTCGCGGAGAGTTTAGCTCATAATTATGTGTCCGTTTATTTATTTCAAATGAAACTGTTTGAATTCTTAAGATCAAAATTCGATGCAATCGACAAAGTAACGTTTTTCTCAGACGGCGCGGCTTCTCAGTACAAGAATAAAAAAAATTTTTACAATCTTTGCATAATTGAAGAAGAACAAAACTGCAAGGTCGAGTGGCACTTTTTTGCGACGTCCCACTGTAAGGGCCCATGCGATGCGTTAGGGGGAACCCTAAAACGCATGGCGACTAAGGCAAGTTTGCAAAGGCCATATACTGACCAGATCTTAAATGTACAACATTTGTTTTCGTGGATTCAAAGCAAGGAAATTGCCATTAACACAGTTTTAAGCACTCAAAAAGAACACGATGCCATAGAGCGACGAATTCAAAACAGATATAATAATGTCAAAACTATAACTGGAACGCAAAAGTTTCATTGCTTCATACCAAATATTTCTGATATGTCAATTAATGTAAAGCGGTACTCTTCGTCTGCCGACGTGCTAAATTTAAAGTTACTTTAATTTTATAATGATGCCAAGACAATTGAAATTTTTAATAAATATTGTAATTAAGTATAAGCAGCAAAATAAGAAAGATTTTTTCTTCATAAATGTATTTTTAACTGTAAAATAATTTTTAAAATGTATTTTTAATAATAAAATAAAACAATGTTAAATAATTACAAATAATTCAATTATAAAAAATATAAAAACAATGAGAACAAGGTGGTCTCTTAAATGCTCCTCTCCTGTCCAAACAAGGAGTCGGGGCCCATTTTTGTATTGCTGATTCTTAAAGCAAAAATTATGAGGAATCCAAAAAAAAAAAAATTAGCCGGAAAATTTAGGAGCTTCTGTGGAAAATCGGAAAATTTAATTTTCATGGGAAAATTTAATTTTCATGGGAAAAAAGGTAAATTTCTGAGAAAAATTATGAAAATTTTATTTTTCAATTAAAGCCTGATTCAATACCTTTCCAACGAGCTATCACTCGTTGCGATCGCTTTTTTAAAACAACTTTCAATGAGGTCCCTTATGAAGAATTCTTCAATTTTGTCACATGACAGTGGTGTACACCACCACTAAACCAGTCACTATAAAAAAAAAAAAAAAATATGTAGGTACATTATTTTTTGCTGGGCAATCGATTGAGACTATTTATTTTAGAATCGGAGAGGGGTCGTCCAAAAGGTGATAGCTTTCATATGGAATTGCTCCATATGTGATTATTAGGGCAAGGAGTTTCATGCAAATGCATGTATTTTCTCGATAGTCCAAAATTAATATGGACTAAATATTTATCCGGATCATCAAATTCAAAACAAAATGGCATCGATTTATAGCTGCATATTTTTGCATATTTTGCCAAAAATTCATATTTTTGCATATTTTGACTTTAAATGCATATTTGGTGCCTTTGTAATGCATATTTGGTGCTTTTTAATGCATATTTGTGCATATTTTCAATCTTAGGAGCACTTTTCTTTTGTAAAAAAATATCAAAAATTGATAAAGGGTGAACACTAGACCGTATCTCAAAAAAAAAGTTTGCCGTACACCCTCCAATATGAAGTATTTTTTGAAAGGCGATTTAAAAAAAATTTTTTTTTTTTTTTTGCCGAAAATAGGGGTCGCCTTTTTTAATTTTTTGTTATAGCTTTGGCATTTAAAATCGGATTTTAAAGTGTGATATATCGATTTTTTGCCTCGAGGAGACCAGTGTTTTGCTATATAGTAAAAATCCAATTAAAAAAAATTTAAAAAGGCGACCCCTACGTTCGGCAACCAATATATAAAAAAAATTTATACTGGGTTTAGCGAAAAACTTCCTTAGCAAAAGTTTAATGATTTTTTGCGATTTTTTTGCGATACATCGATCTTTTTCTCTCCTCGAGAGAAAAAGATCGATGTATCATACTTTAAGATCCGACTGTAAATGCCAAAGATATAACGAAAAATGTAAAATGGCGACCCCTACGTTCGGCAAAAAAAAATAAATTTTTTTTTTGAAAGCTCCTTGCAAAAATACTTCATATTGGAGGGTGTACGGCGCACTTTTTTTTTTCCTGTAAGTTCCCAGTGTAGAAAATCATTACCAGATATGTGGTTATGTAACTACATACTTGGTAATGGTAACTAGTTACTTTTGTTATTACATTTCTTATTACCTTTATATGGCGATGTCGCGAAAAATAATGAGTTGTCGTTACACACCAGCATACGAAAAATCAAAAAATATATCGTTACCTATGTGCTTACCAGTACTGACAACAATAATGAGTCTAAAAATAGATTTTCTAAAAAATAAATTACATAAAAAAAATATTTTTTATTGTATTTTTTTTTAAAATAAAATTTGCTGGTGCGGGAATCGAACCTGGGTCTACAGATTGCCAGTCAATAGCTCTGAGCTATATCGACATGTAATATTTAATAGATAAAAACACAATTGACCTGCTGCACACAAGTAAGCTTACTCGCCAACATACAAAAAAATCAAAAAATATGTGGTTACATATATCCTTACTAGTGTTTAAAAAATATTGAGTCTAAAAATAGATTTCAAAAAATTTTCAACAAAATCTAAAAAATTATTTTCTATTTGAAATAATGATAAAAATAAGGCATTATCAGTAACTCATTATTATATGTTTTAAAATAATACAGAAGATAAGTGGGTGTCATTACTGGTAGTCCAAAAAATAATGATATGTTATTACCATTTCTACACTGGGTTGGTACGCTCTAGTGAACACACTAAAACTGCGACACATAGAAACTAACACCAGATAAAAACTAGATGGCTTTGAAATAAATTTTTTTTATTCGAATACTTTGAAGTTTAGAGGCAGAGCTTTGAAGAATTAATTCCTTAATTCAAATTTTCAATTCTGAATTAAAAATTCGATGAATTAATTCACAAAGCACCATATATTGAATGGAATTAATTCATATTTGTTTTCGTTCGATTTATTTTCTTACGAATTAATTCAATTGCTATAGTTCTTTTTATTAAATCAAATGAATTAATTCACTGGTGAACGCGTTCAATTTTATAAATCGAACGGAAAAAAAGTGAATTAATTCCTTACTGAATTAATTCACCACTGAATTCGTTCAATTTCATTTTCGTTCAGTGTATTAAAAAAAATAAAATTACGTTCAGTGAATTAAAAAAAATAAAATTATGTTCAGTGAATTAAAAAATAATAAAATTACGTTCAGTGAATTAAAGCCTGTTTTCTGCCGTTCAATAGAAAAAAACATTTATTTACAAATAAAATTTGTAACTAAACAATTTTACATCGTTCGATAGTAAAGATAAAAAAATTACTTATAAAGGGTTTTTCAACAGGGACGCTACAAAAGTAGAAAGACAGTGACAGCAAACGACGCAATATTTCTTGCCACTCTTTTTTCTTTTTTCTTTTTTTTTTTATTAAATCTTCATTTACATAACCGAGCCCTTAGGGCCTTATATGGCTAATTAAAGCTACTAAAAAATATATAACTGACTTCTATATAACATTTTACATTTCTCTTCAGTAAGGTTTGCCATTTCATGATGGAAAGATATACGAGCCAACAACGAGTCGCAGTTATTAAAATTTACTACCGAAATTCGAAGTCAGTGGCCTCAACGTTAAGAGCGCTACGTCCAATTTATCCTCGTCATAATCGTCTTAGCAGATCAACAATTGAGCGTCTAGTGGAAAAATTTGAATCCACAGGCACAGTACAAAATGTTCCCGTGCCAGTGAGACAAAGAAGTGCCCGTAGTGTCAAGAATATTGCTGCCGCTGAGGCTTCAGTTGAAGAAAGCCCAAATGTGTCTCTCACACGTCGTTCTCAAGCCTTGGGCATCTCTGTGACGTCGTTGTGGCGAATTTTGCGAAAAGATATTGGCCTACATCCTTACAAGATCAAATCGACGCAAGAACTGAAGCCGCTTGACCACCAGAAGCGTCGTATGTTCGTGAATTGGGCTGAGCAACAACTTGAAAATGATTCGGATTTTCATCGAAAAATCATCTTCAGCGATGAGGCTCATTTCTGGCTGAATGGCTTCGTCAATAAACAAAATATGCGTTATTGGTCAGACAGCAATCCACACGTACTCCATGAGTCATCATTACATCCCGAAAAAACTACGGTTTGGTACGGTTTATGGGCCGGCGGCGTCATTGGGCCGTACTTCTTCCGTGATGATCAAGACCGGCACGTTACTGTGAATGGGAATCGCTACCGTTCAATGATAACCGAATATTTTTGGCCCCAATTTAATGATATGGACTTGGAGGACATGTGGTTCCAACAGGATGGCGCCACAACCGACACAGCGAATGTCACAATCAATTTATTGCAAACCAAGTTTGGAGAACGTGTTATCTCACGAAATGGTCCAGTCGATTGGCCGCCTCGGTCGTGCGATTTGACGCCGTTGGACTATTCCCTGTGGGGCTACGTCAAATCTATGGTCTATGCCAACAAGCCAGCGACGATTGATGAACTTCGTACGAATATCGAACGTGAAATTGCAGCAGTATCGGCCGATTTATGCTTGAAAACCGTCGAAAATTGGGTTCAGCGTCTGGACTTCTGCAAGCGTGCCCGTGGTGGCCATGCAAAAGAGATCGATTTCCATACATAATGGCATCGAACGTACTTTCACAGGAATAAAGAATTTCATTGATATCCAAAACCGTTTTTGTTTCATTTAAAAAAACTTTTGCAGCGCTCTTATTGAAAAACCCTTTACATATAAAGTGTTAGAGAAATCCGATGCACTTTATCAACCTACATGATTAAAAAATAAAGCATTTTACTATTAAAAATAAAAACTTTACAGATATAGATGAATTTGAAAAAAATATAACTATTAATTTTGAAAACTTATGCTTCCCAGTAAAATGTAGATGCTTGACTATGACGTATTTCATTTATACATTTTTACAATACAATAAGGGTTTTCACAAGGGGTGAACAAAAAACAGAGTTGTTAAAAACTAAATTGAAAAATACAACATTTGAGAATAGAACGATACAACATTTTTACGTATGTTTAGTGTCCTATGTGTGAGTGTGTTAACAGATAGAAAACTGAATAGAAAATCGTTGTTAAACACAAATAAAAATTTTAACTAATCTGTTTTTTGTTAGGACGATACAGCGATACAGCAGATAGCACACCCCTTATGAACAACCTAAATGTTTTCTTCTACTGAACGGCAGAAAACAGGCTTTGAATTCATTGATATGTCTGTTTGATCACTTCTGAAATTATTCACATAGAGACAATCTGACAATAAAAATATAAACAATTATACAATTTAATGGAAGATCACTGATGAAGCCTGTCCATAAAAAGGCAGAAACTAGATCTAGTCTGAATTGCAAGTTTAATGTGTTTATAACTTTTGAGGAAGGTTTATTCTTCTTCTTAACCTCAAACCTACTAAATTAGAATTAATAAAAATACATATTAAAGACAACATTAAGTGTATTTGGTCTATACGACGCGTTTGAAAAAACAACCATAAAAATACCCTGTTGGCTGTCAGTCTCCAATATACACAAATTGCCTGCACTTGTACGTACAAACCACACGTCAATGTGGCAATATTTGTGAAAAGGTGACACGGAGGAAATAAGAAGATAAACAGAGAAAATCTGAAGTAGAATGTTTGTATATGTCTGATTGATCACTTCTGAAATTATTCACATAGAGACAATCTGACAATAAAAATATAAACAATAATACAATTTAATGGAAGATCACTGATGAAGCCTGTCCATAAAAAGGCAGAAACTAGATCTAGTCTGATTTGCAAGTTTAATGTGTTTATAACTTTTGAGGAAGGTTTATTCTTCTTCTTAAGCTCAAACCTACTAAATTAGAATTAATAAAAATACATATTAATGACAATATTAATTGTATTTGGTCTATACGACGCGTTTGAAAAAACAACCATTTACGAACATAATTTTTGTTTTTCGATTAAATAAACGTAATTTTTTTTTCAAATCAGTGAACGTATTTTTTTTTCTTTTTTAATTCACTGAACGTAATTTAATTTTTTTTAATTCACTGAACGTAATTTTATTTTTTTTAATTCACTGACCGTAATTTTATTTTTTTTAATTCACTGAACGAAAATGAAATTCAACGAATTCTGTGGTGAATTAATTCAGTAAGGAATTAATTCAGTAAGGAATTAATTCACTTTTTTTTCATTCGATTTATAAAATTGAACGCGTTCACCAGTGAATTAATTCATTTGATTTAATAAAGAGAACTATTACAATGGAATTAATTCTTTAAATTTATTGTTTGGTGAACGCGTTCAGTTGAACGAATTCAGTGAATTACTTAGGAAAAGGAATTCATTCAATTCTAGAGAAAATTGAATTCGATTGGTAGTGAATTCATTCAAAAAAGAATTAATTCTTCAAAGCTCTGTTTAGAGGTAATAAAAATATTAGAATATTAGTTATTATTTGTTCCATATGCAACTGATCGGACTTTTCGTCGCACACGCGCCATAATCTTTTGCACGAGTGCATCATCGACTTTTCGCGACGCCGACTACCACTTGGTTTTGCATTCTGCAATATCTTTTACCAGTTTACCTGTCTTCTTCAACATTCCCTTCACTATTGACCAAGAGCTGTGAGCTATTAGTCGCAGTCGCGAGGTACAAAATCGATTTTATTTCCATTGTACCACTGCAATGTGTCCTTGGCATAGTGGCAGCTTGCCAGGTCCGGCCAGAATAGTGGTTTGGTGACGTAACTCTTAATAAATGGCAGACGACGCTTTTTGAGGTACTCATTCCGATAAATTTGAGCGTTCATTGTTCCAGATGTGATTAAAGGGCTGCTTTTACGACCACAGGATCAAATGGCTTGCCAAACATACATGAGACTAATTAATTACTAGGACAAATTAATTGGTGATTTCATTACCATTAAATTGAAACTAATGCTAATAAAAGTTTTGGCATTATTATTACTTGGACTAATGCTAATGCTTTGAAATACATCGATTTCATTACTAATTCCAATTGTATAGTAAATTTATTACGATTACTAATGCCTCAATTATAAGAAAGAATTTGCATTTGTAAACGTCATTTTATAGATTTCAAATTCATTTCTGAGCTTGCAAATGCGGAATGCGAAAAGGGTTTTGTGGTATAAAAATTAATTAAAATACTTAATCAGCGATTTACATTGTGCAAAGGAATATATTGATGCAAGAATTTTACTTTTTGCAAAATTATTTTCGCAAACTTTTTTTTTCAAACAGTCTTTGGTACGAGTTATGGGTATTATAGTAACCAGATTCTAATTTTACAAAAACCACACTTAAAAAATTGCAAAATAATGGCGGAACGCGAAAAAAAGCTTTATGGTACAAAAACTTAATCAGTGATTTTCATTCTGCAAATAAATATACTGATGTAAGAATTTTCCTTTTTGCAAATTTTTTTTCCGCGACATTTTTTCGCGATTTTTTTTTAACTAGCCACCGAACTCTGTTTTATGAAATGGGTGTTATAGTCCCTAGATTATAAATTTAAAAAAACCGCACTTAAAAAATTGCAAAATAATCGCGCAACGCGAAAAGAAACTTTAGAGTACAAAAGTTGAATTAAAAAACTAAATCAGCGGTTTTTATTCTGCAAGCAAACATACTGATGTAAGAATTTTCCTTTTTGTAAATTTTTTTCCGCGACTTTTTTCGCCATTTCTTTTTTCAATTAATCACAGAACTTTGTTCTATGAATTGGGTATTATAGTCCCTAGATTATAAATTTTAAAAAACCACACTTAAAAATTGCAAAATAATCGCGGAACGCGAAAAAAGACTGTATGGTACAAAAATTGAATTAAGGAACTTAATCAGCGATATTGATTCTGAAAACAAATATACTATGTTAGAATTTTCCTTTTTGCAAAATTTTTTTCCGGGACTTTTTCGCGATTTTTTGTCCAACTAGCCACCGACCTTTGTTCTATGAAATGGGTGTTATAGTTTCTAGATTATAAATTTAAAAAAACCGCACTTAAAAAGTTGCAAAATAATCGCGGAACGCGAAAAAAGACTTTATGGTACAAAAGTTGCATTTTTGTTTGCAGATTGTTAATCGCTGATGGTAAGTTTTTTATTGATTTTGGTGCCTAAAGCCTTTTTTCGCGTTCCGCGATTATTTTGCAATTTATTACATGTGGTTATTTAGAATCATAACCTAGGGTCTATAAGCCCAATTCATAGAATAAAGTTCGGCGGCTAGTTGCAAAAAAAGTTTTTTAATTAAAATTTTGTACCATAAAGTGTTTTTTCTCGTTCCGCGATTATTTTGCAATTTTTTTAGTGTGGTTTTTTAAAATTTATAATCTAGGGACTATAACACCCATTTCATAGAACAAAGTGCGGGGGCAAGTTGAAAAAAAGCAATCTATTCATCCCCTTTTTTTTTTGTAAACAAATGCTTTTTTTTCTCAATTATTCATAGGTTTTAAGGCATTACTGCGATTTCATTAGCATTAGTATTACAAATTCTAATGCCAGAAAATTTCAGTACCATTAAATGGTAATGAAATTTTTTTGCCATTAGCATTAGTCAACTAATGATAATGAAATTTCAATGCCAATGAAAAAATCCCAAGTATGTTGCCAAACCATGTATTTTTTTGGAAACTTGGACTTCATTTTCAATTTCAGACCTTCTCTGTAGCGATTTAAAACCCTGGAAACTGTCGAGTGGTGCACTTTTACATTTTTTGCAATTTTACGCGCACTGGGAACCGGATTTTTTATATATTCGTGCAAAATAATTTGGTAATTTTTGACGAAACTAAAAGTCAAATTCGAATGAAATTTCTCATACATGAAATCTAGAATTTCAAAATATATAAATTTTTTTAGTAAGTTATAAGTTTACAAAAGTGTCGCAATTTTGGTGTGTTCACCTTTTAGGTTTTCATATTTTGATTCAATCAAAATAATCATTCTTAAAAACCTTAATGACCTATGGGAAATCTTCGAGTTCTCCCGAGTAAAAAAGTTCATATATAACAATATATTTTTTACTACAAAAATACACATTAACATATAGTAATATAAAATGGCTTTGCATCCATATGTATTTATATATTGTAATATCTTTTAAATATTTCCCGAAATTTTCTTATGTATAACCATATAAATTCATATACCAAAAAATGCGTTAATGTTAATGATACATATAACTATATATAATCAGATATGGTTGATCCCATAAATTGAGGTTTAATATACAATAAGATATAACCCAATACATAATCACATATAAACCCAAATCGAAGAAATTTTCTAAGTCATTTTAGATAAAAGTTAATATAAACCTTAATCAAAAAAATTTCTAAGTTGTTTTATAGGGTTCTTCAACAGTGACGCTACAAAAGTAGAAAGACAGGGACAGCAAACGAGACGCCATATTTCTTGCCGCTCTTTTGACATTTCTCTTCAGTAAGGTTTGCCATTTCATGATGGAAAGATATACGAGCCAACAACGAGTCGAAATTATTAAAATTTACTACCGGCATTCGGAGTCAGTGGCCTCAACGTTAAGAGCGCTACGTCCAATTTATGGTCGTCATAATGAATGGCTTCGTCAATAAACAAAATATGCGTTATTGGTCAGACAGCAATCCACACGTACTCCATGAGTCATCATTGCATCCCGAAAAAATTACGGTTTGGTGCGGTTTATGGGCCGGCGGCGTCATTGGGCCGTACTTCTTCCGTGATGATCAAGACCGGCACGTTACTGTGAATGGGAATCGCTACCGTTCAATGATAACCGAATATTTTTGGCCCCAATTGGATGATATGGACTTGGAGGACATGTGGTTCCAACAGGACGGCACCACAAGCCACATATCGAATGTCACAATCAATTTATTGCAAACCAAGTTTGGAGAACGTGTTATCTCACGAAATGGTCCAGTCGATTGGCCGCCTCGGTCGTGCGATTTGACGCCGTTGGACTATTTCCTGTGGGGCTACGTCAAATCTATGGTCTATGCCAACAAGCCAGCGACGATTGATGAACTTCGTACGAATATCGGCCGATTTATGCTTGAAAACCGTCGAAAATTGCGTTCAGCGTCTGGACTTCTGCAAGCGTGCCCGTGGTGGCCATGCAAAAGAGATCGATTTCCATACATAATGGCATCGAACGTACTTTCATAGGAATAAAGAATTTCATTGATATCCAAAACAGTTTTTGTTTTATTTAAAAAAACTTTTGTAGCGCTCTTATTGAAGAACCCTTTACATATAACTATATGATAAATTATCAAAAATGTTTTCTAGGTAATTTTAAATATAACTTTATATGATAAATTATCGAAAATATTTTCTAAGTCATTTTAGATAAAACTTTATATAATTTAGATTCCAAAACCTTTTTTAAGTAATTTTTTTATATACAAATTTAGATAAATCTTAATTTAAAATATTTTCTGAGTCAATTTTTGATATAAATTTATATTATTTAAATCAGTAGTGCGATTCTCTAACTTTCTTAACGATTTTATCGATTTCGTTAACTAACGATAATTGTCGGTTGAGTTACCGAAAAACTGATTCACTATATTTTAGTTAACGATATTATTCGCTGGAAAAAGTTACCAACAAATTTCGGTAGAAATAAAAAATGCCAAACAAAATGTATTAGTAAATAAAAAACAAAATGAAAAACAACATTTGTATGAAAAAATTTTTTTTATTAAAAAATATATACCTCTCAATGTAGTGTTTTTTTAAATCGCGAAAGCCTAAATGCTTTAAATTTAATGTGTATTTTTTCACCCTATAGCAGTATTATAATATAATCCATAAGGCACTTACGCTTATGTAATAAAAGCGACTTAAAATTTAATTAAGTGTCTTCAAAGGCGTTACGCTCCCCACCGCGGTTCTTGTTTTTCTTTTGTAATTGTGAAACTGTTGGATAGTTAGTGAAACTAGGCTATTCAAGTGAGTTGTAAGTGTTCGAGTTTGAAATAATTACCGTTAATCAGTTACAAAGTCAGTGGCACATTTTTGCCATTAATGTGATTTCCCCTGCTTTTCTATTTTGAATTTGTTCATTCAGCGACTAAATTGCATAAAGTTGAGTGATACGAAACTTTCGCGGTTTGCATAAGTGAGATTTTTCACAAATCTTGTATTGATTACGCGTTGAACCAAAAAGTGAAATAAGTTATTTTCAAATTGTAAAAGCACAAAGAAATCGCGTTAATCGCAAAAATGTGTCATTAACTTTGTAGCTGATTCACAGCTATTTTTTCAATCACGTATACTCACGACTTACTTGAATAACTTTAATTTCGCCAAGAATCACACAGTTTATCAATTAAGAAAGTAAAAAACCGCGGTAGAGCGCGTAAAGCATAACTTCTTAAAGAAATAAAAAAAAAAAAATAAAAATGTTCAGTCGCATTTATAACAAACACCTAATGGAATTAATTCTAATACTTCTGTAGTTTAAAAAATAAACCTTAAATTTAACGCTTTTGGCGTTCCGCGATTCGAAAAAATATGTCATTCGGTTTGCTACATATTTATTTTCTAGTATATTTTGAAATAGGATATATAACCTATTTCAAAATATATCGCAGCAAAAAATATAAATGGTTTTAGCAGCACTGCAGAACTAGAAGATCATTTTTAGTGCTACTTGTATCCAGATATGGTGCAAAATTATTACCATTACATTTTCATTACAATTTCTTTATGTGATGGTAATGAAAGTTTCATCTTCATATCTATTACATAGTACAACAGCCAATCTGGGGGGTGAGAAATTCCAAGTCAGGGTGATGGTACTAGGTCAGTATAGTAAAACCCTCGAAGGGTTTGGCGTTCGTATGTGTCATTTTTTTTTTATGACCTTTTAAATTTTTTCCTTATCTTGATGTTTTTTCGCTTAGTTGTAACATTTTGACAAAAACGTAGTTTAAAATAACTCGAGAACCACTTATCCGATTTTGATGAAACAAATTTAGAAAAATTTAGAATTACAATTTCTTTAATCCGTTCATATAACGTTTTTCTTTATAATCAACAGTTTTGCCGGTAAAAATAAATTTGTGGAGAAAAAAAAAAATATTTTTTTGCCTAAAAATTAAAATTTTTTTTTTTTTAATTCATAAAAAATCCAAAACGGAAAAAAGGATCAAGTGTTATTAATTTCATGTAAAGTCACATAACCTATAAACAAAATTTAACGCGTTCTGCTTTTATTTACAATTAAGTGAAGGTATCCCATTTTGACAAGAATATTGATATTTGTTTTTATTCAAAAAAGTGTCATTTATCGCCTTTTTCATAAATTTTCCCCAATAACTCCAGACTTCTGGCCATAAACTACTAAAAAAATTAAGTAAACATTTTTATAATTTTTTATTTTTACTTTATTTATTTATTTTTATTTATTTTAATAAATATTGCCTAGACTTTTTCGATGGTGGTTGTTCGGGACTAGTGGCATCGCATTCATCGCTATCATCAGTTTCTGAACCACACATAATGTCAATGTGTGACTCCACTGTTGGCCCTTCTGCATCTCCTGAAAATTCTTTATCATCAAGATCATCCTTGTCTTGCCACACTAACTTACTCCACCAGCAAATTTCCGCAATTATTGCACTCGGCGACTTTTTGCCTCTATATCTGTAAGTTTTTGTTTTATTAAAATGAGTTTGAAAAAATAAAAAATCAGTATTACCTCATTTCAAATGGCATAGCAACTTGATGATAGCGTTCACCTTGTTCATCAGATTCGGTAGCCAATTGTTTGCTGAAGTAGTCCAGATGATGATGTAAATAATGGATTTTCAAGGACATGTGGACACCAATTTCCGAGAATGCTCTTAACATCCTTGCGACAGAAACATCGTAGTTGTTAGAACGATGCTTTCCCAACAAGCCTTCTATTACTTCTTTGATTGCCTGCCATGCATTCAATTCAGCGTCAATCAAAATATTGTTGAATGCGTCACTTTTAATCAGCTTTCGTATATCTGGACCATTTAGTACGCCTGATTGGAAAAAATTAATTTGTTAAGATGGAAAATCATGGGAAATGAATGTGATATTATAACTTACCTTCTTTAATTTTACTTTCGCTGAGTCTCGGGTAAATTAGTTTCAAACACAAGAAAACTTCATCTCTTTTGGCGACAGTTTTGATAAAATTCTTAACAATTCCAAGTTTAATATGCAGTGGAGGCAGCAATATCTTCTCCTTCGGCACTAGAGGCTCACGAATAATATTGGCCGTTTGTAACCTGCTGTGCTCTCTGAGTTTCCATCCGTGGCATGCATATTGGTCACCGGAAAATCGTGTGTCCCAATCTCACAAAAAGCACATATATTTTATATAGTCGCTTTGAAGACCGCAAAGCATTGCTACAACTTTTAAATCGCAGCATATGCGCCACATATGTTTGGCGTAGTTAACCATTTTTAAAATATTTTCCAGTGCATCATATGTTTCTTTCGTTTCTGTACTGTAGGCGATTGGAACTGAAGGTTTTTTATTGGTCTTATGCAGTAAAACCGCCTTCAAGCTGAGTTTTGAACTGTCAATAAATAATCTCCAGTCATCTGCTTCATATTTTATTTCCATTGCGTCCATCAATTTTCCTACATCCGGGCAATATGCAGAAGTTTTTTCATCATTCACAAGGAATAAACTTTGGAGTGTTGCCTGACGACTTCGATAAGCTGTGACTTTCACACCGGGTGCCAACAAATTGTTTTATTTCAAAATGGAAGCCAGCTCTTCCGATTTATGCTGTGTTAATTCCAACTTGGCAACAATTGAATCAAGCTTATTTTGATTTATTAAAATTGGCTCATTGGATACTGATGGCTCATATGGGGAATCATCACGTGCATGATATGTCGGAGCAGTCGTAGAAGAGAAAATATCTGGGCTAGAAGCTTTTGGCACAGGAATGTGGTCCGAATGAGGCAATGGTGTTGCGGCACTTGCAACACCAACGTAATTATACGATTTTCTTATCCTTTTTGCGGCTCCTTTATTCGCACATGCATAGCAATTCAATGGATTGTGACCTTCGCCAGGATTAGTCCAAGTCATTGGGATACCGAATGGCATACTTTCACGTCTTCTATTTTTCCAATCCATTAGACGGTTGTAGCAGCTTTTACACACTATATTTGGTACCCAATTTTCGTTCACTATAACATTTTGGTTGAAGTACATCTCGTATGTTTGAACAAAATCAGTACTGAAATTTCCCCTTTTTTTATGTGTTGAGACATATTGACCACAGCAGTAGCAAAAGCTATTTATATCTGGCTTGCACAGTTCCATATTCTGTTCTCTTTTGTTCACTTTTAAAAAAACTGGAGAAAAATTACTTTTACTGTTCGCGTTCGTCGGCACTTGTTGAATGACAAAAATCACAGAACCAGTGTGAGAAAGAGAAGAAGTATAATGACAATGCATGTTTTATGTGAACATTACAGAACCAGTGTTGCCACATCAATATTTCTCTTTTAGTACAGTAGAAAAATATGAGAGAGTTCGGCTTGTGAGTGTCAATGTTTTCTCCAAATAATGTTGTGCATATCTGGAGCAAATTTTTGAAATTCATACATTTACCTAATTGTGAATAAATGAGAAACGCGTGCATCGATTTTCATGATCTATGCCTTTTTTTGCTCATGAG